>VZTD01004116.1:555304-891163 GCA_013397725.1 Rhagologus leucostigma
GGCGGTGCCGTGCCGGGGGCGGGGCGGGGCGGGGCCGCCGCTTGGTCCCCGTCTCCCGCTCGCTTCCCGAGCGGAATAAGCAGTTTTTGCACGGACCGCAGCCCGATCTGCAGGTTTTGCTTAAGGTGCACGCAGAGAGTACGAGGGAGAGGCTGAGGCGGCCGGTGCCATGGGCCAGCTCTGCTGCTTTCCCTTCTCCAGAGGGGAGGAGAAGATCAGTAAGTGAGCGGCTGTGCGCGGCGCTGGCTGCCGCTGCCGCGGGGAGGGAGCTGCG
Organism: Rhagologus leucostigma; assembly: GCA_013397725.1. Lineage (NCBI taxonomy): Eukaryota > Metazoa > Chordata > Aves > Passeriformes > Rhagologus > Rhagologus leucostigma. The sequence continues at coordinate 555,579 of VZTD01004116.1, forward strand.
AGAGCATTCCTGCGGGGTTTCTCCTTTTGGAAAATTAACTGATTGCTTTTTAGAGAAGGGGTTGAGACAAATTAAGCAATATTTCCACTAGGTAGATGAAGATTTCTTCCTAATAGAGATAAGTAATCAGGTCTAGTTTTGTTGATGAGCGTTCTGTCAGTCCATTTCTGTAAGCAAATGTAGCCAAAGTGAGTATTTTGATTTTCTTTTTCGGCAAGTGCAGTTTAGAGTGAGAGATGAGAAGGTTTTGATGTTGTAAGCATGTGCATGTTAATGGTAAATCTCATTAGCAACAGATAGAAAGAATGGAGATTTTGTTGATGGCAATGTTGACAGATGACAAAGGATTTCCATTTGGGTGTTGGTTGGACGTGTAGTTTTAAGGTGACCAAGTGAGGGAACAGTCACACTTTATGTATGGATCTGGTAGTGTCTGGTTTTGCTTTCAGTTGAGTAAATGTAAGTTGAATCAGAGGGGGCAGTTCTGATCTCTTTATCCTTTAGTGTACTGAGTCAAGCTAGCTAATTTGACTGGAATGTTGTTTCTGTTAAATTCTGTGCTGAAAATTATGTTTGTCCTAAATTTGGTTACACAATAAAATATTTACTCTTGACTTCTTGTTCAGTGAAATATTTTCAACCTTTCTTCTAGAAGATGCAGCCAAATTTCTGTCACATTGTATTTGAAATCAGTTTTAACTAAATTCGCATAATTCATTAGCTGTAGGCTAGAAAATCCAGTTTCCTAATCTGGTTTATATTTCATTCTTGTTACTCAGGAAGCTGTCTAGGCATAAATAAAGTGAGAGTTTATACCATCATTTAAAAAATAAATGTGTCTACCAATAGTGCAAGAAGTCTAGAAGACAGCCTCAAGAAGATGATTTGGCAGTTATTTTAAAATATTTTTCCTTCCCAGATCATGGTATGAGGTAAATGTTACAAATTTTGCATTGGGGAAATGACTAGGAACATTTTATATTTCAAAACTATTTTTTCATCTAGCTAGTACAGAATGTCTTTATGTGAAGAGCAAGTAGGTAATGCATCTCATTTCTAATATATGAATAGGTGAGGACAGACAACAAATACAAATTAAGTTTGTTAGATTGTTCTGTTGACAGAAAACAAAAGAAAAAAGCATTATATTCTTCTGCATTCTGCTTCTTTCAGTCCCCTCATCACTGCTTTTTAACTTTTCTTCTGCCATCACCTGTCATGCACCAGCTTTCTTTGTATGTGCTCCTCTGAGTAACTGGAACGTACACTGAATATACCATTTAGCACAGCATGACCTCAAACTACATATAGTCAAAAAAATCATTCAGGAGATGTCATTATGTATGTGCAAAGTCACAAAGGCTTTTGAAAGATGTCTGCTTTTGGCATGTAGCAACTGAAAGGTGTGGCATAACCCCTTGAGAATGTGGAAAGGAAAAAAATGGATAGTTATAGGATGAGGGGAATCTGAAGCAAGGAGATCTGGCTATGAGTGAGGTAAGAAGGTGGTGTCTGAAACGAGGAGAAAAAAATAGATGTGGCACTGTTTTACCAGTGTTCATGGGGGAGTAAAAAGGGAAAGAGAGAGGAAGTATAGGACGAGCATGGTGAACGTGATTGGTTTTTCCCGTAGTTCAGCACTGACTGGAGAAAAGAGAGAGAAGGGAAATTTCTTTCCTTTCATCTGGCCTCCCTCCCTCTCTTCTGCCACATCTGTTTCTCCCTCTGTGCGCTGGGAGGAAGTACTGCTGGGCATCTAGCGTGGCCCCAGCCAGACAGGTGGTTTGAAGCTGGCCACGTGGAACAGGCAGAAGGGAATGTGTCTCACATTCATTTTTCCTCTTCTTATCATGTTATCATGGTGACCTCTAAACTAACTGTGTTTGGAAATTAACCTGGGCTTTTTATTACCACTGAATTATCCTGGTTAGCAAATGTGCAGGTGCAAATCACAATCATGTGGCTGTTGTAAATGAGAAACAAAAAGTACATTATAAAGGTGCAAGCATGTGCAGAAAACAGCAGCTCATCGTGCTACTTGACTCATTTCAGTTGTAGTGAAAACGAAAATGTACGAACTTCATTATGGTTTTCCTATAAGTTTTGTTTCAGCTGAGGTGCTTCAAGTGAACTCAGCTGACAAATGCCAGTTATTGAATTGCTGAGGGCTTGTTCCTTATGCAGTAAAGAAATGTTTTCATTTCATGTAAAGCATAGTTTCGAAAGGTGTTGTAATTATATTATCTGGTACTGTTGCTTAGTACATCTTTGTGTTGAGTGAGGTGAAAGCTCACTGCTTTCATGGTGTATTTTTTAAAATCTGAGTTTAGATCTATTTCACATCAAGTGTGAATTGAATTTGGCTTCAACCAGTTGACTAATCTGCATTATTAAAAAAAAAATAACCTTTTACCTTAGAAATTAATAGGTGCTTCTCTTCAAATTTAGGTAGAGCTGTGGAAAACATTTAGCCAAGTTGTATGGCTATGATAAGATCTTAAGAGGGGTTGCCTGGACCAGATTTAGGATCTGTCTCCCTAGCACATACCTAACAAAGCCATTAGAAAAAGGGCAGGTGTGTAAGAAGGTGTTACCTCAAAATAAAGCTCTAATGCTGCAGCAGTTCAAGACTTGTGGACTTTGTGAAGTGGGATGGCATCCTTGATAATTACAAGTCTTTAATTATTTTTTCCAGGCTTCTCTTGAATCCACAGAAAATTTTAATATCTGTACTATCTTCTGGCAAGAGACTTTATGGCTTAAATACGGTTTTTGTAAAGAATCTTACTAGCCATGCCAACCAATACAATTTTGTTTACTGAGTACTATCTAAATAAACCGTTTTCTGCCACACTTGGTAGAAATCAATTCCCAGAATGTACTCTGGGTAGCAGAGATCTAGGGTATTCTGCAATGAAGGAAAGGAAAAAAGTGTCTCTCCTCACCACTGATTGTGGGATAGACACAAGTAAAGCATGAATAGAAACTGTTAAAACTTAGACATGTAGGACCTTCACAACCTATTCTTTCCATTGTCTTAGTGAATGATCATGTAACCACTCAAAGGCTGAGAGAGCTTTATACAAGGATACAGACACCCAATTCAGCATATTAAGTTCCAGTGAAGTTGGTTGGATTTTAAAAATTTGGCTCGCTGTGTTCAAGGAGGGGCTTTTCAAAGAGTATATATTTTATGTAAAGATTAGTGTTTAGTCTAACAATTAACTCCTTGTATTTCTGACATCATGAAGGAATTGCCTGCATGATAATCCTGTAGTTAGACCTTGTATTGATTTGCTTATGTCAATGCTCAATAAGTGCTTTTTCATTTTGGAAATGATCTAAAATGATCTTTAACTGCTTTTTGAAATGATCTAATTGTAAGTTCATTTCTGGCTTAAATTGTTTGTTTGTTTTAACTTCATAGCATGACACTTTTTAATCTGACATTAAAGAAAGCACTTTACAAAATAAGCATCATTACACCTCATTATAGCTGTATATGTGGTAGCCCATTTGCTACTTGATAGGAAACCAAGGAACAGAGACTTCATTGTACTGGCCAGAAATTGTTTAAAAAGGCTGTTAAATATTGAATGCACACAAAATTCCCATGTTATACAATTACTGATGTGAAATAAGGCTGGTCATATAATCAGAATATGAAACTTATTTGCATTCTAAAAAATGTGATTCCCAACTTAAAAGGGCAGAGCATAGCAGTGTGAGCACTTTTGCATGTTTTAATTTAATGAGATTAAACAATTTGTTGTTTGGTAGTTATTATAAACAGAACAAGAGCAGCCCTGCCCAGAAGGACTTGGGGTGCTGGTGGATGAGAAGCTGGGCATGACCTACCAATGTGCACTTGCAGCCCAGAAATCCAGTTGTATCCTGGGCTGCATCCAAAGCAGCATGGCCAGCAGAGTAAGGGAGAGGATTCTGTCCCTTTGTTCTGGTGAGACCTCACCTGCAGTGCTGCATCCAGCGCTGAGGTCCCAGCACAGGAAGGACATGGACCTGCTGGAGTGAGTCCAGAGGAGGCCACCAAGATGATTAGAGAGATGGAACACCTCTCCTATGAGGAAAAGCTGAAAGAATTGGGGTTCAGCCTGGAGGAGAGATGTCTTTGGTGTGAACTTATTGCGGCCTGCCAGTACCTGAAGGAGCCTGCAAGAAAGATGGAGAGAAACCTTTTACAAGGGCATGTAATGCCAGAACTAGAGGGAATGGCTTCAAACTGAAAGAGAATAGGTTTAGATCAAATATTAGAAAGAAATTCTTTATTGTGATGGTGGTGAGGCACTGGCACAGGTTGCCCAGGGTAACTGTGGATGCTCTTTCCCTGGAAATGTTCAAGGCCAGTTTGGATGGGGCTTTGAATAACCTAGTCTAATGAAAGGTGTCCCTGTCCACGGCAGGAACTAGATGATCTTTAAGGCACCTTCCAACCCAAACTATTGTATGATTTTATTATTATATGCTATTACTCATAGTGCATATTGAATATAAAGCGGGTAAATAGTTGTGGAAATGAGTACATGAACACAGGGCCTAGGGCTGTGTAGCCTGTGCAGAGGAACTGGGCAAGCTGGCAAGTTCCAACTTACAGCCAGGCCAGCAACATGCGCTTGGGCCTGACCAAAAATTACCCAGATGTATCAAACTAGAGATTGGTTTTTGAGGGTAAAGCAAAGTTCAGTGAACAGAATGCAACTACTTTATTTGTATCTTAAACTGATTTTGAAAATCCTGAAAGTTACATTTGCAAATCATTGACTCGGTCAAATTTGCAGTTTGGTATAAGTTACTGTGATTTATTTTGCATTTACGTAGCTGTAGTACAAAAGTTGCATTGTCTGGCTTTCTGTCATGAGAGACAGGACAGGTTTGCCTACCACAAATAGTAAGTCAATCCCAGTTGTTAAACAGGCCTTGTACATTTGCCAGGTTGTCCAATACTGATTGCTCCCTGTCCTGCAGGTTGTGTCGTTCTCACTTCTGTTTTGTGAGATTTTAACTCTTACTTGCTCAAAGTGATACCTGCTCTGGTACTATAAAGAAATTATTCTTTCCCTTCTTCTTCCTGAAATGTGAAAACACACTCGTCAGCTGAGGTTGGTGAGTCCTATTTATACTCATTCTCCGGTGCTTATGTTCTGTCTTGCCAATCTCCCTGTGTGATGTTGTTTCTTCACTCCTACACATACGTTCACACAAGATATACACAAAGAGGTGCATGATGTGGATGAAAAAAACAAACAATTTGAAGGAAAGGTGCATTCCTCAAAATGACATTCTGAATAACAACTAGGTGTTGTCTTTTTCCCTCGTAGAACTTCACCGTGCCTGTGATTAGACTGCTAAGATTGTTTCCATTCTCTATGTGAAGAAAAGAAAGAAAATTTAGCAGTCTAAACCAAAACTAAGTGTTCAATACTTACCATGTCAAAGTTGAAAATTACATGAGTCTTCATCCTCCTGCAACCAACATTAGGTTTGATGACCAAGGCAATAAGCCCAACCAAGGCCTGAAGACAGCCAAGACTGTCATTAGTATCAGTAGAATCATTAGTATCTTACATATATGTTCATTCTTGGGTCTGACAGTGGCTGTCAAAAATAATCCCTCAGTAATGCAGCTAGACTCCTAAGAGAGCTGTACACACTAGTGAAAATAAAGAGAGATTTAAAGAAAATCTAGGAGAGAAAAGAAGGTGTTAAGTTCACCTTCACTGCAAGGTATCAGGGAGGGGGATGATAGAAGAACAGGATTTTTAATCAGAGGAATGATATTTAAGAAAGCCTTCAGAAGTGGATGCCTCTTTGTGGCCTCAAGAATGAAGAATATAGTCATCTTGAAGTAAAGAGGATAAAAATACCGGTGACTGTGAAATTGGGAAGTTTTAAAATTGTGTTAGATGTTTCCATATGTCTTAGGCAATCCTCCTTGAAATTAAAATGTCTGAACATATTTGAGGTTGTTGGTTGGGTTTTTTTAATTAATAACTGCATTTAGAAAATAGTCCTACGTGATATGAACACATATTGCTGAATTTTCTTCAGTGTCTGATCTATAGTAATTTTAGGTGGCATTTGACTTCAATTGAAAAGTGGAATTTAATACTCTTTTCTCACTTTGTGTTTGATACAAACATATGTAAGTCCGAATTTAAATCCTATCAGCATATATGGTCTGTGGAAAGAAATTAAATTATTGAATTTATTTTTTTTACCAGTTTTTGTTTGGGTATAAGGAATTTTAAAACACAGAATGGTATTTTTTAAAAATAGGTTATGTTTTACTATTTCACAAGTATGTAGCAGACTGCCTTGCTCTATAATCTATTAGACTGCAAAAGCTGGGCTCTCTTCCACCTTCCTGACAGGATGTTTTGTATAAAATAAATTGCAACTAGAAATTCTGGAGATGGATCAAGTCAAATGTGATTGCCTTATGATTAGGTTATGTTACTGATGGTGGGAAAAAGCAGAAGTGTTTATTGTATAATTTATTTAGGATATGACAGAACTGCTTCTTTTCCTGAAAGGAAACATGAGCAAAGTCGGGGAGTTCTGTGGTTCATAATCAAAAAATGTCCAGGTTAATTTGTAGATGTTCTAAAATACTGAAAATTGTAAATTCTGCTAAAAGTCTAATCTTTATATAATACGCACTTATATATGAAATGAGGATGTATCTGGGGCTGAATACCTTATTTGGACTACTATTGGCCACAGTGATCCATAACTACACTATGCTGAGAAACTTCAGAAAAAGCCTTAACTAAACCTGTTTATATTAAAGGATGTGAAGAATAACCCATGAGACGATAGGAAGAGATTTAATTTCATTTCAGCTGTAGCAAGAAGAAGACCAGGACTAGCTAGATGGGACAGGTACCAACACTTCTCTTGATCCCAGTACGAGAAGATGAGAAAGAAAGAAAAAGTACTGGAATTAGAAGACCCTGATGAGGAACTTCAAAATGGAGATGAGGTCACTAAAATTGGCTCCATGTTGATGGAGTTGGAACTTTAATGAACTTAATGATCACTTTTCATAAAAAGTGTGTCAGCAGAGAACCAGTCTCCAGTGAATTGTGACTGTGTAGCAAGATGAGAACTGCCCGGGTCCGCATGCAGTCACTGTTAATATAATGCACTGTTTCCTGTCTTCCACTGATGCCAGCGGGAGCCAGTTGCAGAAAATGTCTGCACTCATGGTTAAGATCTTCTGTCAGCTTCCAGACAGGATGTTTTTGTGGGCACTGTCACTGTATGTTGTATCTAGACTGTCCATTAGCTTAAGTGTTCAAGGGTAAATAGCCTATCTTACCTTCAGCGTAATTACCAGACCATCACTCTGCATAGGTGGAAAAAATAAGGACCTTTTTGTCTATCAGGTGACACATCGTATTTTGCAGAAGTATTTGCATAGATTCCTCCTGTATTGTTGAAATTGTATTTATTTTCCACATTGAGGCCAAGTGCTCTATCTTCCATTCACATGCTACTATTACTTTACTGTCAGTACCTCTGCAACTGTATTAGGTCCCAAACATACTGGGAGAGAGTATCGTTTATATCCGAGTAATGACTGGCAGAGGGGGATATACATAACCTAACTATTATCTTTTGCTTTCACCCTCACTATGACCTCAGTCCTCCGTACCCTGATGGGGGAGTTGTGTGATCTTTGGATAAGACTACCAAGGTGAAAACTGGCCACACTTTTTATAACCCTGCCTGTAGTTCGTGGGAGGTTGCTACAAGCTGCCATCTTTCACAGTGAATTCTAGCAAGAAATTGTGATCACATACAATACTGGTTAACCTAGCTTCTTACAGATAAATGTTGATATGCTGGCAGTTGTTAGATAAGCAAAACAATAATGGTTCTATGACCGTAAAACCCCGTTGTCTTCTAGATTAAAAAGTGCTGACAGAAGAAGTTGCAGATCGCATGGAATCCTTGCTGCCACCATCCGTGGTCATGTGCACTGTGCACTGGTGATCTGTGCTGTGCAGACTGACCCATACCAGAGCAGGTTTTATGTGAGCACTCTTTTAATAAAGGCAAAAACACTCCAGTGAGGTAAAATGCTTCTCCATCATTAGCTGACTGACCTGGGTAATTTTGTTTTAAGTGAATTAAGGAATTCTGAAAAACCCTGCAGCAGCTGATGGTAAGGGTCACATAGCCACAATAGCTTCTTCCATTTTATGGCTGGATCTAGTGAAGAGTGATACACAAGAAAAATTTACAGGCTCAGTTTTGCAAAGTGCTGAGTGGCCTTGATCCCTTGTGAACATGTGCACATGTGGAGATGGCTTCCTGCTGCCGGTAGACCATGCTGGAGTGGCAAGGAGCTGAAGCTTCTGATGCATGTGGGAAGGACTAGCAGAGTGGGAAGAGGAGACATTGACCAGAAAAGTTGATGATGTCTTTCTCAACAGAGTATACTGCTGCCTTGGTGTAATGAAAGGGTTTTTACTATGTTTAAAATAATAAGCTCTGCCTCTGGGCGGATTGATCCTTTGATACATGTGGATCAAACATTAAATCATGTAGATGTCAGATGGGTCAGCCTTCCTGCTAAGTGTAGCTGTCTCAGGACAGTGAAATGGTGTCTCTCTACCTACCCTGGACTCAGATGGAGAAGACAAGGAAGACCTGCCTGGTTGTAGCCGAGTGCTTTTCGGAAACTGCAGCAGAAATAGTTGGAAGGGCAAAGCTCTGAGAGGTGTATGGACTATGTACCTCCCTTCTGCCACCCCTCCCAGCTATATTGGCTCATATGGCTGCTGCTCCGTTGGGTAAAGTGCTGTAGTTATTGGTTGGCCAACTACCAAGGTCCTGTAGCATTTATCATGCTTATATTTCACAGGAAGGTTATCTTCATATTTGTATGCTTTCCCATCCTTTTCTGATCTGCAAAACTGTAATTCAGAAATGAGTTTATTGACAAAAAAATGGTTGTTAGTTAATGCCAGTCTGGCAATGCTAAGAAACATGAAAGAAAATTTAAAAACTGATGCAAGTGTATACCTAATTTCTGCTGTGAAGAGCATTGTATGAGCCATCTGTGGATTTTTTAGGTAATCACTGTTTAGTCCTGTTAGTACTGCAGTGGATAACTCTGTTATAGGACTTTTCATTGAGCAAAGAGGAGACACAACATTAAAACTGCTTTGTTTATAGCTGAAGGCTTCTTTGCAGATACAGGAACTGAGCCTGTGATCCCAGTGAGTCCATACAAAGGTCATCACTGCTGGAACTAGTCAGCAATGCTTGTCGAGCTAACAGAGGCTGCTGGTTGAGGTGGTTGTGGTTGTGAAGAATGCACTATTAGTTATACTATGGTTATGCAGTTTTCTGAGTGGAAATGAAACACTGTAAGGGGTGATGGATGAGTACCATGCAGTATTGCTGCTGTTGTATGTATGGCACTGTAAAGGAAAGAAAAAATAATCTTCTGTCAAGCAGAAGGACCTTCCTTAAAATGCTTATTTTACTGCACATTGATGCAATTAATTATTTCTGTGATTTGTTTTCTTGATTTTGCTCTCTATTTTAAAATTTCTGGCCAAATAACATTTTAGTACACTTGGCTGCAAGGTCAGATAATCTCTTTAGAGAAGTAATGCACTGGAAAGTTGCTTATGTGGAGAAGTTTCTAATCGTGACATTAGCCGGACATTTTGTTCATTGTTTCTGGAAGGTATTTCATTCAAAAAACCACATGAATAAAACCAGCAGATTCCAAAGGAATAGTAGTATTTTCTTAAACTCCTTACTGAGCACACTGGTGCTACGTCAGTTAAATTGATTGACAAAAATTTGGGGAGACAGGAGGCTGCAATAGATGCAGAATTGAGTCCTGCATTTCTTAAGTTATATAGTTATCAGTAAAAATTCCATCCATCATAGGTCATTTGCTTGCCCTGTAAGGGGGGGAAAAAGGCCCAAGAATATATCCATACACTACATATGGCAGTCAGGAAAAAGAAGCTTTACGATGATTTGGAATATGAGCAAATTCTGCTGCGATCACATTCGAATAGCCCTGAGCATTACTGTGGGCCACCAGCTGCAGTGGCAGATTACAGTTGAAAGTTGCATTTAAAATTCCAAATTGTGCTGCTTCTTGGTTCAAAAAGCCAAACAGACCAAAGAATAGTGAATGCAATTTCTCATGGGGCTAAATCTTTCAAATGCAATTAGTTTGTTTTGTAAATCTCTAGCATAAAGTTAGACAAAAAGCTTGAATAGAAATGAATAACTCTTTTAAAATATACTGTAATGGTTAATTGCTTTTGATCTTTTATAAATGGGTTATAACTGACAGTTAACTATTGTCTATCAATTTGCAACATAACATAAATAAGAATACATGTTGCTTTTGCCCAGAAAATGTATTTCTGCGTAATAAAAATGATACTTTTCTGGTAGTGGTAAAATCTCAGAAAAATTTCCAGTGTCGACTAACTGAACTGTTAATTTTAATAATTTTTATATTAATTACAAATAATAATTTCAATAATAATATACCATTTAGCACTGCAGTGCTTTGAAGCTCTCTAAAAGGATGCTTCAGTTGGAATATTCAATTAGAAACAAGCTAACAGTGTTTATGGATTATTGCTAAACATGCAAGTAAAACCATGAAAGTGAAACAGATTAACTGGGGCATGAATCAAGCGGTACTGAAAATGTCAAGTGAAACCCTTAGCAGCAGTAAGCAGGAATAGTGCTGATTTATATCAACCAAGGACCTGGCCTGCCAAGTGTCATGGCTGTGACAGTCCACTTGCAGCCCCTGGAGTCCAGAGCTGCAGTGAGACGGATGAGAATATCAGCTAGCCCATTTAAAAGCAGACCTTCTATAAATACTATCAGAAAGATTGGTTCAGATGGCAAGCCAACAAATTGCCAGCTCCATCTGGAATCCTCTTTCTAAGTACATACATAGCAAGAGAAGGAGCCTGGATAAAATGCTGTTTGTGCAGCCTTGGGCATTAAAAATCAGACTGGTAGTCTGCTCTCTTGGCTCTTGCAAGAGACTTCCAACACAATTTCTTCAAGAGAGAGTGAGCCTGGAAAGAAAATAAGATCACTTTTAAATCTTCTGCATTTACACTAGTTTATCCAAGCAGTGCTTCTGCTGCCACCCGTATTCTTTTTGCATTTAAAAGGGAGAATAAAGGCCAAAAGACAAAGTAAACATACATAAACATGTCTTGGGTGAATTGAAGAGGGTAATTTCACTGATGGTCCTGTATGCAGATGTTCCACTTAAGAGAAAGTGCAATGGATTTCTCATACTTCTGTAAGTAAGGAGGTTAAACATTACTGCTCGTTAGTGGACAGTGTGTTTGGTATCCACCCCATAAACACCTAGATATGAGGTATTCTCTCTTTTAAGCTGTTAAAATGATTTAAAGATTATCTTAGTAACACCACTGCCACAGCAAAAGGAAGACTGGGTTCTCAGAGGAACTCTGTTTGCTTTACTCCGGATATAACTGAATAAGGCAAAGGCTACAGCATTATGTTTTTATTGATTTTCAAAGGGTAAATTACAGGTCATTGCTATCAGATAATATTAAAAGCTGCCCTGTACTCCCAGTGAGCAATATGCAAATACTTTATTCTGTATTATGGAAGACCTCTCAGTACTATTTCTCTCATTCATTATTGCATGCTCCTGTCTCGGTTTACTGAGATTTGTGTGTACGCTGGCACAGTGCCTCTCTCTATTCTCTATACAAAGTGTGCCACTCTTTACACACCAAGCAGTAGAAGGAGCAGGATGGTTTTCTGAAATAGTGTAAGGCCTGCCCTCAAAAGTAAAAAGCATTAGAAAGTCTAAATGTTTAGAGTTACGAATTTTGCCTTTCCATTTCCTTACTTCTGCAGGTTAAATCCGAACTACAGCAGTAAGATTTCATTGTAGTAAACGAAGAAATGGAAATTCTGTTGTTCCCACAGCTCTACTGGAGTCAGGAGCCAAATCCTGTCCTCTGGCACGTGTTACTCTAGCTACTACTGCATTACTCTCTGAAACTGTTCTTAGTTCATACTTCTGTTTTCATTTGCACTGGGCCTCTTTGGAGTTACGATTCAAAACCTCTGCCAGGAGAAATCCACAGAAGTAACTGTTCCACAAATGCAGAATTTGGCTCAAGGTACTTCTCAGCTTTGCTACCTACAGACACAGCCCAGCTCTGTGACCACTGAGTGCCTTGGGTGCCGGCGTACTGCATGCCGGGCTGTCTGGGGCTGCACCTGGACACTGGGACTGCCTTGCCCATGCCATGACCCTGGCATAGTTCTGGACCTGGCAAACCAGTACATACTGCAGAAACTCCGGGGCACTGGTTAGGAGTTAGCACCAACCCAAGTCCTTTCCCAGCAGGCAGTTTGGATGCAGCCACAGCATTTCAGAGGCCTGCAGAGCTGGATAGGATGGGCCTGAGTTGCTCTGTGCTGATTGGCCTTAGAGCCAACAAGTACTGGCATTGTAGAGCTCACCTGTGTAAACATAAGCAGGTACCTCTGCATGAAACACCAGGTTTCAGAGATGCTTTTCATGGTACTGTGAGAACAGGTGTTTGTCTAATGTCAGCAAAGAACCCAAGTTGAATTTTCCTTCTCTGCTCAAAAGTGATCCATAAGCAAATCCATTTTACAGCCAAACAGAAAGTGCAGCATGCTGAACATGAAATGCCATTCTCTGTAGCTATATGTGAACAGCTACCCCTTCAGTTTAGAAACTCATTTGCTTTGACCTATTCTACTGCTATGTGACAAGTCCTACTTGACTAATCCCTAATCCCTGAGTCTAGAGTGAAGCTGCTCACAATGTAGAAATTGTAGCATATGGAAAAAACATCTATTACAGAAATAGAATAACCACACTTGAGAGTGGGAAAGTGTTTGTTATACAACCAAAATGTGGTAGTTGTCTTACTTCTTCCTAAGATGATATTTTTAATGTGCTTTTTTCTCTTTATACTGTCTGATTTGTGATGCTTAATGCTAGGTAATTGAGTGCTTTGTTTGCTAATGGAGAGTGGTATTCCTGGAAGCAGGCAGGCATGTTTTAACCTCAATTCCAGAAACCATTAAAAAATTAAAATTTTTTTAAAAATTACAGAATTGGTCCACACAGCCTCCATTAAAGATGCCATATAATTAAGAAAGAGAAAATGAGTTACTTTGTTTCATTAAAGGTCTCTAGAAACTAGAATATGGACTAATAATCAGACTCTCAATTTTGACATTTCAATAGTGACCTGGAATGATCAGGAAGATACACTCAGTCCTCTTTCAAAAAGGGGTGAAAAAAGGTTTCATCTGTGGAAAAGGTTCACCTCTGGGAAGGAAAAAACAAACCCCAAAATCTATCTCTTTTTTCCTGTCCAGCAAGGTCGTGTGCACCAGACCTATAACCTTTTAGCAGAAATGGCGTGCGTGCAGTGCTAGCTAAATCTGCCTGGAGAAGATCAGTGTAACTTTCGAGCTAGAAGCTCATGGAGCAGGGGAAATAGATGTTTGGTGGAACAAAACTGTGTTTCCAAAAGAATATGATGCTTGAAACGTGAAGTAGGAGCCCAGGCTGTGCTTCCAGAAAATGCCTGGGGAGCTGCAGAGCTACATCTTGGGGAGCTCTGAGAGCAGGAGCTAGCTAATTTTGAAAAAAAAAAAAAAAAAAGCTACAAAGACAGAAGGCAGGAGGAGGAACTGGTTAACATGATTAAGCAACTGTTAGGATAGCATGGGATTACTTCTATTGCATCATGTGAAATAAGAACAAGAGAGAACATTTTGTATATATTTCAGGGAAAGCTTCCTGTCAGTGACAGATGCTGGGCTGCAGAGAGTCTACATTTTGCAATGTTGTGACCAAGATTTTGAGATTAAGGCAGACAAACAAAGAAGGCAAGACAAACAAGAGGTCCTTGGTCGAGTGAGGGGTTGTCCTTTAGATGACATTGGTCTGTTATTATTTGTGAAATTATTATAGGCGAAGTGGAAAATAAGATAGCTTGAAAAGTATCATAGTAAGGCGTACTGGCGCCTTGTTCAGCAGATCATTACTGATGGTTTAATAATGTTTTATGCCAAATCATTTTGCCATTCCTAAAATTTGAATGGTCCGGTTTTCATAAGCTTAAAGTAGAGAACTGACAGAAGAGATTGGGATTTAGAGGAATTTGGGGTATGTGGTTGTGTATGCTATGTAAGTTAGCATGGTGTTGCTGCCCATGGCAGAAGGGTTAGAACTAGATGATCTTTAAGGTCTCTTCCGACCCTAACCATTCTATAATTCTATGGAGCGTGGGGTTGGAAATTGTCTTAAAAGGAAAATGGACTGGTTGCAGACTGTCCTTGAGCCTTAAGTAGCTAGAAATACAGTGTACCAGTGACCAATTTGGCACTGCCAAACATGTACAATAGTCAGTATTTTTAGACTTGTAGTTCTGATGGTGGCAGACACAGACAAACTTTTGTCAGGCTCTTGACCCTGCATGTATGATGCTCTCATGATGCTTAAGTATTGTCCTAAATTGGTGTAGAGAAAATTCACTTCTTATTAGGTATTTCCTCTGGATCCCAATCCGCAAATCTCAAAATCTGCCATTAACTTTTATCTTTTCTGCTGATGGCTTATTCCCTTTGAATATCTGCCAGTCTCAGGTGAATTTGATCTGGGCACTTGCTACATTTCCTGTAAGTTAAAATCCTCAGACATGGATAATTCATTTCACTTACTAGAGAGCTTGTATCCTTTTGCTAAAAGGTGAATTGTCTTGCCCCATGGTCTATTACTGTGTTATTCTGTTTCACATCCTAGCAATAATTTTTCAATGACATTTTATTCAATTTTTCATTTTACTACAAAGCACAAGGATTGAACAAAACATATTAAGACTCAGCCATGTTTTCTATATCACTTACTGTGGCTGAGTACAATCAGCAAATGTACATTTTTTGCTGTCTTAAAACTCCATTACCATCCAGTATAGCCTAATGCAATCAAAAAGGTTTTCTTTTCTTCCTCTCTCAGATCCCCTTTTGCTTTTCATGTACATTTCATTAATACAATGTGAGATGTTTTTCCAGCAAAAAATGGTGAGTTTATTCTTTCAGTCCTACAACCTGTAACCTGTGATGAGGTGAGTTCTAGGGATTGAACCCCCTTCTAAAGTCAGGGTTTACCTTTCTCTGTTAAAATGAAATTTGCTGTAGTGTTGTGTTTTGAAGCAAAGTTGATCCTCTGATTTAATGACATAAATGTTAATTTATGTTGACCCCCACCTGTGTGCCCTATTCATACATTGTGTGTGTGTCCTCTGTTGTAATTAGTCTGAAACGTTTGGATGACGGGCCAGGCATAATACAGCCTGGATTATGGAGTCACTGCCTGTAATGCCTGCTTCAGCACAAGTGAATAATACTAAGTCCACTCCAATAGAAGTGCATCATTTTACTTTAAGAGATCCATTTCATTCCCTTTGCCTTTTTTTAAAGCCATAATCTTTAAAGGAGGCATAAAATAAGAAAATATTACAGGATTAGTCTTCAGATAAAAACATGATATGTGGTAGGGTCTGTCCAAGTATAAGCTTCTCCATCAGCAGCAGAATGTGTGGATGCCCGTGGTGCTGCACCCAGGCTGTGAGAACAGGCCAGTTCTCAAATGCTCTAAGTTACTGCTTCTGATGCCCCACACGATAACCCTCAGTGTGGAGCTACACCTGCATTCTTGGAGGTCAAACCACGTGGCGTTGTGCTGAGCAGCTGCTGTATGTGCTTTCCTGTCTCGGGAAATCTCAAAATCATGAATGACATAATCTGCTCTTGAGGAGAACCATTGCCCATTTCTTTCTTTCTTCTCATCTTTAACAAACTTTTCTTGGCTCCTCTAGCCAGATATAGAAATGGGAGAACTTTTCTGTGTGGAAAACATAAAGGCAAAGCAGACTAAACTACCTGCTTTTGATTACACAGTTGGTTCTGAATAGAGTGAAAAGAAATGCAAAAACCGGTTATGGTGTGAATATCCACCCTTTATTCTTTTACTCTTGATCTGAGGAAAGGCTGAGAAAAATACTGCTTTAAAATAAGAGGACGAAGAAAATACATGAAACTCCAGATTAGAACCATTTAGCCTGATAGAAATAAGGGCCCAAAAGACCAGCTGGCATAAATAAGAAATTTTCTACTGATGTTATGGGACAGATTTAGAATTATTTGGATGCTAAAGAGGAAGGTGTGGGACTGTATATACTATGTAGGTAGAGAGAAAATTTGCAAATGGGAGAAGGAGTGTAAAGAGATGAGAACCATCAGTTTTAAGGCATGGTAATGAGCAATCCTTTATGGTACAGAGTAAATTGGTAAAAATTGTGATGATTAGTTCAGTTTCTGGCATAGCAGACATATTTTTCTGGATTGATTTCACTGAAGTGTTGCTAGAACAGTCTTTGACTCACTGAGTTTGAAGAAGTAGAAATATGGGGGAAGAGAGGGAGGGGGAGTTATTCTTTTGCCAGAACGCAGTGTTAGAGCTCTAGGGATTTACTCTCATTAAGGAAGTGTTGCTATTAGGGAAATGGGTGTTTTTAAAGGAGTTTTATGTTGTTTCACAAAGAAAATGCTTTTATAACTATTTTATATTTAGCATTGGAAGGATGTGGAAGTAAGGCCCATTGGTTTAAAAAAGTAATTAGGACTTGATTTTTCTTGATTTTTAATGGTGAAGCAGACTCAAGAATAATGTTAATTTTGATTACTAGGTGCTTGTTCAGCAAATGAGGATATTTGCACTATTCATGAAGAACATAGGATGGGAAAAAATTAGTATTGTCCTCTCATAGTCTTTCAATTTTTTCTTGCCCTAGATTATAAAGTCTGTTTTTTTCATATGAAGGATTGATTGCATTAAATTTAGTTTTATGGCATGGTAATGTTTCAGGATTTTTTTCATCCACAGATTTTGTTACGCTATCCTCTAGCAACAATTTTCAAATTCCTGTGAATTAGATTAAGTGAGCTGTAGTCATACCTTCAGCATTCTTAACTCTTTATCTACAGTTATTCTGATTTCATATGTCTGAGGTCACCAACACTCCCATGGCACAGAGCATTTTATTATGACCAAGCACATGTCTGAATTTGTTGCTTATCTTGTCTTTGAAATATTTTTATTTGGAAATCAAGAGGGACTTTTTGCAAGGGCATGTGGTGATAGGACAATGGCTTTAAACTGAAAGAGGATGGTGAGACACTGGGACAGGTTGCCCAGAAAAGCTGTGGATGCCCAGTCACTGGAAGTGTTCAGTACCGAGTTGGATGGGGCTCTGAGCAACCTGGTCTAGTGAAAGGTGCCCACTGCAGCAGGGGTAGGAACTAGACAAGTTTTAGGGTCCCTTCCAAACCAAATCATTCTGTGATTCAGTGTTCTTGCAAGTGGGTATATTGAGACTGTTAGAGAGAGATGAAAGTTGAGGAAGAGCTTGTCCTGAAGAATATCCCAAGCAGTGGTTTTATGGGTTCAGGGCCAGAGCATTTAAAGAGAAGTCTAAACTTCTACGTACTAGTACTCTCCAAGTAGCAAAAGTAAGTTTCATATTTACAAACCTTTGTGTAGTAGAGCAGTGAACATTATACAGCTACATCTCACAATACCAGAGTGAAAACTGATATCAAATTCCAGCTCTTAAAAAAACCCACCACATTTAAAGGGGAAGTTAGGTGGCAAACAAAAGGGAGAGAAGAAAGAACAAAGCCAAATACATTATTTAAGGCAAAACCTATAATAGATAAAGCGGATTCAGATAGGAAAGGCCATGATAAGTACTTAATGTTAGGGGGGTTTTTTAAAGGCAATTCAAATTGACTTAAGGGTGTCTTGTTAGTTTTCCCAAAGCTGTTAGCAAATTTGGTCAGATTCTGTAGACTTGATCCATGAAAGCAAAGACAGCAACAATACTACTCATATGTTCAAAAATACATAACTTTATGATTTGCCTAAGAAGCTTATGAAGTGGGTTCAGTTCCTTCAAGAGGAAAATTCTGGGGGAAAACGATTACACCCATCTATTTTGACTGCCTTTGGATGCAGTTACGCTACCAGATCAAACCTATGTGAGATGCTTATACCAAGAGAGGGGCCTCTAACCTTCTTCCATTAGAGTCAGAATCTAATTAAGTATGATTATAGAGATGTTAAAAGCACCTTGCAAGTGATGTTTTTTCCATTAAAATCATACAGTATTTAAAATTATTAAATCAAATTAAAAATATTACAGTATTTTATAGACACTGTTGGACATACTCTTGAATTGCAATTATATATTTTTTTGTTTGCAAGATTTTATCTTCCTTTTGTGGTTCAAACAGTATGCAGCTGTGTTTCATAACTCATGTTACTGCAACTGAAATAATTAAATGAAAATGCATGTTGATTAAAATTTGACTTTTCTGTCCATAATTTACAAATATATTCGGAATCGCTTTCCCCAGGGAAAGAGATGTACTATGTGAGAGACTGTTGGAGTTTGTATGGAGTCCTTTTCTGAACTCAGGAGGAGCAGCAACGCAGGATCAGCTTGTTAAGATTCATTTATTAACACTTGTTTAACAATCTGTCTTAGTCCAAAAAAGATTGCTTTTTTTAGTATACTTGCCAGTAGCATGGAAAAGTCACAGCCAAAATAGCATCCTCTTGGAAGCTTTGGAAGTTTTATAGTAACAAATGAATCTGAAAGACATGAAACTGAAGTTCACATAGACTATGGGAAGGATAAGGAAACAGTAACAAGAGGTGAATGTTTATTAAATTACTTGCCTTGTCATGCTTGTGAGTAAACATTTGATTTTCATAGTTGACAGGTCCATGAGCAGGGACTTTTAGGTTTTTGGCAAAACATTTGGACTGTGGCAATTAAAATCTTTGTATATACTATTTCGGTTAGCTGCTGCATTTCTTTGGGCCTACACCTCCCTCAGCTGGATGACGTAGCAGGGTGATTTTCTGTCTTCAAGACCATCCAGCTCTGTCTGTGGTCACTAGTGACCAAGGCTGATGGGGAAGCAGCCTGCACTGTCACCCACAGTGTGTTACATTCTCAGTATTATTTCTGGAGGCCTATTGAAGGCAAGGGACTGACGAGTCTGTCCTGTTCCGGAATTCAACTTTTCCCTAGGAAAACTGGGAAGCCTGATCTCTCTCTCTCTCTTAGGCTCTGAAAACAGCAGGAGGCTTCCCCCTTGGCTGCATCCTAGAGGGAGAAGGAACTCTTCTGCTCTGCTTGATAGACCCAAGCAGCCCTATTCCCTGTTCCCATGAGCTGCTGGCACCAGGCAGCACTGTGAATGGTGAAGGGGAGTGAATAATGTTACCTGGGTGTTTGCTATCACAATCTGCCTCAATCCTTTGGTTCTCCCATTGCCATCTTGCACAGTGGATGTTACTGTGGCTATGTAAAGCCACTTCTGTAACTTGGCCTGTTTTCTCTACCAGAGTGTTGGTGAGAAAAATCAAGTAAAAACTCACAGCTTTTTAGCCATCTTGTTTCCTTCAGCCACTTTGCTATCTTTCTTGCCTGTTGCACTAGCCTTCTTATAACTTAATTCAATTTAAGTGTTAAACTACATTAAAGGAGTCAGGGAATTTCTCTATCAGCAGGTCTCTTTTAACAGAAAAATAAAACCAAGATATTTAGCAGAATTTCTTGTATGCCAGAGTCCTACATTACCTTTTTTATTTTGTTTGTTCTGGAGGCTCATGCCTGTGGCATCACATCCCTCAGTGCTTGCAGAAGGAAGAGTAGGTTTAGCAGATCACGTCCTCTTTCTTCATTTAGATGTGGTCAGAAAATTTGTATCAGAGCTTCACAGGGGTTTGTGTAAAACAAAACAAACTTTTGCCATGTTTGCCAAGTCTGCAGCTCAAAGGGTCCTGCAGGTATTCCTGCTGTCATTACTGAATCTGGCAAGAGCACCATTTTCCCTGAATAGCTGCAACACCCTTAATTTCCTCTCTACTAGAAGCTCCTATCTTTATCAGGTTTATTCCATGGTGTGCCAAATTAAATACAAAAACCTTTTCAGCAAACTAGAAACCCGTGTATTCAGCATGAAGGACAGATTGCTTTTGGCTTGTAAGACAGTCCTGTATTTGCAGAGCAATATATGTAAACCTAAAGAAGTTTGCTAGATGTTAGGTGGGAACATCCAGCAACAGAAATGTCATCACCATCATGTCATAATGAGATTATAATTTCACTCTTCCTCCCAGTGCCTTATTTGTGTCAATTCCTTAAGTAACCACTTAAGAGACTGTTCATATAAGTCCTTCTTAATTAACAAGGAAATGTTCAGAGTTGTGACTTTCCTGTCTGTACTTACTGTGTTGATTAGATATGGGCACATGCTCATATTTGTGTTCATAGAGTTTGTAAAAACTGTATTAAAAATAATTTTTAGAATAAACCAAAAGGTAGAGGAGGAATGTCTGTTACCACAGCCCTACCCAGGTTGCAGAGCAGAACCTCTGCCACCAGGGTACGAATTTCTCAGCTGGTCTCGGTCACCTATTCAAAATACTAAGGGTCTCCTTTATAATTTTCCCCGTGTTATCATTGTTTTGTTGCCAAGAAAGCTAGTTGGAAGGAAGAACAAAGCCCAGTGTGTTGAGGCCATGAGGGAAGGATTGCAGAACATAGTCTTGGAGCATAGCTGGAAAAACGTTGTAAAACTGGCTTTTCCTATAAAAGGGATCCCCTGTTGCTTCCTTCAGTTAAATCTGCCACAAAAAATTGCAATCCATGGGCTAATCATATGAACAATAGAGGGATTCAGATAACTGTCGTGCCTCCTTCCAAATCTGAGATATCTACATACACTCTAAACAGGCTGTGTCAGGGCCATGAAAATGCTGTACCAGGACCATGATATCTGATTTGTTCCAATACAGTATTTCAAAATTCAGCTCACAATCTTGTAATGTGTAACGGGTTGTAGACTTGGAGAGTAAACCTAGTCCCGCAGAAAGATACAGCAGTGAATTTGAATCCAAACTTGGCTTTGGTTGCAGGCATCTGGTTCGTGTCCATAACTGCTAGCAGTAGGATGTAGGATCATAAAGCCCCTTTTGAATCATTCTGTGGAGTTGATAGTTTCCTTTGTAAAAAATTGTGGTCATTTCAGGACAACTGGTTTGCTTCAGTTTCAGTAATAAAAAACACTGCTTAGCATGAATGCATTGAGGTACATTCACAGAGTATGAATTGGTTTTCATATTTTGAAAATCATAGAAGAGAATTCTGGGATAAACAAAATGAAAGGTTTTTTTCATTTTTATTCTGAGCCACGTGGAGGAAAAGACTGTTGAATTTTTTTATTCATAGGCACAGAAATAAAGTAGTGTCACAATATTGATGCAAATGCAGTGCTGTGGTATATCTGTTACCTTTTCAGAACAGAGGTTACAAACAGAGCAAGTGTGAATTTTTAAACCTCCCTTTTAAATCTAAAACACTCATATCTGCAATGACTTTTGCAGATATTCCAGTAATTCCAATAATGTTAGACAGTCCCCTCAAAGAAGCATTTGCCTGCTGCAAAGGAATTGTATTAATTGAAGAAGCAGGCGAGCAGCAGATGCAGCATGGAAGGAGAGATGGAAACAGGACAGATATGTGTGTTAAATTGTCAAGTAGATACAGATGATCAATACTCGTTTTTATTACACGACCTGTTTCATTTTATCAACAGTCATGAACAAGAATGATAGAACAGTATCCAGCTACCTTGCCAGCGAATCACAGCATTGCAGACACTCCCAGAACTGCTGTTTTGGGAGTATGAGAATAGAAACAGAGCATCAGGGAATCACACAGGCCCATGTGCCAGTCCACCAAGGTGGCTACGCGGATAAATCCAAGCATGATCTTCCTGCAAGGATGTGCATGCATTTGCATTCACACGTCAGTCAGAGGCTGTGTATGTCTTGCCAGTGGGAGTGCAGAGCTCTCTTAGGAGGTGCTACAGACTTCACGCCAGACTTCTGATGAGCCATGAATATTTCAAAATATTAAAAAATAAACAAACAAAAAACCACAAACTCATTCTTCTGTAGCTATATAAACTGTACTTTTAAAAGGCTCATTTTAAGTAATCTGACATTTTTCATGCTTGAGAAAGTACTTCTAAGTGAGCCCTCTACTTATTTTGAAATCATAAACACAGCAGTAGATATGTGGATTTTATTCATATATCTGTAAATGAGAACTGTTCTGCAGAAGGTATTCATGGGAGAAGAGCTCTGGCCTTTTTTAGACCATAACACGTGATGTGCTACAACTAAAATTACATTATGAGTAAATAGAATCACTACTGTTGTGTGGTATCTGGAGGCCTCTGTGACTGGTTAGTCATATTCTGCATATTGAGCACTACAGGGTCAAGTGTGAGAGTGGCTGAGCACCATATTTCCCATTGATTTTGTTCCGAGTTGCATGGATAGATCATTAGCACTGTGTGAGTAATGATTTCCATGGCCCACAAACAATTCTGAAAAACAAGAACCTCTGCAACTAGAAGCCAGTTTTATTTTAAATAATCATTAAGTATTTTAATTATTTTTTCTGGTGAATAAATAGACCAGGACAACCAACACTTTTTTTGAGCATCTTTACTAAAAACAGAGAAAGTCAGGAATCAAAGGGCTTCATTCAAAGGAGTGTGGGGGATCAATTCAGAAAAGCTGTGAGGAGGTGCTGCTCATAAATACCTTGGGTACCCTGAGAGAGAATAGTCTGAATTAAGTATCCCCTTCTTGTAAGTTAAAGGATAGACTTAGACCCAGGATTTATAGATAGTGAAGGGATATGGCAAACAGTGAGTCAGAGAATGTGGAGTATGTAGCTGTTTGGTTTTGGGAATAGTGCCTCTGCCTCTGTTGGACTTGCATAGTAGCCTAAAATATTGCTCCTTGGATAATTCTGCTTTCAGTGTATTCTTATATTTTTTAAATTTGGTGTTAACCAAAACTATCCCCCTAGATACTCTCTTTAATATCTTTAGAGTATTTATCTACACTTTCTCCAAAATGTAAAGAAATGCTTTACCAAGATGTAGTCTGGTGATTCTTCAGAGGAGAGCACAGTTCTTCCTTGCCTGTAGTAACAGTGCTGTCAAGGCCCAGAACTGGAAGAGCTGCTGTTCCAGAACGGAATGATCAGATTAACAACTAATAGAGGCACTACCTCTGAATATGGAGAGTTTTGTTTGCTTCTTTCTCTCCTCCTTGAATCTCCATATGAATTATGTTTTATCAGTGAAATCACTCCCAGCTTGTGCAGTCCACTAGGAAGACTAATAAAAGTCTTTTATAACTATTATGTATATGTGCTGGCAAACTTTAATAAATTTACATATATGAAAAATGACAAATTTAGGTAATTGAACAGTACAAAGCTTTGTGCTGAGAGCATACAATAATATCCCTTTCACCAGATGCGCGTGACTAATCAGCCTCTTATTACTGGTTGCAGAATGCAAACACCAGAAGAGGACATGAAATGTATGACCTTTAAATATAGATGGAGGGAAACATTTGTTTACCTAGTGCAGGGGACTGTGAAATGGCATGACCAATGAAAATTGGACAATAAAATTTGCTTTTCCTGGAACAAATTCTTTGTAAAAGGAGGATTCTGCAGTAGGGTTTATGATTTATTAGGAAAATGTTTTGTGGAAAAGTACCATTTCAAATTACATGTAATGATGTATGAGAATCCTCACTATGTATACGGTTGTTTTGTTGTATCTGTTATTCATATGAAGCTTTAGCAAAACAGGGAAATGTCAGCTTCTTGTTTTTATCAGCAGATATTTAAGAATGGACTGCTGGAACTTGCAATCTTCTGATGTTTGAGCTTTAAGATAGAAGACAGAAGAGAGGCAGAGAGGGACTATATGGTTTTTCTAAGTTTTATGCTTTGTTTAGAAAAATATTTGTAACCTGTGCTTTAAGTCTTTTAGTAGTTTTTCCTGTGAGAAACTCCTGAATTACAAGCAATGAATAAATAGATAGATTTTATATTTATTAAGCAAAATCACAAAATGGTGGCACCTAAATTGCGGAATGCTGCTGAAGTGTAAATTTACCTTATGCCATGTTTGACCCTGAGATTAGCTCAGGTGGTCAGAGTGTGGGGCTAGTAACGCCAAGGTTGCAAGGTTGATTCTCTTAAGGGCCATTCACTTAAGAGTTGGGCTGATGATCCTTGTGGGGCCCTTCCAGCTCAGAATACTCTGTGATCTTTGCCCAGATGTCACAGGTGATCATTGGCCAGAAAAAATTAAATTTGTACGCTTACTCTTCTAAGCTAAATGAGTGCTCATAGCGTTAGCCAGTGGCTTTTGCTGGAGTATTACAGGAAACACGAGCAGTGAAATATCTTTGATCTGATACACTGTACACATCTTTATGGAACACTTTTGTTTTGGAGCTTGAGGCAGGAGAAAATTACTTTTTACGATCAGGAAGAAGCAGCTAATAACTTAGAATTCAGCTCAAGCCAGAGGCTCCTGATACAATCACGGCTACTGTCTTTGCATGGCAATGAATTCCTTCTCTTGTCTGTTGTGACGCATAGGTGAAAAACAAGCAGCAGAGCCAGACGATGCAGAGCTGGTGAGCCTCAGCAAAAGGCTGGTGGAGAACGCGGTGCTGAAGGCTGTGCAGCAATATTTAGAAGAAACACAGAACAAAACCAGACAGACTGATGGAAGCCCTGCAAAAACTGAGGAAGCTGCAAGTGGCAGTAAGAGTGAGAGCGACAATGATAACAGCAAGTGAGCACTGTGCAAAACGCCTGGGAGCAAATATCCCACCAAGAATAACTACGAAACCACGTCCCAGCTCCCTGCTGAAATTTGCTAAGTGGTGCTGGGTGTCAGGCACTCTGCTTTGTGAGTCTCTTATCAAAATTTGTTCTGAATTGAAGGACGCTGTCTGCTGGTTTAATAAGTGCTTGCACTGCTGAAAATCTGTCGAATGCTGGGAGGGATGGACGGTGGAAAAAAGACAAGAGTGGTGAAGCAGTCGGACTCCAGTCTTCACTTGCTCTTGATACCAAGAGTCCCTTCCTTGCTTTTGAAGAGAAACTGAACATTTAGCATTTGTCTTTCGGATTGTCCTGGATGGCTGTGGAAGAGGCCTTGCCATAAGTGGAAGTGATGCCCTGCGCCCAAGGGTTTGGCAGTGCCGCAGGGCTGCTTGCCTCGTGTGAGAGCACGTGCTGTTTCCTAGTCAACAGCAGTCAATCCCAAGCTAAAAATTACCACTACAGATACTCATCACAGATACTATTACACAGTATGTAATAAGACAGGAGTTTCCCTTAAATGTGACGCTGTACTGTTCTTTACATTTTGGTAGCATTTGTTGATGTAAATTATATTTTTTGATGAAATACCTTTTTATAAAAAATCACTATGGGCAAAAGACTGAGTACTTCCTACTGTCCAAACTGGATATGATCTCTTTATCTCTGTACATTAATGATTCTAAATCACATTAGTTGTTATAAAATGTATTATATTGTTCTTTTCCTCTAGGAAAGAGCCATGAAGCAGACTTAATAAAGGAAGCGTTACGCAGAGAAACGCAGGCCCTGTTACCCAGACTGAATCAGATAAAGGAGCTGTTAATGAGTCCTGAGATCCGCACAAATATTAGCAAAGAACTGTTTGAAGACAGGCACAACTGTTAACAGTAAATGGAAAAGTTGTATTGACTCTGAGTCTCCAAATGCATGACTAAATTGCCATGATGTAAAATCTCATCAGGTTGTTTAAAGACAAAATATTTCTGCAAGAAATTTTTCAGGTTGTTTTGTTTGGGTTTTTTAACTGAAAATGTGAATGAGTGTAAATCGCTTATGAGGAATCATGCTGAAATACTTGCACAGAAGGATTGTATGTTATAATAATGAAGTACAGCCACTTCTCAGCACTGCTTTGAAACATGTTTGAATGTGCAGGTATATGTCATGACTCCAAAGTGGAAAAATACTGGTTTCAAATAGATCTGAGCAAACACTGTGCCCTTTCTTTATTGTTGTATACTCCTTCCCTAACAATGGTGTACAAGTACTAAAAAATTGATGGTTTTAAATACTTCAAAATGTATATTTGGAAAAAAAAATCCTCTTTTATTATCTGCCTTTTGTATATGTACTGGCATTTTGGGTTAGCATTGTCTGTTTTTTATTGTTTTTTTAAACAGCACTTGAATACTTGTATAGATGCTGACATTTAGTTTCTGCTGATGTTTACACTAATTCAAGAATGTTTTAAATTTCAGTATGAAATTCAGGCTCCACTGATCTCAATGGCATACTCTCCTTGGCTTTAATGGAGTCAGGATGCTGCAATTAAGATTTCTCGTGCAAATAATAATAATATTCCTTGGGATAATATTTGCCTTTTTACTTTTGTAGAACAGTGGTTTTGTCTTTTGTTTTAGATGTTTCCTCCATCTCTACCTTCTGCTGCCTGAGGTGGGGTGTCAGTTTGCTCTCATTGTTCCCTCCACACACACCTGCAAGATTCACTGAAGATGTGGATGATGGACAACAATGCAGGAGTAGGTCCAATATTTGAAAATTTTATAAACATTGTCATAAAAGCTATATAATATCTTGTGATTGGTATCAGAATTGTGCTGTTAGAACAGCTGTGTGCATGTTCTTCATTTGTCTCAAGCACTGTTCATTTATCTCATGTCAGAGCTCCTTTTTTTCTGCATTTGATATATAACAGTATATTCTGAAATGCGTCTTATACATGCCATGTTCACAATAAAACATTTTTCCTTTGCACTCTGTGTACGTTTTCACCTGTTTCCAAATAGACTTGAACAAAATTAAATACTTGGAAGTAACAGGGTTACAGGACAAAAATAGTGCTCCAGTGAATTGCACCATTAAGTTGGCTGTGGGTGTTGTGCCAGCATACTGCTCTGGAGCTTGGCTGCTGAAATCATGCAGATAAACTAAGCCCAAGTCATTCTTGTTTTCAAGGACAAAACTTTGAAACTCTTGGGATTAATTTATATTCTGGGCAGCACATGTTTAGAAGTAAATACTGGGTACAACTTCCTAGAGGTCCACTCTTGAAGTGTGAGTTTAAGGAGTAGTCTCAAAATACTCTAGAATGATGAATAAAAAAAATAAATCTGAATCTGAAATCATCTCTGGAGATAACTGAGAGGCAGCTTTTCATAGGCTATCAAGCAATTTAAATCCAACTTGCACGTAAGAACACAAAACCAGACACTCAGCTGTGAAAACAGGAAAACAATTTATTGTATTATATCTGAATCATAGATTGTCATCTCCCATTCCTCTATGCAAGTAATTTCCATGATTAAGGGCCTTTTTATATCATTCAGCTTGTAACAGTCATTGTTCTCATGTTTCAAGTAAAACTGTGGAAATTAATCACTGAATTTATGTCCAGGCACTTTGATGGGTGACCTCATTATTAGAAAGCCTGCTCATGCTGTTCCTATGGATGGCATCAAGAATAGCAGCTCTGAAAAATGTTTAGGAGAGTTAAGGGCCTGAGTCTAGGCATCATCTGAGATGTACTGGAGTGGGCCTGCCAAATATGACACAAACTGTAAAGGAGACATGTTCTACTGGATCGGAAATGGTGGGAGAGAGGACACCCCAGAGCCTCTAAAAAGACTCTATGTTTAAGCAACCCAAACCCATCTTTAATTTTCAGATGTTTTGAGGCAGGAAAAGCAACAGGGCTTGTGTTTCTGAACCATTCACGTTCTCTTAAAATAGCCTTTATTTCTGGTTTTGACAAGGCATGACTATTAATTTACTCAAAATTCAAAACAATGGGGGGAAAAAATACTTACATCTGGATTCATTCTCTTATGACAACCCTTCTTGCTTTCTCTATCTATTTTTTTTTTCCACTGGCAGAGAAGCCTGGCTGACAAATTGAAGGATAAATCTCTTGTATAGAGCTGTGAGATGAGCACTGAAGAATGCAGATACATAGAGACTGAACCTAATATAGGCAGGTGTGAAGCTCAGAGCTGCACCCACCAGAACAAATATGTTGCCTTCCTCACACTTACAAGTCATTTTCAGACAACAATTCTGTTTCTTAAATAAGCTCTTCTTGTGGGGAATATCTTAAGGTAGTTATGCACAGGTTATTCTAGGAAAGTGCTGGCATTTCAAAACAGATGGTGCAAGTTTGTCCATGTTTTGTTTTCAGTTCTACCTTCCAGTTTGCTCATACTCAGAGAGTATTTCTACACTGCTGATTGTAGAGCTGTCTGTGACAGTTTTAAAAGCAATAGCTCAGCTTCCAGGATGGATCTAGCTGGAACTGCCCATGACCTACTGAGAAACCTCCTGACATCTAGGCTTGGTCCAGGCATAGACCGAAAAAGTTGCAGATGGCATGCACTGGATATGTGAGCAGCCCATGCCATAAATTCCCTACACTGCTGGGCTGTGCATCAGAGCTGTTTAAGAGTTGACAGGGTAACCAGAGCGACAGTAAACCCATGGAAGTCCTGACTGACAGACACCAGTTCTCTGATGAAGGAAGGGAGGCTGTTGTGGAAACCCATGTCTGCAAGCACAGGTGCACATGGTATAAGGATGCTCGGTCTGGTAGCGAAGGGGTAATGCACCAGCTGAATGTGCACCGAGGCCTTTGTGAAAAGGAAACTAAATGGTATTTCTGTGGTGACTGAAGGTGACCTAAAGCTAAAACGGGTTGGAGCTTACAGTCAGATTTGAACACTGTGTCCAGATATACAGGTATTGGGACCCACAGTGGAAAACACCCCATGTCTATTGATGGTCCTACTGAACTGTTTGGTAAAATACTACTGCTTGGCAAGGTTATACAGTCTGTGAGTTAGGATTCAAGAGGCTTCATGTTACATATTTATAGAAGTTTCTGATTATAACTGCCCACACTTCTGTGTGTGCTATTTTAGCCTAAAGACCACGCGAGTGTGTCATGGATCAGAGTGTGAGCCATGCTTCATTCTGGTGACAAGAATGATACTGTTTCATTTTTATGTCAGTCTAGACATGACTCATATATTCTTGTTAGAATTTTTAAAAGTCTTGAGAGATATCCTACACATTTATGTAGTCAGCAAGCAAGAAAAATGGAAGAGCAGAGCCGCTGCCCTCAGTGGAACTTATAAGTTGAAATTTAGTAAAAACACACATTTAATTTTTTTTCAGTTATGTCCAAGAATATGCTTGTGAAATGAAGTGTAAACTGACACTTTTTCACTGCAGATGAAATACTACCTGCAGAGCTGGCTGCAGCCCAATGGAATGCAGGAAGAAATGTGGTTGCCTCAGGTGGAGCCTGGTAGCCAGACACCTGAGGGTTGCTTCATTCTGCTTTTAGCCTCAGATTTGGTTTTGCACAATCTTTTCCAAAACGGTGTTTTATCTATGAATGCCCTCTGCCTCTGTTCAGCTGTTAGTGATATATTGTCTTGGCCTGAAAAAATGAGGGGCTGAACTAGTACTGTGGCTTTCAGTTGTCTCCATCCCTTTGGAGGAGGGGAGAAGTTGTTGCTGAAATCCCAAAGAGACTGATGCCTTAGCAGAGACAGCTCTGGTCTCACTCAGTGGGCCAGAAGTCAAAGGAGGCCTGTGTGACTGTTTGCTGAAGTCTTCATCTGGCGATGACTACTGTCTGATCCTGAGGCAGCAAGGACAGCCCAAAACGACTGGAAAAAAGCAGTTCCTGAGGGATGCACCAGAACCAACATGGTGAGTGGGTCAGCTGCGTGATTAGTGAGCAGTTGGATAAAGTCAGTGGTGTTTTATCTTTATGAAAATTGTTCCAAGTCATGGTCATGTAATAATTTAATTTGTGAAAACCTTTTGGAATTTCTATTCTGAAAATTTTCACATAGTGATGGGGGATAATCTCTGAAAGCGATGAAGGTGCATTTGCTTTCAAAGAGCTCTTTAGTGCCGTACCATAATCTTCTATAGAAATGCTTTGCACTTTTTATTTCAGTTAAAGAAAGTCTTTCCTGGCCTGGTTTCAGAGGCAAGGAGTCACACTGTTCTTATGGGAAAGGAAACCGTTTGAACCGTGGAAGTAGGAGCACGTTAATGCTGACATGTGTTTTACTCTGCTGTTCCTTTGATCAATACAGTTTCTGTATAAGCAACTTCTTAGCATGCACTCATCTTCTCATTTATATTCTCCTCATGTTAAGCCTTTATAATGAGAACATTTGTACTGAATGAAAATCAGTCCCAAGAGACGGCTGGGCTGAGAAATAAAACACACTCATAGTGGAGCAATAATTAGAACAGTACATGGGAAAACAAAAAGTGATATGCCTGCCATTCCTGGAATAGCAAAAAGGGCACTCTGGCATTGATAAGCAAATAATTCTGCAGCAAGAGGCTGGAGTTTGACTGCTGGTTTGTGGTCTCTGCTCCCACTGCTGTTTATGTGCTTTGTTTAGTGACTCTTGGATGAGAAATGCATTAGCAGAGACTGGGATGTGGAACTGTTTCTTGAAGGAACTCTCCTCATTGCTGGAAAATAAAGCCCCTTTTTGCTCTTGGTGATTAAGGATTAAACCAATCCAAAATGCAGAATTAGGGTGGTTAAGAGGAGATGATTAAAAAATTACACATGAGGATTTCAGTAGAAGCTTATTTGAAATAAAAGTTGGTTTTCTTTCAGATAAGGAAGGCAGAGATGATTTGAGGTCAAGATTGACTCTAGAGATTCTGGTGGAGTTTATTTATCAAAATTACAATTTGAATTAAAACTCAGAGAAAGCATTTCCAGAACCCTTTTTACTTTAAATTCTTTTTTTTTCTTTTCTTAGCCATACAGAGAACTTCAGGCACTGAAACACTCAGAAGATAAGAAGAAAACATGCTGATATGATTTAACTTCTGTCGTAACTCAGAAAAACAAAACATAACAGAAAAACAAAGCCAAGAAGAAATACCAGCAACCAATGATAAAATTCAAAGGTAGCTACCAGTGTGAGAAAAAACGAGTAAGTCCAAATGTTTAGAAGAATAAAGGATGCAATGAAGCAAAAAAATAGCCATCTCTGCATCTGGTCAAGCAAATGATGAACACCTATGTTCCCTAATTTGTACGTTAAGATTATGAAAAACAAAATGACGTAATGCATTTTTTGAGACACTGGGAATTAACTTTATTAGTTATATACTAGACACTTCTTGCACTTTCAGTATATAAGGGTGTACTACTTTGAAAATAACACAGACAAAACACATTATGGAAAATCACTGCATTTAGTGGATTACAGAAAAGATAAGTATGGAGAAGCCACAGATCAATTTGTCTCATTTTGTCTTCTTGTCATCCTGTAACCTCAGACTCTTGGAAGACCACTTTTCGTCTGTCATAACTGCAGAGATGTTCCTTCATAATTACTTACTAAGTCTCTGGGTTTTTTACTGCTGTAGCATCTCTGGATCATCAGCATGAATTAATAATTTATATACATTCATAATTTACACTAGGGAGTGTGATGGAGTAACAGAGGCTGGAGGCCATGGCATCAAAGGGAAGAAGGATCTTCTCTGTAGTCAGTGAAGTCACCAGGGTCATGAAGAGAGGCTAAAAGACTGTGTATGGGGAGCCTGCTCTCTGGATAAA
The DNA here is from genome assembly GCA_013397725.1 of Rhagologus leucostigma. Lineage (NCBI taxonomy): Eukaryota > Metazoa > Chordata > Aves > Passeriformes > Rhagologus > Rhagologus leucostigma. Next base: position 587,337 of record VZTD01004116.1, read on the forward strand.
GCAATGTGCTCTACCAAACTGGGGGAGCAACCTACACCACCAGCACAGGGAAACCTGAACTGGGAAGGTGAACATGAACAGGTCCTAGCTCAAAATGTGTTACAGCCTCTCTTTCAGGTCAGTTCGTTTGGGCATCTTTAACCAGTCATAAAGAGACTCCACAAATTGGACATGCACAGCTCAAAAGCATAAAATTATTGTTTATTACATAACACATTAAAAAATGGGGTTTTACAAGCTCCTAAGCTAAGCTTTAACATGCTCTCTGCTGGCCAGGTGGGCATGAAACAGGAGGAAAGGGGTCGGTCTCCACAGTCTCCTGCACCGAAGTCTCCATGGTGCTGAGCTGCCACCTGCCACCCCCTCCACCAGTGCTGGTCCACCAGCTGTGTGAGGCAGCGATTCCCACATGGCTGACCTCCACCCCAGCTCACGTCCTTCATCCAGCCTCCATCAGAGCTGCACAGGGCAGCTGTCAACGCAAGACCTTGTTCCCAGGCTGGGGGAGCCACACCGTGCCCAGCAGCCTCGCCACATCCACATCTGTCATGTGGGCTGTTCTCCACAGGAGCAGACATTTCCATCCAAATATTACATTAGCTTATGCATGGGTGGATTAATGTTACTATTTGTATTCCAGACTCAAACTGGTCCTTGCAAGAATTAGATTAAGGAGGTTTCAGAGAAGTGTTAGCTAACATTTGTTAATCATTATTCTTGAACGTAATCTCAGAGCACTTGGCTCTGCCAAAATATTGGACATTTTCGTCACTCTGTTTCCTTTCCTCACTCCAGAGAAATCCAAAGAGAAGCTTGCTTTAGCCACAGCTGGCCCCAGAGGATTATTCACAGAGGGACAGGAAGCCAATGGACAAAATCAAATGGAATCCTATGGCAATGGACACTGAACACACAGATAAAATCTCCATATTGCACGTAGTCTTCTCCTTCCTGTGGTTTACTTGGGAGTCATCCTGCAGTGCTCCTTTGGTGGGGGCTATGCCACATGGGAATGCTCAGTTCGGCTGTTTTATGTAATTCATCCTTCACTAACCATGTTATTTAGATTTGGAGGTTTGTGTAAGACCAGTTAAAAAATAAACACAAGCCCAACAGAGACCTAGCACAGTCTGGTGTGAACATGTTGCAGCATCTGTGTTAAACTCTCCCAATATTGAAGAAACTTCATAATCCTACCAACTCTTAGCCTGGAAATCATACAAATAAATTAAGAAGCTTTCAGAAGAAATGAGAGAGAGAAAACCTTGCCAGTGGATTTAGCTGCTATCCCGAAGTTTTATTAATTGTACGAGCAGACACGCCAGGTTATGCACAAAGCACTTACATGTGCTTTCCTCTGCAGCTGCTGAAGTCCATGTCATGTAAGTGACATGACAAGAAGAGTTTTCCTCATTCATGTGAACACCATGAGGTACTTTATTGGAGAGAAGAAGAGGCTCAGAGTGGCAGCACACCCAGAAGCTAAGCAAACCTGGGCTAGGAGGTGCCAGAGTTAGAGAATCTGATTTCGAACCAAAGTAATCATCATGAGAGTCTTTCATCACCCAGATTTCTCTGTTGAGAGGACACAGAGAGAAGGAGAATCCCAAAACTGAACCAGTAAATATTTATTAGGCAGTTGTTTATAGAGTGGGCTGCTGGCATGATGTCTAAAGTAGCCCTGTTTTTAATCAGACTACTTTAAAGTGTGTTTAAAAACTGAAAATGCCCTTTCTACCCAACTGAGATAAATTCCCCCAACAGTCTATGGGAAAAATATAACCAGGGTGTCACATTTGCATTAACAGAAATAAAAGTATACTAAGACCAATACTGAATAGCTTTAAAACCCTTGTTCTGAGCCCCTGGGATAAACACAGTTAAATAATGGCAAAATAAACCTGCGAGCATACTTATAAATTCATTCCAGAAGTCACATTGTTGCTTTTTATGGGATCAAAAATCATGCAGAAAATTATTCAAGAATAATCAGCCAAGTTTTTATGACAAACAAAACATTAGAGAAACTCAATATTTTTTGTCTGGTTTTGACTGTTTCCCTTGTGGGTCCCGTCCAACTCACAATATTCCATGGTTTCAGAGCCAAATGAGAATAGGAAATCTGTCTCCTGTCTTAACAGGTATTACACATATCAAGCATAATTTACATGCATTAACATATTTTTTTAAACCAAAAATTTCCCCCCTCTGCTTTACTCATGTGAATGTAAGAACTGAGATAGCACAAAGAGCCATGTTCCCACTTATTGGAGCAGTGGCTGCTGCAGCAGGGGCAGCTGAGTGTTTCTTTCCCTGGCACATCCTTCCATTTTCCAGCAATCAGCCCTTCAGGGATTTTGTGAGTGGGAACTTGCATCTGGAACTGGAGGCTTTGATTACCAGCCTGATTAGCAAAAATGAAAATCATTTCCAAAGAGCAGAGAAGAGACACAAGATGATAATAAAACACAGTGGAAGTCGTAAGTGAATTAAAGAGCAAAAGACAAACTCAGTCCTATTTCGCAATAATAATTTGAGTGCTATTTGGTATAGTCACACCTCTCACAGAAGCAGAGCTGGGCTGCAAAATGCAGAGTGGCTTGGGTTGCTCTTATGCCCTGCTAGGCCACAAATCTGTACCCACAGTGTGCACACGAAATGGACAGGCTCACACTACACCATGGTTCTTTGCATCCTTAGCAAGCCTTGCCCAAAGCTCTTTGATATTCACACTGACAGCTGTCCTTTTATTGCTGTGCCAAATCAGAAATGTTTGGCTGCCAAGGTCAGGGAGATGTTCCCAGAAGCAGGTTGGTGGGCAGCTCTGTTTTTCAGACAGGACACTGCAAATCCTCACTCCCTGGGAAGATTTGCCTCCAACTGAGGCACCATGGCCTCCGACTGAGGAACAGCCACGTGGTTGTGCCTGGCATAGATGTGGAGCCTTGAGCAAGGTCACCTTCTCACAGGCAGGCAATCTGGGTAATTTACACCCTCTCAGGGCAGAAGTATTTCAACTAGACCAGAGAGTCAAATGCAATACACTGGACCAAACAGATAATGCATGATAGATTGTGATTGCAGAAAATAAAGACTTCTTTTGAAAGAAAACCTTTTTAGTGTGCTATTAGATCAGGATGAAACATTGCCTGAATAATAATTACAATTGAAATTACACTTTTGTTTTTCCACTTTGGGGTTTGGGGGTGAAGTAGCATTGCCAGAGCTAGGAGAGAGTCTGGTTCTTTTTAGTGCACCAGAGCTGCTGACTGGAGAGAATGTATCATTCATATTGCTTTTCTGTTATGCTTCTTTCCTATTTATCTTCTATTAAATTATGGTTCTTCTTGAAGATATGCCAGCAGGCTGGGTCTGTATTATTACTTGGTGCTTCGGTAGCCTGGATCCTTTCAAAATGTTGTGTTGCAGTAAGGGACATCAGAGGAAGCTGGCAAGACACAAACAGAAGAAGGGTTTAGCATACAGTAGATAATCGACCTCTGGAACCTACTGCAGAAGGATCTTTTTGGTGGAAAATCTTTACTTGGCTTGGGGGATGAATGAATGACAGAAAATCCACTGTGGGTTGATACCAAAACCACATCCACTTTAAGAAAGCCCCAACTGTAAAGCTATTTCTGTCTTTTAAAATATGAATTTTACAAATGTTTCATTTGGCCAGTTTGTAAAAGATGTGAGCTTTGTTAGCGTTACTCCTTGGGCTTTGGAAAATTGCTGTACTATTCATTTGATCATATACAGGAAAAGCATTGCTATCAAGCTGCAATCAGATTGCCGATAAAAATATAATCGTAGGCTTGGTAAGTTCACGAGAGCCTACTAAAGGTGATAATATGTGCAGATCGCTCTTTCAAAGCCCAAGGGGATTTTTGTGCTTCAGCAGTATCCTTCCCACCACCAGCACAGGGAATTATCCTCATCCCTTGCACCTTAGCTGAATTTAGAGCTCCTTACTAACACAAATAACCCACTTTCTCTTCTGTTTGAGAGTGTGTTTTCTTCTCATATAGGAGGGAAGACAGACCGTTTGTCCCTGTTTAAGACAAAATTCAGAGGCACATCCAAATTTTGAATGTCCTCTCTTAGAAGGCAGGTTACAGCCACTCCTCCCCCACCAGGTTTGGGAAAGAAATTCCTCGGAGGAAAGGAAAAAACCCTATTTATTTAACAAACACACAGGGAAAGAATAATAATGCTAATTAATAAAACCTCTCACTGTGGAGAGAAAACTGGGAAGATTTTTAAGTCCTTCTGTGGGTGTGGTCTCTCTCCTCTTCGAAGCTGGGTCGGCATGAGCCCACCTCCGGGCCTCGGTGGAAAGTTCTCCCAGATGATGTTTTGGTGTTGTTGCACCGTTCCAGAAGAAAAGAAGAAGAAGCCAAAGTCCCAGGGAGACAAAGGTTTAACTCTCCGTCTCTCTTCCGAGAAAAAAGCTGAAAAACTCAGGGGAGGAAAAAAAAGAAAAGGTGCTTCCTCTGCTCTTGCTGCCGTAGAAGCACGCAGCGGAGTGTGCATCTGTGTCCTTGAACGACTGCTTTGAAAAGTTCATCTGGCTTTTTTTTCCCTTTCTCTCGCACCCAGTTTTAAAGGCACAGAAAGGCACAGGATTTCATGCCTGGGCATAGGGCAGGCAATATGGGATACAACATCATAAAGTCACCCCAAGACACCGTTTTGTATTTCTGTATTTTTATCCTTGCTGGCCATTGTTACACCTCTCGTGCTCTAGAACAGACCTTCTGGACTGATGTGACTAGAACTGAAGTCATTGTTATCATTCCAGAGTCATATATAGTCTAGCATGATGATGTTGTCTTTTGTATTCCCTATTTCTTTCCTAATAATTCAGAGCATTCAGTTTAGCTTTTTGATCACTGCCCTGAACTCAGGTGAATTGTTCAGAGAAATACAGTGATTGCAAGATCTTTTTCCTAGGTAACAATAGCTCATTTAGAGACCATTATTGTGAATGTGTAATTAAGGTAGGTTTTGCATTGATTTGTCTTTATCAGTATTTCATTTATTCAGACATTGCATTATCTATTGATATTCTCACAAAATATTTTACAGGTCTTGGTAGACTTAGGTTTGACTACTGTGAGTAATTCACTCTTATCAGCAAAAAGTGTCTCCTAAGTCCTCACATTATTTTCCTGATCACTTACAAACATTTATGGAGTTCTGCATTTCCTATTGCTCTTCTAATTTTATAATCATAGTTGCTTAGTTTCTTTAATGCACTTTGAGAAGAGACATTGTTAAAATGATTTGGTGATTAGCTCCTTCTTAATTGTATGTTTGTTGATATCTTCAAATAGGTCCAACAGCTTTTACTCTAAAAGCCATGTTGAATCATTCCATATATGACGTATTTATCTATTTTCTGATGTTTTCCCATTAATCTGCTCCGTGTATAAGGCACATTTATCTTCTTCTAATTCTCAAAATTTCCCTAGGGGTTTCATTAAATATTGATGCCACATTTATCACTTTCAAGTCCTTGGGATCCGAAATAATTTTAAACAATAGGGTACAGTGTGGTCATTTCAAACCATCCTAGGACTGAGTCATGCAGAAATTACTCATGTTCTGGTAGCCAGATTTCACTGGGTCTATTTTGCTGCATTGCTTCATTTCAGAGGAAAAGCAGTGCAAACTTAGCACCTCATCCACCTACAGTGAGCAGCACCTTTCATTTGTATCTGTTGCTTTCAGCTCCAGGACTTTTGGATTTGTCATGCTGCTTATAAAGTCACGACAGAAAGTAGTAAGAACAAGCACCTGCTGCCAGTGACCACAGTGGAGTGTACAGTGCCCTTTCAGTTGAAAGGTTTTAGTGGTCCCTGTGCCAAAATATACTGTGAAAACTGTGCTAGATCCTTTACCAATACAAATGTAATAAAACTGGCATGGATAAGTTAATTTTCCTATATGAGAAGCTCATATAGTGGAGCTCGTGCGCAACTGCCTACTTCTCAATTCAACACTTACCAGGAGAAACTTGGACCATACAAGGCCTCACAACCAAAAAGAAAAAGGGTCCTTCTTCTCTTTCAGATGAACAATTTGGCTAATGAAAGCTCCCGAGAATGGGTTCACCTCAGGGGAGAAAACAGAGATCCTAGTGGAGGTAAAATTGCATGGCTCTCTCCTTTCATCCTTCTGCCAAGGCTCATGCAGGTGAAACTAGGGCACAAGCCCAGACAGCCGTTCATTGTAAGAAGGAGGCGATGGGACATCTTCCAAGTATTTACAATAGTTATTTTCTTTTTACTGTATTTAGATTTACGCAATCTGAGGGGTAGGAAATAAGGTTCTGAGAGAGAGAGAATTTAGCAAAAAGAAAAACGCTGCATGCTGAAGGTAATAATATTTTATACAAGAAACTTTGTTTCTGGCCTTCAAAAAGAAAGATGCTTTCAATTTTCTGTAATGCTAAAGCCATTTTCCACCATCTGGACTTATGTTGCAGTTTTCAAGCAGGAAATTTTTTCATTCCTATGTAACCTTCATATCTTTGTTGCAGTGATCTCTAAAACTCAGTTACAGCAATGATACTTTATAATATAGACTAAATATCAAGCATCAAATACCAGATTGATTTTCTCTTCAGAGATTCCTTTCTTTAATGTGCAAGTAATTTCATCCTTGCAAGGAGTCTGTTATAGCACTTTCCCTTCTGCTGGTGATGGAAACAGAACCCTGTTCAACCCATGGCTCGAGCCCAAACCTGCTAAGTGTACTGGGAATGCTGCCTGCAATTTTAGCACTATGGAAAGCAGACTTGAAAGACTCTAGGTCCCATCAGCCTTCTGAGGGATGTGGCAAGGGTAACAGATTCAAGGATCCAATATAAGTCTTCATTTTTAAATGTAAAACTCAGCACCAGAGAAGAGCTTTGGCATATACCAATGTAGTTTTATTGACTTGAGTTTATTCTACATCAGGACAAACCTACCTGAAAATTTGCCTTTAGGATTATGTTTTCCACAATGACAAACAGATGTATCCAGACAAAAAATTTCTTGTATATTTAGATGCAGTCCACAGCAGAAAACTCATTTGCAAGAGTACAAATGCTTGAGCTTGGGTTCACAGAATCTGTCATCTTAATATTTAAAATAAGTTCAAAGCAAATGCAATAGTCTCATGCCTCCAGTTATCCCAACTGCCAATGGTAAGTAATCCTGGCAAATCCATTTAGAGATAGCAGTAGGTGTTTAGATACACAACTGAAAAAGCACCTAAACCTTGTGCCTGTGTTAGAACAAAGTTTCCCTTATGATTACTGGGATTTCCTGCTTCCATTTGGGCTGAAAATATTTCAGGAACAGTTTAACTCAACTATGGAGCAGTTTCAGTCCTAGCAGCATCTGTGAAACAGAGAACAAAACATGAAAAAGCAAAAATTAGCAAGTCCTAAAAATCCCATTACATTTGTTTGGCATTAGTTATTATTTTGAAATTAAAATCTGAAGCAGAAACCTTCCTTTGAGGAAAAGCTGCTCATACCTTTCTTTCCTTGGAAAGGTCTCTTCCCCCTCAGAAAAATGCTGAAAATACCAAGAAACAAACATGCGATCTCTGTAAGTTTTTCCAGCTGGGTGGCTTTGTTCAACTAAAATATTCTTAACCTCTTAAGTGTGATCTGATGCCACTTCTTTGCAGGCTGCATGAGTCCTCTTCTGACCTTGTAAATTGAGTTTATATGTATACTGTCTACAGCTCTCGTTTGCAATGCCAGAGGCAATTTAATTGTCTGGTACTTGCATTAGTCCCCTATTGATCGGTTCCTCTTCCTCCCTGCTGTGCACAGAGAGGTACATTTCCTGTTGCTATTCGCTGTTTAACAAAACCCTCTTACCATTTCTTTGGCATTTTGATGATATTTGATACTAACCTTACCTGGTTGTTCTTAAAGCAGCATTTTAATTTAATATCCTATTTAAAGCAAACTTTGAAGCAATTTTATGTGGCCCTGGAAGTTCTACTTTGAACTTAGTAAATCACTTCTCCTCCCTCCCTCCTTCCTTTCCTCCCAGCATCTATTAAACTGAGTACTGGGCTGAGAAGTGAGAGGCTTTCCTCACCTAGCTGGAGGCATTCCTGACAAATACTGTGGCATGCCCTCTAAGGCTGCTGTCCAGCATATGCTGGGAAGCACAGCACCCTCACACACTATGGGTGTCATTAGCTGGGGCACTGGGACTTGTTTTGGTTTGGTTTTGAACTTTCGAAACAGCTTAGACATCTATTCTTCTAGGAGAATGTGTTGTTTAAATGCTCACTAGCACAGAGGAAAAAATAAAAACTTCTTTCACTTTTTTTTACAGTAAATCGCAACAAATTCATACCATGTCTTTTAAACATGTTATTTTTAAATTGTTCATACTCACACTCAAGAGTCTTTAGGTGAGTTACTGGAGCAGTGACCAGCTGTAAGGTCTCACAATATAAGTTTTGAGAGGTGCTCTAAACCTTAGGGACAAAGGACAGCTGAGTTTGCTAGTCAGGAAAAACTATGCTAAACTTCCAGGTCTGTGTGTTTTCATGTTCTCCAGCCTGCACAGAACAGGACTTAAGTCACTGGAAGTGGGAACATGCCAGTTCATCAGTGCTGAATTCTTCCAGAATGACTCAACTTCAGCCATGGGATGTGTAAGTAAAAACAGGAATAAGCATGGGCACTGATTTATGGTATGAAAGATCAAATATTGAAAGTTAAACTGTTACAAACTTTTTTTTTAATCGGAAAAGTAATAAGGCAGACATGAAAAAGCTCTGATAGTGAAGTTCTCAATTGCAAAGGCCTTTCCTGATGCTGCTGGAAAATGTCAGCTGAATTTCTGACTCAGTCTCCAGCAGGGAAATCCTCCTGCCAAAATCCCATAATCCAGCATGGAAATCCCAAGTGTCATGTGATATATCCCTGAGGGTAAATACCAGTATGGAAACTGTCAATCTGGTTTTTGTTTCTGGCTCTTGCCAACACTTCCCAGAACTTCGCATTTGTCCATGAAATTTGTTTCCATGGATTTCTTCTTTTTCTTCAGCCCTACCACCTGTTGTGTTTCAGGACAGGTAGGCAGAGCTGTGCTTTGTCCACCTGTGAGTGTGTGCAGGGGCACTAAGCACCCTCCTGCCACAGAAACAACCCCTCTCCCTGCTGCCACCACTGACAAAGCCACTGCCTGGGGCAAGTTGTGTGGCACACAGATGCAGGGTCCTGCTCCATCTCAGACAGTGATGAGGCCTGAGCACTTAGTGGGGAAAAGGAAGAGGAGTTACCAGAGCAAGGCTAGAAACAGTGAAAGCCACAGGGAAGGGACCCCAACACCTGCCCCTTTTGGTTCAACTTTCCCCGGTGACACAAGGGAGCATCATGGGGTGTTTGGGGTGTGTCCTTACCCTGAACCCAGCACTGACGGACATCTCCTTTCCCTGCCAGCACACTGTGTTTTTGACCACCATGCTGGGAGGGCAGTAGGCTTCCCAGTAGGCTTCCTGGAGGCAGGAGACCTTTCCCCCTGGCTGGAACACCCCAATTTGATCCAGACTTGGCCAGAAATGGCTTAATTTGGTGCAAAGCTCTTGCCTGTGGAAACAAAGTCATTGAGCTGCCTTTGGACAAGATCTTCATCTTCCTTCAGGGAAGCTGAGTGTCTCATGAGCCACAGCAATTCCTGAGCTGGCTGAGGGCACTCCAGCCCTGCCCCATGTTGCAGACTCACCACCTCCATTGCTGAACCTCCCTGCAGAGCCCCTTAGTGCTGTCCATCATTTAAAATGGCATTCCAGTAGTGCCCAAGAACCCAAGTGCATGGTGGTCTCTGGGGCTCTGGGGGCTGCTCCTAGGCATACTTAAAGGCATCCATATGATGGCAGCAAGCAGGACAAGGTACAGCCACACAGTCCTCTGCATTTCCAGTCTTTAAAACAAATACAATTCTCTCTACTGTAGCTTGCACAAATAAAGAAGTTTTAATTACATCCTGAGAAAAGATGATGTGATCCTTACTGCTTTGAGAGTTCAGGTTCCTGCCGCACAAACCCTTTCCTTCAGCTCCCTTGCCCAGAGCTGAGCTGCTCAAGGCTCCTCTGCTTTCTTTTGTCCTCACTTCACTTTGCTAAACAAATGCTCAAATTCCCCGTGGATGAGGGCTAGCCAAGGCAACATGGCCCCTGGCTTGCCAGGTACCTGGTGCTGAGCATGGCAAGCGTTTAGTGTCTCATGGTTGGTTTGGGAAGGAGCAAACTGAGCAGAAGAAATTGCCAGGGCTTATTTGGCATGGGATTACCCCTGGGATCTGGGGTAATGTGCCACTGGACACTCAGGGGCTACAGATGGTGCAAGTTGTGGTTTCCCACTTCTGTCCAGTGCACATGGCTGTCTGTTGGAAGTAGAATGACAAAACCAGAACTAAACAAGCAAAGAACCCAAATCACCACCTTTGTGGAGGCAGAGCTGAAAGGCAGCTTGGAAATGAGATGTTTTCACACAGGCTGAAACAACAGTGAAAATACGATGTTGCGGTCACTGCATGCAAGAACTGGCTTTGTAGGAGTGCTGAAACGAGATGGAACAGCTTGCACACAGGTAATGGGTGGATAAAAAGGACATTTACAGAAGCCATTCCCAACACATTGTAGCAGATTTAAAACCTGATGCAACTGGTCAAAGCCAGCAAGTATAATGTGCTGGAGAGAAAAGCAGAGAATTGTAGGCATTGCCCAGGTTTCAGACTCACTGCATTAAATGAAATCCGTGGACAATCATAGAAAACGGACCACAGCCAAGTGAAAACAAGCCCAGAACACTCAGAGCTTTCAGTCCTGTCCCACTGACATGCTGGAAGGATCACCCAGACAAAACCAGATCGGTTTTGCATGGACAGGTGGGGTATATGAATCTGGCATGTGGGCAGCCGTAAGTGTCAGGAGTACCAGGATGTCCATGTCCTGCCTTTGGGTGCACAGCCCCTGAGAAAAGGGAAATCGTTTATCTGAAGTAGGCTTCAGATCCCCAAAACAGCACCTGTCAGACGTCTCAAAGTGTTTACATTTCAGCCACCATCTGGACTAAAGTATCTATGCTGAAAGGCAGCAGATCAGATTTTAGGGACAGTGATTTTCCTCTCTCCAGAGAGTGGAGGGGTGTCTTGCCCATGCCCAGCAGTGTGGTGTGACAGGGGTGCTGTCACCAGCTCTGCCTCCCTGCCCCATACAGTCCCACTGATTTTCCATGGCCAACACGCACTGTGGGTTCCTGCCCTGTTTTCCTACAAATGCATCCAGCTTTCTCTGGAAAGCAACAAGAGATTTCTTCATTTCTGCAAGCAGCTTGTCCCGCTAAGTGCTCTTGCTGGTGAGAATATGATCCTAATTGCTGATTGGATTTCTCTGGATTTGCATTCCAGGAAGGGGTTTGTTTTGTTGGTTTTTTTTCTGATAGATAAGGAAGCTCTTTATATCTTTTATTTTCCACTTGGGAAGATACATTCACGCTGCAATCATGCCACTATTATTACCACAGTTATCACCTGATAACTAAAGCGGACTGAACAAATCCCATCAGAAGTGATTCTCCATTTTTATTTTTAATTATGACTTTTCCTAGGACTTGTGGCAGGCTGTTATATGTATATTTCATTGCATTATTCACAATGATAGTATTTTTAAAACTACTGACGCTATATTATCACCCTTCCACAGCATCTGAAACTTCTGTTCTCTTAATACAGAAAAGCCTTCTCAGCAAGCTCTTTTAGGATGTGGGGATAGATTGGTTATATCTACGGACTTTAATTTATTCTCTGAATTTTCTTAATTTCCATAGGAGTTACTAGTGACATCCTAATAGGATACAGGCAGCTTGAAATATTTTCAAATACAGAACAAAAAATGGAATAAACATGCAGGATTTTTAAATTATTCATAGAAATGAAACAGTTGATTAGTTGTCAATGGGATTCACAGGTATGTGCACCCACTTTTATTAGTAAATCCCTCTAGTTTTTGGTATTAGGTAGGAACATCAAAAACAGCCAGACATTTTAAGATCACTCATCTTATTGCGTGCCATCAGTGGGGTTTGTGTCACTTCGAGCAACACAGCCAGTGCATGGGAAACCAAGCAGAAGTGATGCTACTGCTATTTATAATCCATTTTCTTTTAAAGCAAAAGATACTTTAAAAATAGTAAGATTATTTATAACTAATGGATACCACCCACCAGAGCACACAGGGAGGTGTGTGCTTACAGACACAGACAGTCTGAATGCTTCAGCTTAACTGAACGTGAGGCAGGTCCAGTACAGCATGTAAACAAATTTCATCTTATGGCTCATTTGTTCAGTCACAGAGATGGTTTGTGTCCTACCAGCCTAGAACACGAACATAAAATAAGATATATATTCATCCATTAACACAAACCCTCAGCATACTGTCTCAGTTTTGTTTCAGTCTCTGCTCTGGACTGATGTTGAGGGGGTTTTTTGCTTTAATGCAGAGATCTAAATCAGAATGTGTTATTTCATCATTCATTAATTCAGCCTATTTATTCCATAATAATGAGAATCTGGACCCAGTGTAAGGACTGATAAAACGAAGAGATCCTACCGGCAGTAAAAGTCGACCAGGCTTTTCACAATTCCACTGTTTTATTTTGAGAACATATTTAACAACTTCAGAGGAGAAACAGATCTTTGAACACGTATATCTCTGTTACACCAAACCATTGCTTCAGGCACCAGAAGGATAATATTGCAAGCACGATTAAGTTACTGGGACACTGTGTAAATGTATTCCTTTGCATTTTTTTTCCCCTGGTCTATTCTACATAGTAGAAAATCTATGCAAGGCTTGCCCAATGATCACACAATTGTACAGCTGAGTAGCACATGCAATTATCATAAAGAGTATGTATTCAGGAAGGGAAGGTTTTCCAGTTGTTATGAGTATAATGCAATCTAAAGACACAGCAGTCATATTTTTGTAAATAGTCACTAACATATTTCTATCCTGAATGTGAAAAGAAAATGCATTTTACCAAGAGTGCTTCCAACTCTTTTTGTGAGCAGTTGACACCAAAGGCAGAGAAAATGCTTGGAACTTCCTCAGAGGAATCCTGCTATTGGAGATCTCCTACCGTGCTGTCCATTCTTCCAGGTAAATAGTTTTTGTCCTCTGAAAGACAAGTAAGGTTCAAAGGCTGAAGAAGAGACATGCCAGAGCCCCATGTGTCCAGCAGGTAGAGCAGAGGTGCCTGCTGTCCCGGCAAGTGGAGAGAGGATGCTGTGAACAGGAGGAGCAAAGAGCCACATCCAGCATCTGTGTTAGAAACCGGGAATGTGGGAAAAAGAGATGCAGCAACCTCTGATGGTTCATTAGTCTATTCCCACAGCATGATTAGATCAGTTGGGTCAGTTTTCTAAAGGCTCCAGATGATTGAATTAGTCAAGGATAGGTCAGATTATTTCTGCCTTACTGCCATCATTACGGTGCCACAAACATATCAATTAAAAGAGTTTGCTCTGACAGGATTCCTGCTGTTACTAATTCAATGGCTCCTATTGTAAGGAAAACCACCTTGGTGGTAGCCCTGAGGAGGCTGTCGCAGCTGAGTGTGTTGGAATGCCTCAGCTTGGGAGCCAAGGAATATCTCTTTTTTTCCTGGGAAGAGTACACAGGACTGGCTGTGATGTAAAGGAAGCAGCGCTGTGGGGCCAAGACCCCAGGTTTGGGTGGCAAAGCTTTTATTTACCCAAGTAAGAAAATTCAGCTGTGCTTGCTTTTGAGAATTTTGGGGGCATTGCCCACCACCATGGGCTTGTCACCTCCCTGTTAGATCAGTCCCAATGCCATGTCCCCCTCCCAGCTGGGAAATAGCTCTTTTCCCTGGACACTCCAGGAGTGTCTTGCAAAGATGCAGTCATACCATAACCAAGTGTGCACTGGCCTTTTGAGACTTAACCATGAAGGCCATTTGGTCTTCACACCTAATACTTTGCAGGAGAAAAATTAAATCTTTAGGCTGAAAGATTTATTTCAGCCTAAATCTATTAGGCTGAAATACAGGTCTCATCTGTATTTCCTCAAAACAGTTACAAGAACAATAGTGTGGGATAGCACTACTAGCATAAAAGTATTACATATGAAGAAATCCTTATCTGAATAATCGTGGATGAGCTAACAGCTCACTGACCACAGAATCATAGAATTCCTAAGTTTGGAAAGGACCTCTAAAATTATCAAATTCAAGCATTAACCTAGCACTGCCAAGTCCACCACCAAACCATGTCCCCAAGTGCCACATCTAAATATCTTTTAAATATCTCCAGGGATGGTGACTCAACCATTTCCCTGGGCAGACTTTCCAATGCCTGACTTGCCTTTCAGTGAAGAAATTTTTCCTAATGTCCAATCTAAACCTCCCCTGGCACAACTTGAGGCCATTTCTTCTCGTCCTGTCACTTGTTACCAATTAAGGTTTTCAAGAACTGGAGGGCATTTCCAAATACTACTTTCCAAAGACTTCTAGTTAAACTGCAGATCTGTGCTCTGACTTTGAGATTATGAGATCTTAAAGCTTTCCCATCAGTCACCCCACATCAGGAATATTTTGTTATGTATATTGATTATGATGATTTACAAAACCAAATGGTGTGTGGAACTCTCAAGTTCTGAATATGCCATTTATTTGCATCAAATACATACCCCTTCCAAAGCACACTAGTTTCTTCTCACGGAGCCTGCAGGATGGGTGGATCTTTCTTCCTAATGCCTGAAAATGGTTAAATTTGCAAAGCAATACTCAGATGGCATAATTATTAGCATTACAGGCTGGTCCCCTAAGCAAAAATTGTGGAAAGAGCCCTTTTATGAGAGGGTGGCTGCTGTAGCCAGGGGTGGTCTGGCCTTGCTATCACAGACTGACTCCAGCTGATGCCTTGCCAGTTCATTGATGCAGCACAAGAAAGAACTGCTGCACAGCTCTGTCCATCTGGGTTGAAATCGTAACTACTTGTACATCTTGGCTACATGGGTGGTCACATTTATGACTCCAAGAGTGCTCCTATCTATCATATTGTCCTTCCTTTCAAAGTTTCCTCTGTGTTTGCTCATTCTCCCTGTGCTCAGAACCAGCTTGCTTTTATATCAGATATTTCTGCCACCTTTCTTCGGTGCAGTACGCCAAGGCGTTGCTGGAGTATGAACCCAAGGTTGCGTTTCCCAGGACAGATCTGTCTGGTTGTGTTATCCCTGTTGCTCTGCACACCGCAGGCCTGGGGCTTTCAGCTGCACAAGCCCCTTGTGTCACTGCATCACTTCATCCTCCCGCATGGCATGTGGCAGGGAAGCCTGTGCTACAACATTGCTTTTTCTCTGGCACTGGGTGTGGTGGGGACCAGCAGCAGCTGCCCAGCAGTTGCAGTACCATTAATGCTGGGTAGTGCAACCTTTGCTGCCCTTTAACAGCAGAAGTGCCCAAGAGAGAAGGGCATGTAGTGAGGGAGAGTTTGGAACATCCATGTATGCTGGAGAAGGACACTGACAGTAGGAGAAGCAGGGAAGAAATCACAGCTGGAACTGAGACAGAAAAAATATCTTCTTACCTATGGGACAAAGGTCATTTCTTCACAAGCTGCAGGTTTCTAGGGCACCTTAGACAGGTGATCATACAAAAAAAAAACCCTAATTCATACATATGAAGATCTTCTACTCACTTTCAAAAAAGGGGCAGGAACACCTATAATCAGGCATCTTGGATGTCTCCAGCTTTGTTAATTGGTTCATTTCTACTGGAGTCTGAATCAGGATTGACGTTCATATTCACCAGATTACTCTCGCCCTTATCATGACCCAAAAGGAAAAAGATATGGCTCAGGCCAACCTGAAAACCAGTACCAAAAGCTGTTCTAAAACCCGTCACTTTAAATCGGAGTTTTCAGCACAGAGAATTAACAATTGTCAAGTCACATCTACAGCTTTCAGAGGCCTTTTTGCTCAAGGATGTCTGCTAGAGTTTTACATTTTCTCACATTTTCAGTATTTCTGCTCACCACCAAGGTGGCTGCAGACAGCTGTGAATGAGGAGGAGGAGGGAGAACGAGAGCAGTGCCCCCGGGGGAGCTGCCACAGCTGGAAAGCTCCATCTCCTTACCAGGGACAAGGGACACAACCGTAAATTCTGACAAGAAGAAAGCCCTGTTCAGGCTCTGGAGAGGCAGCCTCTGTGGTGTGCCTCTTCCTGAAGGGAAGGCATGGCAGCCTGTGTGGTAAGGATGTGGGGTGCCCGAGAAGAGCGATCTCCCACAGCACTCGGGGACCAGGCTGGTTGTGCAGTGTGCTACATGGCTAATTAGGGACTGTTGAAGAATGCAAACCTACAGAGTCTAATTACTGCTAATTTATTGCATCAACCATTTAAAATCAAAGAGTGAAAGGGGAAAAAAATACAACATTTTTTCAGCAAGTGAAAAGTATTGAATTAAGCAGATTGAATCTCTCACCACCGCTCTTTAATCATGGTGTTGCTTCTGCATCTGCTGTGTAGGTTTAGCTGGAAGTGTTTTCTAGAGACAGGAAGACAATTAGACAAATACCCGTGAAAAATGTTGTTGTTGGCTGGTTTTGTTTTTGGTCTGTATCAGAAGGAGAACACTGCCAACACACTATGAAAACAGAAATAGTAAATCGTAGAATTCTTGAGGCTGGAAAAGACCTTTAAGATCATCAAGTCCAACCATTAACCCAGCACTGCCAAGTCCAACACTAAACTATGTCCCCAAGTGCCACAACTACACATCTTTTAAATACCTCCAAGACTGGTGACTCAATCCCTCCCTGTGCAGCCTGTCCTAGTCCTTGACAACCCTTTCAGTGGTGATATTTTTGTAATAGCCAATCTACACCTCCTCGGAACAGTTTGAGGCCATTTCTTCTCATCCTATTGCCTGTTGTTTGGGAAAAGAGGCACACCCCCACCTGGATACACCCTCCTTTTAGGCAGTTTTAAAGAGTGGTAAGGTCTCCCCTCAGTCTCCTTTTCTCCAGTCCAAACAATCCCAGCCCCTCAGAAGCTCTTTGTCAGCCTTGTGCTCTAGACCCTTCTTCAGAAGCCAGGGAGAACTTGACTTTTTCCCTGCTGCTAGCTGGGAGTGTGACATGGAGCAAAGTGCTACTGGGCTTTCTCTTCCCTCACATATAGCACTGTAAATATTAAAAAGCATCCACTTGCTCCAGACATCCCTTACCACTGAAGTGAGATCAGGTGGTGGGAGCCATTGAAATTTTTAATGTCTTGCTTGCTCTCCTTTGGAAACATAAAATTTCATTCTCTTTTGAAGATGCATCTCATTGCTTTCACCAGTGACACCAGCCTTTTCTTTCCCTCATACCATGTCACTGCAATTTCACAGCAAGCAACTGAGAAAAAAATATATTAATGGCTCTTGGTTCATAGGCAGGCTCTGCTGTGCTGGAGTGGCAGTGCTATAAAAGGGCTAATTGCAGATAGGAGGCCTGCTGAGTTACACATACTGAACATGAGGCTAATTTCTTGTGCCTTTCCCTCGCACTCCCTTGCTGCGGTGCCTGCCTAGTCCATTCCAGCAGCGCTAACGGAGATTTTCGTGAAGGAACAGATGGGGTGGGGGCAAGGGTCTCACTCTGCCCAAACCCTGCGGTGAAGGTTTCCCTTCACTGAAGTACTTTCCCTTTGTTTGCTCAGGTCAGGCTGCTTTGCTTGACAACCTGCCCTTTGGCTAAATACCACATATTAAATACAAGATCCCCAAATCTGCAGATGAAGGGTATCCTTAGTTCTCAATAGACCTTCCCACACAGAAAGTAATTTGAATTTCAATCAGGGTATAAAATGTAGTGTATACTCAACAAAGCAACTGAAGGCAGGCTGAGAAAACATAAATGAGCTTCATTTTAGTTGCTTTCAAGTTCCTTCTGTACAATCTTTCCAGTTCTTATTTACTGTAATCAACATCCATCTGATGGCAATTTGTAGGCAATTGTGCATTACAGTTTGTTCAACATTCAGAGAAAAACTGCATGTTTCTGAAACCTGAGGTAAACTCCACAAATACTAGAACTCTGGACAGAAGATGAAAAGGCCTCATACCAGGTCACATTGTTCTGCTCCAGAAAAAGGTATTGGGAAGAACAAATGGGCACCAGTGGCTCCAAGCAGTTTTTTACATCAAGATTATTCCAAAGACAAAAAAGTTCCAAATAGATTCAGTTCTTCAACCACTGTGGGCTGTGACAGGCTAAGTCATCCGGATTCAGCACCTCCCATTGGAGAGGTTTAAGCCTCTTCCTCTCCCCCTTCTCGCAGCCTCTGTGTGGGTGATGGGGAAACATATTCTGCTGTGAGAGCAGCTGTGGTGTGAGGAGAGCAGGTAGCACTGGTGAGGGAGGCTTTGGGTCTCCTGATGAACTGAAGCAACACAAGAATTTTGACCCATTTGCTCAGCTGCAAATGCTCTGCAAAGCGCCTCTCTTGGCACCACTGTTTCTGTCCACACTGGTTTCACTTCTCATGCAGCCTCCTTCATGCAAAGCCAGGTTTTATTGTAGGAAGAATAACAGAGGCGGAAAATGCCTGGTGTTTAATGCTCTATTATTTCAATTTCATGAGTGCTGTTTCAATTGTTGAATGGGCTCTTATTGCTGGCAATACCAGGTGAGAGAGGCATTAATTTGAGCTCTGCCAGGCTGAGATCAATAAACTCCCCCACATCCTTACGCTTCTCCCTGATCACAGTTGAATACCTCATTAGCCTTGTTCCAACTATTATCCTGGCACAGCACTTTTTAAACTGATATGGTCCCTCCTTGGAACAGTAATGATGTGTTTATGTTTGTAAGGCATCACACACAATTATAGGTCTGCCTCAGTCGTGAGCAGTAACAAACGTACCAAAGGTCAGCGCAGCCGCCAGGCTCCATGGGGCTGTAAGTAGTAAGCTTGGTATGAAAAAACTATTGCAGTTATACAAAGATAACCTGATCCTCTCAGGCAAATCTGGTGAGATGGTATCCCGGGGAGAAAATGGAGCAGCCAGTGTGAAACTGCAATTTATAGGGGCTGAACAGCATGTGCACATCTTAAGCAGTGGCTGCAATTCAAGAAGGGCATTTTCCCTGCGGGTCTTGACATTACTGAAAATTTTCAAGCACTGAACTGGTCTAATATCTTGAGACAGGCTGTGATCTAACTGTTCCCTGCCTCCGTGTAAAAGGTACTTAATTTCTATGCATAGTCTTTATCCTGGATCACAGGATAACTTCGAATTTATGATGTGATCAGGGAAAGCACTTTTTGTGGTAAGCCTGAAGTGTGACAGATCTAATTTTGAATAAACCATTCCTATCAGATGGATCAGCTATTGCCTCTGCCCTGGGCCAACAACCAGGTCCTTTTGCTTTGCAGCCAATAATGTTTTAAAGCTTCTTTAACACCCAAAATGCCTAGATCCTTGCATAAACAAACCCACAAAGCTAGTTTATGAGAAGTCAAATTCTCCATGGAGGTCTAAACACTCTGCAGCTGAGAGACACACATGAAAGCTGCTTTGGAATAGCTAAAGCCATTTAAATCCATTTAAAAGCCTCACAATTAAATTTGCATACTGCTCTGTCTCTCCTGAGTCACAGTGGGCCTAGCAGGCTGGAGAAAATCAGGGCCACTTTTTCACCAGCACAATCCCAGTCGGTTTTCTTCCCCACTTTTACCCAGATGAGCTGTGGGAAAAAGGCACTGTTGCCAACGTGCCTCGGTGGGAAGATGATGGGGATAATTCAAAGCAAGCAAAGTGCAAACAGACCCCAACAAAGTGATGGGAGCTAAGTAACCTCTTCCTGAAGGGATGAACCACTGAGCAAGAGATGCCAGAGGGCCAGGTGTCCCTTGCAGATGAGAGAACAGGGGTGGATGGGCACAGCACACCCATGGGTGGGCTGCAGGATGCCGTGGGGCTGGTGGGTGCCTGGCACTTCAGGCAGCACAGAGCTGATGGAGTGAGAGTGTTTCTGGGGTGGGGTAAGCACGGACAAATGGAGAAGGCAGCAGGTAATACCAAAGAGCAAAGTGTTGCTGGCGAGCAAAGCTGCTGGTTTGGGGACAGAAGAGGCCACATGTTAAATGGGCTCCCAAAAACCTCCAGCAATCGCTGCTCCTCATTAAAAAGCTGGTAATGGTAGACCTGTCATTTGGCAGCTCCCTGTCTTAAGAGACAGAGCAGAAACATTATCTTTGCCATGCAGATTTAGGACCTCACCTGTCCTCGGGTGCAAACGGTCCTTATTGAAACAGATAGCTGCTGTGGATTGATAAACTGCCAGGGCCTTTTCTGCCTGTGTTAGAAAAAGAACATCTTCCCGCAGCCACGCAGAAATCCTGGGGCTGGTTAAACAGGCATTTCTGTCTGCTTTCAAATATGGGCCAGCGCCATGTGTAACGGCAGCTGTGTGTTCCCAAAACATTTCCGTGCAATTAGGTTGCAAGGAGACAAAAGCAGCCAGACAGACTCACTTCTCCCTTACCCTGCTCCAGCCGCGGGGACTTGCTGTGTGCTGGCACCAGCCTGAGCAGGGATGCTGCCTGTGAGGCTTTCAGTATTTTCTAACCCAGCCTTGCTTCCTAACTCCTGGAGCAGGGAAGGCATCCATGTCCCTGTACCCCTCACCCTTTTCCTGCTAGCTTTCACAGAAAGTTGATCAGGGGATCAGTGAGCCTGTTTTTGTGATTTTTTTTCCCCCCTCTAGTTATTATGAACATATTCTTGGTTTATTCTGGGTTTCATTCAGGAAGAAAAAGTAAGGCAAGACACTGTTTCAGTCTGAAAAACACAAGTAAGGAAAGCACGAGTGACAGTTTGCATTCTGAAAAACCTGTGAATTTTAAAAGTTGCTTTTACAAGATCAAAGTGTAACAAGACATCTTTTTGAGAAACAAGACTAACCTCACCTTGACCTATCCTGTATGTGTCAGAAAGTATTTTATGCTTTTATCCAAGGACATCAAAGTGCTCCTGTGCTCCATACTATACACTGCATTCGCTTCAGTCTCCTGAATGCCCTTTGTCCCCCTGCATTGCAAGTGCTGCTGCTCCAAGGAGATGTGGACCCAGCTGCTGAACATGTGTTTTGCTGGATCTGTGCCTGTCTTATTATCATATTGAAAGATATGTGCCTATCTTTCAATAATCTAGATTAATGATTATTAATCCTTCAGCTGTTCAGAAATACTGTCAGAACAAGCAGTTTTAGCAGAAGAGAGCGAAGAAGGTGTGTGCTTGCATGTGTGTTTGCTACACTGTTCCTTCAAATTCTCCAGGCATGAAATCATTACATGTCTAATTAAGTGGCAATTACAAAAGCAACACTCTGTATTAGTCCCTCTGGCACAAGGGATTTTTCTAGATGTTTTTGATCCCACCTTTCACAGACTGAACTGAAATTCAGGCTGAATTTCTGAAATTCTTTCGCCAACTTCAAAGGAGTCAGAGTTACTTCCAGCGGGATGATGGCGGGGATGAATTCCGCAGGCCAGTGTTGGAGAGGCTGAGTGTTTAACTGGCTCGGGAGTGGTTGTAACACTGCCACTGTGGATTCAATTTGTGGAATATATTACAACAGCAGTGTGAAAAAATTACTCTTAGGTTTTGCAAATTGATACACTAGAGCTTTAAACTAGGATAGGGAGGGGCCAATTTACACTTCAAAACCCAAACCGTGCCCTTGGATATATTTGCCAAGCTCCATCAGAAATTAATAAGGACCATGAAATCAAAGAAGATGCAATTTAGCTTAACTATTTAGATGCCTAATCCCTTTGACTGTGCCTATTTTACATCTCCACAACCCAGTTTTTCAGTTTCTGGGTTGAAATTGAAATTGAAAATTTCAATTTCTGAGTTTCTGAATGTTCAATCTGAGACATCTTAAATAGAAGAGACAGTTTGAAGGCTTGTCCAACAGAAGTCTCCTGACATAATAGATATCAAGAAATTAAACAATCCTCAAATCTCCAGGTTCTTCAGAGAAGAGGTGTCCAAAACCTCATTTCTTTTCCAGCTAAGCTACTTCATTTAGTGAAAAAGTCGTCTGTCTACAAACCTTGTCTTATCAACGTGCCTAAGAGTAAGAGTAAGACTATTTATTTTTATAATATGACTCTTTGAAATGTTCCTGACTGAAAGTCACCAGTTTTCTGTGAAGTTTTCCCTCAGTGTGTTTCTACTTCCTTTTTTATATTAGTGTTTTGACTGAAAACAGCAAACTCTTCACTGTTAATAGACTGGCAAGATTTCTTAACATAAACACAAATCTTAAATAAGTTTGATATTTTAATTCTTCTCATACCAATAAAAAGACCAGTGGAAAAGGATGAGTGAAGTATTTTTTCTTCATTTCAACCCACTCCATACAATGAAGTGATGTAGAGCCGGTCTCAGATATTTCTAAACTCCTGTGTTTTTGTGGCAGGTTGTGCCTAGCTGTGAAACAGATAGAATGGGTTTCTCTTCTACAGAAATTAATTTCCAGTGTAGGATTTTCTAAAGTGGTATAAAGCGACAAAGCGAGAGTTCAGGAAGATGTCAGAGCACAAACACAGTGTTACCTTCCTCTATCCTGCCTTGCTCTAGAAACAGGTATGTGCGACACTGGCACAAGCACCATGGAGGTTTCTCTAATGCTTGGAGGGACTAGAGTGGGGCAGAAACAAGAGTGGGATCTCAATTCCCATTATTTAAAAAAAAAAATCTGACCACATATTTTTTAAAGCAACTTTTGCTTTTGCTATTGTTTTCTTTTAGGTATTTTTACTGTGATGATAAGGCACTACTTATTCCTCTCCTTCCCCTCTGCCTTTCTCTGCCTTGGTTTCTGGGAGTTTGAGAAGCTGCTGCTGCCACAGATCTTTCAACGAAAAAGATGCAGAATGAGTCTGAGAGCCTTCCACGTGGCATGGGAAAGCAGGAAGAAACAAGCGTGGCATTCAAAGCTATAGCTGGAACTGTATAAATAGTTCTATGCTAGAACTATACTAAAACTATAAAGCACTCCTACAGTGCTTGGATGCTTGAGCCAGGATGCTTCCTGGCTGCCACAGCTTCCCATCAGTGTTTCTGGAAGCTGAGCTGACATTGCTGCCTTTTCGCTTCTGTTTCCCCTCACATGCAAGGACCACACTGTCACTCACCTGTGTCCTCTCCCGCTACAGCCATCTCTGCTTGGAAACTCTGTGATGCTGAGGAGCAGAAGAAGATTTTGAGTACAGCTCTAACTGATTTTGCTTTGCAGCATTTTAAAGCCTAAGACAAATGACTGTGATAGCAATTATGAGGTTAGACTTTTGGAGGAGGAGGGCATTCTTGGTGCCAGAAGAGAAAATAAAATAAACAATTTTCAGCTTCTCTACTTCTAAACAAACTCCAATCATTTGATGCATTCCAGGGCAGGAAAAAAAAAAAAAGGCAATAGGCAATAAAGAAAGAGATGAGCTTTCTGGATATTAAACTTATTTAAAACTGAAGACTTTAATACCATGAACCAAACAGGGCGGGGGGAGGGGGGGTGTGTGTGTTGTTTTAAAGCAGGTCAGGCATGAATTTCTCTTCTTGATATGAGAAATCACCAAAGAGTCTTACTATACTAAAGCAGATCTGCAAATGTCTTAGGTGGAAAAAATACTTCTCTTATATACAAAGATACTCGATAATTGTTTATCTGAGTTTCAGAAGCAGCAATAGGCCCCATACTAGGTCTTGGCTACCCAGGGCCTGTTCCTACATGTCAGTCCACAAAGTCATTGTGTCTAGCAGTGCAGCTTGCCAGCTTAGCCCATGACTGTGCGATCGACTCGCAGTGATTTTCCTCTGTGCTAAGCCAATAAAAAATTTTCAACTCTATAAAGACCCCAAGGATAAAGTTACACACATATTCTAAAAAAGGAGGAGTAGGAGCAGATGGAATATTTAAGGTTTATAATACAACCTTTGGCACTTAACAATAAAGCACTTCAGGAATCCCATGGAGCTTGGTGCTGCTAGACTGTAGCCAAGCTGTGAACTGTCCTTACCAGCACAGAAGGAAAATATAACTTTTTTTGTCAAAACAAGTGAAAAATTTTAGTCAGTTCACATCTATTGATTAATTATACTCAGTAAAGCTTTTGCTTTCTCTCTAAGAAAAGAGTTTTCCAGCAATTCAAATGCTAAGACCACTGATTTGCTATTTTCTTGCTAAAATACTAATTTACATCTACTTAATCTAATGTAATAGTACTCAGTATTGCATCTCAGTGAAGAGCCAAGAAATATATACACAGAACAATGTGAACAAAAGCTTATTCTCTCAGTCAAAAATACTGTACAGGATACATCATACTAAAATACCACACTGAGAAGCTGTCCTTTTTATGGTGCTGCTAATTGACATCTCCTTTCTGGAAGTAAGAACACGGTCACCTTTCAAGGTTCACATCAGTATTTATTACCATAGAGACCATAACAATGTCTCCTTACAAATGTTTTGTGTAGTTTTACCTGCTATCTACTTATTTTTCCTGAGCTATTGGGTTGTAGAATAAATCAAGGTGGAAGGAGTCCCTGGGGCAGCATGACTTAGATCATGTTGTCCAGGGTCTTCTGTAGTTTACTTGTGAATATCTTCAAGGATGAGGAGTCCACAATGCTTCTCCTCAGCAGGTTAATTGATGATTTGAATCTAAAGAGGACTAGGCAAAATTTTGTGTTGTCATTTATCATTTGCCCACAGCTGCACCCTGCCTGCATCCATGCCTTTGTCCACACGCAGAATTAAATTAATGTGTCTTACCTTTCCCCTGTGGTCCTGTAGTCCAGGGCTTGGATGAGCCACTGTATAACACTGACATCCTATTCCACCTTCTCTGTCCTCCTCCTCAGCCTGATGGTACCTACATGCCATGGGACGCAGCAGTGCCGAGGCACTGGGCAGCACCTGGGAGCAGCTGAGCACGCAGACCTGTCCCTGTGCCTTTCTCCTCATGTCCCTGTGCTACCCTGAGCCACTTCAGCTGGCACATTCAACGTAAAGGGAGGCTGAGAGTGAACTACGGTGGTTTTATCCAGGCCATGAGAAACATGACTTAGTTTTTAATTTCTTAATGTCAGAATCTACTTCTCAGCCTTGCTGAACTGCAGGCTGCAGATCTGAGATGCCCATTGCACTCCAGATAGGAGGAAGAGCTCCTCGGCAGAAACATCAGTATGTATTGCTGTCAACATTTGACAGCTGTAGGAAATAAACCTATTGTTGCTACAAAATATTTGCTTCCTGAATAAAGTGGCAATAGATGCAAGGAATCCCACTGAGTTCTAATAATCCCATGGTTCTGAAAAGCCACCTGGATCTGGTGATTAAAATCCTGATGAGCTGGGTGAATTAATGGAGTGATGGTAAAGCATCGCCTTTCAACATTTAGCTTGACTGCTGTGTCTGGTGTATTTACAGTGGGCTAATCCCCAGATTTACAAATGGAACTGAATTCCCCGGGACATCGTGTGTGATGTTTTTGGTTTTTTTAATGGGAGATGCTGAACTGATGAAAACAACCAGCTGTATCTATAGGCTGGGGAGGCCACAAGGCTTTTATTTACTCTCCAGGTGTGACCAGCTTGCAGCCAGCATGGCCAGCAGGGTCCTTGTTAACCAACATCCCTCACTATGTGTTATAAATGCAAGAGTGCAAGAAGCTTCATTACATACAGAATGAATCCACAACACTCTGAAGACTGTGCTGGTATATCTGGTATCACAAAGCTGATTTCCTGGGGGAGTGCTGGACTTCTTCCAAGAAAAGCTTCAATAACATGGGAAATGGAAGGAAGGATAAGAAATAACAACAATGCTGAGAGCAGACTGTAGAAGATGGATCATCAGACAGTATAAATTGTGCTGGCACCATGGATGTTAATGACTCATCAGGCCCTTTTCTTCCTCCAGGCCCAGTTTGAGTGGAATATTGATTGCTTTACAGTAAGTTCTTGTTTACTGCAGCTAGATTCAAACACAGAGCTGCATGATAATGTGGAAGTAGAATTAGAAGTTTTCTAGAAAAAAACCAACATATTTTCCTTAGGCTCCAATTCCATGGAGTTAGCCCTTAAATTCTTCTGTTTTTAAGGCATAGACCGGAGCAAAGAAGAGAAAAGAAACCCTCAAAAGTGATCAGAAAAATCACTGACACTTCTGGTGTTTCTGTTCCCATGTGTTGTCACAAAAAAACCCCAAAACCCATTACTTTAAAAGCTCCAGGGACTAGTGCTGTAATTAGAGGAGCAGGACTGCAGAACTGGCATTGTGTCACGCACGTCAGATGGTTGAAAATGCATCAGGCTGAGCGTCTGGCAGCACGTGGCAGTTGTCAAAACCAGGACGCTGTTTGTGTGCCTACAAGCTGTGTTCTCCATTTGCCTTTTTGACTTCTGGAGAAGTGAAGAGAAACTGGAATTCAGAGCAGGGGACTTGAGGCAATGGCTCTTTGATTCCTCCATTTCCCCATCTTTATGTGCAGCTAGGTAGTACTGTAAAAACTGAAGCACACGAAGTATTTGTACGTTTCTGAATGTAAAGTGCCATTAAGAACACATCTCTTGACAGTATTCACAGTGTTCATCCTTTTTTCTGATGACAGGCCTCTGCATAATGGAAATAGTCCCAAGACATCATTGATAGCAAAACATATTCTACTGTGTACTACCCGACTTGCTGGTGCAGGCATATTCTGTGCACCTGAGAAATAATACACCATTAGTTTGTTACTTACGTTTTCTCCCTCCTGAATTTTCAGTGGACTCAGGGCACTCCAGGTCATACAAACAAGAAGTTGTACTTTGCACCAGGAATTTCTGAACCTCAGCTTCCGACAGAACACATGGATAAGCTAATAAAAAAATGGAAAGAAAAGGCTTTAGAAAGGTCAATAAACTGCTTCTAGGCGGGAAATAGTAGAATTTTAACCGTAATTATTTTTTTCTCCATGAATTATTAACATATGCCATAAAAAATGCTATAAACAGAGGACAAACAGGACATTCTGAGAGAATTTCAGAGTTTGATGTTTTCACCTAAAACATACCCTCTTTAATGATATGGCTATTAAAATAGGGGCATCCATAAAAGCTGTTAAACATAAGGAATGTTACTCTCTTATGGCTACTTTAAAATCCAAAGGAACTGAATCTTGCCTGTTCCTTATGTAATAATGACAAAGTTTATAATTTTAGCATTATGACCAAGAAATTAAGGTGACTGCTTAGGAAAGTAGTTAGACAAACTGGAGTGTTACCTAAGTGTCTTCTCCTGAAATTACTTTTCTAAGAGACTGAATGAATATAGCTCTGCCAAAGACAAACATTTTCCTTTTTATAAATTTAACTCCTGTTATAAATACTTCATAAGAAGGAAGAATGAAACCTTTCCTGGAAAATTGTTTCAAGGCATATTTTCTGAACCTTAGCATCAACAGCAGCAGTCTTGCTTCGCCTTTTTGTTTTCTAATAGGCTGAGCTACACAGCCATTGGCTTTGCCTTGGTACAGAAGTTGTTCTAAAGAGGTCATAGAGAGGACTTAGGTGTTCTGCATGCTTCCAGGTTTGCCTGACTCCAGGGCAAAACATAAATAACTCCAACACTAACCTGGAATAAATAAGGAGGAAACTAGTTCTTGCTCCAGCAGACAAAGGATTCTGGTTCCCACAAGTAGAATGGGGAATCTTCCCCTGGCCAGCCTCACCCAGGAGCAATCTGCCTTCCCAGGGATGCAGGCTTCTGAACTCCCAGTTAGAAGAAATCCTAACCTGGCCTGAGTAACACACAGAGGAAGAGCAAGAAAGGAAAAGAACAAAACCCTTGACTAGTACTTTCATCTCCTTTCCTTCTCTAGGCTGCAGTTCATATAAATGCCAACAATGACTTTCATTCCTCAGGCTATTGATTTTCCAGCACCCTGCCCTTAAATCCATCCAGGCAGAGAATTACAGTTGAGAAAAGAGAGAAAAGATGGGCTGTAATTGAAGGCAGCTGCTTTCATAACCTCTCAGTTGCTACAGACCAGAGCAAACATCCTCAGTTAGTTATTGGATTTTAGAGGACATCAGCAGCTATGAGGATTTGGTGAGGCCATCAGTCCTCTTTCCCCATGGGGTTCAACCCTAAATTTGTGATCAGCTTACAGAAGCATCCCTGAGGTACACCACAGCACTCAGACTGCAAAAGGTGAGAAAAGGCTTTTGACACAAGTCATCCCAGCCTTCTTCCTAGCTCAGCCTCCTGCAGTGAGGTCTCCAGTGGGAGGGTTGAAAGCTTCGATTTGCTTGATTCAAACGCCAAATAAAACCCTAGCCCTCATGTGAATGACAGCCCACAAGCCCAGTCAAAGGTGCAGGCAACAAAACCCCTTAGTTATCACCATTAGCCACAGTCTTGATGGTGGTCAAATCCTACTAAATGCACAAAACTTTTCTGGGCTTTGAGAGAATTTTTTTATAACCCCCACAGAAACCATAACTTGGCACAAAATCTCCTGAGAAAGAAACTAAAAGCCCTTGCCCCTGAAGATAACCAGATGCTTCTCACCCACTGGATCCTGAAAGCATGGTGAGGGCTGCCTCATCCAGAGATGAGTGGGTGCGGGACAGCCCTGGCACAGAGCAGAGCCAGGCACATTTAGCATCTTGCAGAGGGAATAACCACAGTTTGATTTCCCCTGAAGCCTACACAAAACAATACCCCTAAAAGCAAAGAAAAGGGTGAACGATGCTGCAAGTTCTGCCCAGGCTGTCACTGAGGTTCTGTTTGGTCCTAGGGTTAGGGTTGGAAGATGGAAGAATAGCAGAAGGCTGCAAAGTGACATAAGAGGAAAGCCAGGGTTGATGACAGCCAAAGGCTTTGCCCACTGCGAAGGACAGGACCTGCTTCCTGAAATTAGGAAGATGGTCAGACCAATTTCCTCTTAGGTCTGGAGAGGTTGGAGAAGGCGCATGAATGTGTTAACCTAGGCTTTTCTGTTGCTTGGTTTTGTTGAAGGTGTCTGCACATTGTGATGGAGCTGTGACTAGTGGCAGCATTAGGCTTAGAGTAGATCATGGAAAATATTTCCAGAAGAGAGGTGGGGTCTGCTTCTTCTACAGGATAAAGTGAATGATGAAGAGGTCTGGAAAAGTTTATTGCCTGAACACTAGTTGTACAAAAATTCAAAAGAGTATACTTAGATATTTTTGCACTGTTCTGACACCAGTGCTTTAGAATAATTTGAACAGATGTGTATATTGAGCAGAAAAATAACACATCTGTGTGCTGTGCAAGCTGAACATGACACGGATGTAATTAAAACTCAGCACCTGCTGCTTAAGTGATTGTATTAATCTGATACGAGCATCATTAGAGAGGTTAACAGGGATGCCCAGGGCACAGAATTTCTAAAGGCAATGACAGCTCTGATCTGAGCCAACTGGGTGGGGAGGACAAGGTGGCCAAAATGCGAGGCAAACACCTGTGGCCTCCTGTGGGGAAGAAGGAGACATTGCTTTCCAGAGAGGGTTTCAGGGCATGAGGAGTGTGGGGGCCTCTAAACTGGTGCTCTACAATTACAAGCTGGGGGGAGGGAGGGGGACAGAAAGAAAATATTTTTTGTTCATTAATTAAATTTTAAAATAAAATAAACATTTTTTTATCTTATCCTAGTTTTATTTCTATTGTTGTAATATTAGTACAGTTGTACATTTATTTATGTGTAAATAAATAAACAAGTATTGGGGGGAGGTGCTCAAAATTCTCTTATTGCCCAAGCAAAATAGTTTTGGCATCACTGGTCTAATTTCCCAATAAATGCTACGGGAGAAAGGGCCTAAAATCCTGCTTCTCACTTAACTTCAGCCATGCAGTAGCAGCTTACATGAGACAGAAACTCATATCTTTGTCTCGGTACCAGCTTGCTGCTCTGGCTACAGATACTCCTCTGCCTCTTGCCAAATTGTTGCGGTGTGTAGTTTCCCAGCGGTGGTATGGCATGCCACAGCCTTCTCAGAGAGTGCAGTGAGGCTTGCTCGGGGAGAGCGGCTCTTCTGCTTCCCGTGCCCCTTCCAGGCTGCCCCGTGCATCCTCCGGAAAGCTGAAGCCCCGCAACACGGTGACGGTAAAGGAGACGAGAAGGCTCTCTGCATAGGGACTGCAGAGGATCTTTTATTCCATGGTGGCTCCCAGAAGCCTAGGCCCAGCACATGTGCTCGCTCCCAAAGGTAGAGAGCCAGCACATGGCATGCTCCCCCATGCAGAAGCTGGTGCCCTAAAGCAGGCTAGAATGCAAGACAGAGAACACTGCATAGCATGCAGGGTCCTTTATCGGGGGGAAGGGGGCAGGGAGAGCACATGGACCAATGGTCACAGGGCACAGGGGCGGTACATGGGCAGAGTTGGGGTAACAATCAATGGGAGAAACCCGAGGGAGTGGTTAGGGCTGGGGGTGGGGACCCACTTGGGAAGGCAGTCAATTTGGTAAGCACAGGAGTGGAGAAAATACAACACTGCGCCAAATGGCCTCTGTTCTACTGCATGTGGAAGTTTACAGAAAACTTAAAGAGAGAACGTAATTTTCTGTTCCCTTTAGTTTCCCCACGTTGGTTCCCTGCTCTGTGGTGCAGCCACAGGTAGGAGCTGCTGGCTGGCTGCTCTGCTCTCTCACTCGTGTAAACAACCCTGACACCAAACATAAAATGTGATGGCATGGCCAGCACCTGCTATTTTACAACAAACATTATAGAAATAGGTGTGTGACCTGCTGCTGACAAATACATGATACTCGTAACTGGCATTGCACCAAGCTGCTGCTTCCAGGACTTACACTTTCTGAAAGCTCTGCACCAAATGCTGCAGACAGCAAAGGGACTTTCTGGCTTTGTGAGAGAAACAGAGGAAAGACAATGACAAAAAACACATGTGAAAACTTAAAAGACATTTGAGAAAAATTACATCTACCACTGGAGATCAAAAATTGACAAATGTATCATAGTGGGGAGCAGGGCTGTTTTGCGGTGGATGGATTTTCACTGACTGCAGCCACTGGAGCTGCAGCAGGGAAAGCCCTGCTGGGACCCATGAACCATGGTCAGAGCCTTTGCAAATCCACGGAGGCAGTGCAAAAACAATCAACTTGTTTTTTTATTGTACAGATGACCATGGCCGTAGGGCTGCATAATGAAGTGCTTCTTGCAGCGTTGCAGCATTTTGTCTTGCCAGCCCTTTCACCATTGTTGGCAATTTCTCCATCTTTTCCTACAGAGATATTGAGGGGATTAAATCAGTTGTCTGTGGTGTGTCAGCCTGTGTCAGTCATTCCCTACAATTGAGAAAAACTATCTACAGTCCTCTTTTTCCTCTTCCATACACAGCAGCCTGATATCTAAGTCTCTGTGAAACACATCTTACTCTGGTTTTGATGAAAGCTCTTTACTTTTCTGCTCTTCAGCTGGAAGAAAATACAAGCACAATTCCAGCAACTTCAGTGAAATTAAGCCAGCTATGACTAGTTCATGAGCTAGCTAGGCATTTTTGTACTCCACATTGCGTTCCTCATCTCACAACTGCTGCTGCCATGCAAGCATCTCATTTATAATTTTGTTATTAGACGAGTCTCCACGAGGAATCCCTCTCATTCCCCCTTTCCCAGCAGATGAAATGCAGACAAACTGCAGTACCCGATTTATGAATTTTATTTTCTCTATGGAGCCAGAACACAGTAGTCACACATATGAATCTCAAGATGATTCCTGTCTAGAAAAATTAAATTAAAGCTTTTCAGTTGAAGTAGAAGATGCTTACAGTACAGAAATAGACTGTTTCTAGTCAGCAGGATTAAAGGAAAGAAAAGCTCAGCAAGAATGAAGTTGCATTGCAGAGTTATCTCTATCTAGGCAGCAGACTGTAATTTCCATAAACTAAAGAGAAAATTCTCTTCTCATCACTGCTTTTCAGGTCAAAGGCCCATTTTCAAATTCCCTTATCTTCTCTTTCTTTTCCTTAATTCCCTCCCTGTCTTCTCTTTTGTGCTTTATTTGAGAATCAAAGAACAGTAATGCGTAGAAAAACAGAGTCAATGATTTTATGGTCCATTTAGTTCTTTATTTAATATCATATTTTGCGAGTGCAAACTTAACAGAGAGGGGGGAATGCTCTTTAACAATACTACCAATTGCAAGCCATGCTCTGAAAGGGTGTTATTTTCTCTTGGTCACTTAAAATCAGTACGTGAGCTGTTTTTCACTAAACTGGTTGTCCTGTAGACTTCACTACATTCTCCTTACTGTCTTTAATTCCTTCCTTGACCCAGCACTTCCTTTGTGCAGTCAGCTGCTGGAAATTAACCTGTCATTGGCAGTTACAAAAGGAAAGTTCAGCTTTGAGGCAGATAAACTTTGGGATCCAGCTCATTGCACGGCCATGTGGACGCTGGTACCACCTTGAGGGACACCACAAGAACATGGGGGCCAGTGACAGGCTGAACGGTGACTGAGGAAACATGAAACCACCTCTTTTGACACTAGCCCACTCTTAAATCAGCTTTCAGGGATGGCAGAGCAGAACCTGGAGCCAAGCAATGGGAGTGCATTCATGGAGCTCCCCTGTCAAAGCATAGCTTGTACTGGGTAGTTTTCTACAGCATGTTGTAATAGGTGTCTGAGCTATCCCGGGCAGCCACTTGTCCTGAATATAGTAAGAGAAGAAACCACCATTAATGAAACACTGAAATTGCCAAAAAAGTGCCACTGCTTTCTCTAGTCTTTGATCCAAAGTCTCAAGATGAGGAAAATTAAAAATAAGGAGTAAAATCCTTGATCTCTTATCAGCCTGTGGAGGTACCGAGGCACAGTCAGGTTTACACTGCTGGAGCAGTGGTATGAACAGGGACAGTGTAAGGTATGAAACTCATGGCTTTTCAAAAATCCACCAAGATTAACCAGAAACTGTAGAAGATGAAAATTTTTTCCCTGAAGTCACAGGAGGAAGTCCTGGCAAACCAAACGGTCACTGTCTCCCTTCTCCTTGCAGAGTAGCCATGTGACAGGGCATATTGTCCCCTGGCAGTGAGATACAACACCCTCCATTGCAGACAATTGCCAGGATGCCCAGGGCTCCCTGCCTTATTTGTTTAAATTATTATTTTTGCTGTTGTAATTATTATTTTTTACTACTACTATTGCTATTATTGTGATGATGCTGTATTTTTAACATCTCAGTCCTCAAGAAGTAATTAAATAGTGTCTTTGCCAATTTCTCAATTTCACTATCATAGCTTAAAAGAATAAATACAGGAGATGTTCAGTTTTTATTTTTCTGTGATAAAAAACAGTCTCAAGAATCTTTATACATCCCTTCAAAACAATACCCTTGGTTAGGTGATCCAAGCACAGAAAAATATAGGCAAATGCTCATGCCTTTCCCATAGTGAGCATGTGAAATAGCAATATTTTTGATGGAAAAAGTGTTGCAGAATACCTACAGTGGATGCATACTCAAAAACTAATTGCATTCCTTTGTTTTATCCCATATATATATGCATGTGAACAAATATCAAACTATAGAAGATATTAACTGAAATATATACACATGTCTATGCAGAAGGTAGGAGAAACATATGAACACTCTGAGCATGAATTCTTTTTTGCATATTTTCTAAATTCTTGCTCAGTAATAGATCTATTTATCCATATGCCTTGATATCCAAATAACTTATTCAATTAATATACCATTGGTTTGTCAAACTGACATGTTTTTCAGCTAAATGAATAGCAGGGTTTTTGGACTCTCCCTCATTAAGCTGTTTAGGGATGGTACTTAGCACCAAGGAAAAAGGAGAAAGTGATCCAAGTAGCCTGCAAAGCTGACTGCTTCTGAGTGCCTTTGGCTACAGCCAAAGGTGGGTAATCACCACACAGCCTCCTAGCCCTGCTCCAGAGCAGCAGAGCTGGGGGCTGCCTCTCTTCTTGCCTCGTTCGGGAAGCTGGTGGAGCAGGTCTTTTTCCTTGCACAGCTTTCCACCCTGTGGATGAAGACATCCTCTGAGTTAATGCCATCCCATTTTTGTCATGACATGATTTTGCATGTCCCTCTTCACTATGGGAGGCGTCAGGGCAGCCTGGGAGTTGCTGTGGCCCTGGGAGCTGGGGTGTGCAGCATCCACAGGGACAGGGGAGCCCATGGGGACTGTCACTCTCATGTACCCATGTGCCAGGTCTCAGGGGCCACGCTCACTGCAAGTCCTTAGGATAGCAAGGGAAGATTGGTTTTGCTGACACCGGTGTTCTGTTCAGCTAGAAGAAATGAAAATAGAAAAGCAAAATATTATAGTAATAGCAGGAGAAGACATAACCATATTTTATGCTGATGAGTGCTGGTTGGGAAACTGCTTTGCATTTACCAGCGGTTTTTAAACATGTCAAATATTGTATTTCTGTATACTACCTGAACTTCTGCACTTCTGCACAATTTTTACACAGTGCCTGTAATGAAATTTTGACGAGGTTATCTGGGACTTTCTGTGCATAATCAGTGGTGATTGACTCACAGCTTCTGGGAGTCTAGAAAAAATATATGCATGACAGTTTTTGTAGCTCTTCACTTTAAGCACAGTTACAGACATCTCTGTATGTTTGTATCAGTATGACTGAAAATGAATGCAAAAAAGACTTTATTCTTATGCTAGATCTTGCCACTATAAAGACACCACACACTTGTTCTACAATGAAAAGGAGAACTACATGGCATATTTGTAGGTTAAGCTCTGAGCAAAAAGCCTGTTTGATAGAGCTTTACACATAGCTGTTGTAAATTCTGTTTTATCCTTGCTAATTTTGTCTCTGCTTTTGACTAAATAATAAATCCCCATTGAGTATTTGAATCCTTAAATGCTGGCAGGACTTGTTGAGTGAAATACCTACCAGTGTTGTCCATGCTGCCAAAGTGAAAAGCAACTCCTTTATGCTGTACAGCCTAAACCAAATCAAAGCCTCTTCTCCAAAACCTTTCCGAGGCTGATTCCAGGTGTTGTCTAGCTCAAGCTAAGGAGATTTAACAAGGCTACATTGTTAATAAGATGCAAATTTGGGCAAAGGTCAGGGAGATCTGGTCCTATCCCTTGCTAACACACATCTCAGGACAGAAAGAGATGTGTCCTTTGGGCTGTCTGTGGGGAAGCATGCCTGCTTCCTAAGCGTCTTCACTTCTCTGCTCTGTGCAATTCACAGAGAGCCCGATGCCAGCCCAGCTGTGAGCGATGGGCAGGCCCACAGCCTTTCCCCTTCCACACGTGTTTTCCTTGGCCAACAGTCTTGACCAGGGAGCCCTGGGGTGTCAGCCCAGGGTCAGATTTAGTGCCTTTTAACCACCACTGAAAATCTAGCTTCAGGTCTCTTTTATTTTCCCCCCTCCAATTCATCACTGACTTCTAAAGAGCAGCTGGTATTTACTGGTGGAGAATATCAGTATCAGTCAGGGAAGGCAGAACAGGCTCAGAAAGAGAAAGGAACACAGGAGACAGGTAGCATAGATGGAAGAGTAAAGGTTAGGACCATAAGGAGCAAGATACGAAGAAAGTTGGTGTGATATTTGACTCTGTAACACTATTGATTGACTGTGTTGATTCAGGAAGATATACTGCTATTAAAAGATTTCCAGTGTTTAGAGGTCTCTCCTGCAGAGCTTTTTTCTTTCTTCCGTGAACAAGCATTGTGAACATCCTCTTCTCCATGCACAAAAACTGTACTCTTCTTTTTATCTCATGCCTACTAGGCTGACATGAAGCCTTTTGAGCTGCAGTTTTTTCAGAAAGAGCCAGCAACAACTTCAGTTTTGTGTCTGCGGATGGGTAGCATGAGAAACAGCAGCAGGAGAGGTAGCCACAAGTCTTCTGTAAGGTATCTGCTGGGCCCTGAATCATCAGCTGATGAGTTTTTGAAACAAGCCTTGGTTGTACTGTGGCTCTGGGGTGTCACACAAACAGCAGAGCAGCTGGGGTGCTGCACCAAGAGGGAGAATTTGGGCTGCACCCTGAGTACATCCCAAATGTCCCAGCAGCCTACAGATGCCTGTGCTAGTGGGGCTGAGTTGGTTGCTCCAGAGAAACTGTCACACCCGCCAGGGCCCTGTGATCTTCCAGTGTTTCAAGTGCAATAGACGACTTTTTGCAAGGTTCCTAATTCCTATTCATTTGTGTACATTTATAGAAAAAAATATATTTGAGAAAATAGGTCGCACAAAATAACCCTGCCACTCTCCAGGGCTCAGCTAGTTTTTTGCTCAGAGCTGGCAATAAGAGCTGCCTTATCAGCAGAGGTGCTACACTGTGTAAAACTGGACAGTTTATGACTTAGCCTGAGCCTGAGCCTGGGTTGATAGCTTGCTGCACTGGGCTCATCCTGCACCAACCTCTCCAGGACTGCATTTCTGGACCAGTGACTGGACAGCTGGAGTGTACACTGCTTTTCTTCATGGAGCCCTGCAAGACTGGGTTACAAAGTGCAGGAGTGTAGGTGCCACCGTGAATTCGGAAGCAGCAATACCTGCATTGTCCAGTTTTTTTCCATCATTGTCCGTGGCATCAGATGATACCTTTGTATTGCCATGAATGGCTCAAGCCGGGAGATCAAAGGTGGAACACGCCCACCCAAAACTATAATTTGCCCATTTCATATACGGAAAATATACGAGGTAACCTATTGCTCCAAATCCAGGTTTTTGGATGGCTGTAATCAGCCTGAGCATCAAAGTCGCACATGTGTACTCAAGTAAAGCCAGTCTGTCACTGCACCTATGACAGTCCCAGCACCCTAAACTCTATTTACTAAGTGCTTATCTGAAAAGGAAATGGAATAAATCTGTCAGTGACAGTCTTAAATTACCCCTCAGTGTGTTCTGAGCAAGTGCTGGATGCTGTTCCCTGGTGAAGGAGGTTGTACAAAATGACACTTTGCCTCTCTTGAAGGAGTCTGGCTGTGGAGCACCCAGAGGACCAGCTCCTCACCAACTCACCCACAGCCCCAGCACCCAGGGTGCTTCCTTCCTCCTGTGCAGACTGCTTTCCAGGTGAAACATTCAGAATAAATGAAATGCATTAGGGAGAATGGCTGGCATACTGTACGAGACTCTGGTTGGACATGCCCCTTTGACACTGAAAGGTGTGACTGCAGGTCCTGTAGTTACACCTAAGTTAGTGCTAAATGGGGCAGCTCAAAGGCTGGTGTCACTGAAGCACCTGTTCACCTGGGCTCACTGCCTGGGGGCTGTGAATCACATTTGCTTGCAGATTTGGCTGACAGTGCTGCAGCACAAGTGTTTCATGCCTGGCTCAAACCTTCTTTACATCCTATATTCCCCAATGCTTTGCTCTTTCCCTTGTATCACCTACTCTCTGGTGCTGGCCCTGTCTTAGCTTTTATGAATCAAATGGTCAGGGATTCAGAGACAGCAAGGCCAGAAAGGCTACCACAGATACCTACTTTGATCTTCTATAATAGACAAACCACAGAGCAAAATTGCTCTGATTCAGTCTTTGTTACACCCTTGGCCAGACTTTTAGAAAATCTAGTAAAAGCCAGATGCAGCATGAACTGGCTAACTGGGCAGTGTGTGTGTGTGTGTGAGCACTGATCAGCTGGTGTCTGTGCTAGACACCAAGACACACAATCACAGCTGCCCTCCTCTGAATAAGGGCATGATTCAGCACAGTGCTCTGCCCCATTGCTGGGTGTCAGGACACTTAAGGATTTGTCATATCCTTGAGATTTCTATTTTCCCACTGCCTCACCCCAGTAACGCTGGTTGTAACTGGACAAACACGCTAAAGATATTTAAAATTTGCCTGAGTGGGAGAGGAAGAGGGAAAACAAGGGGTGGATCTGAAAGATACATAGATTTTGCTATCCCTAGGAAAGAATGTGAAAAATACCCTGTATTTGGCCAGCTCGATTTTCCATCTTTTGTATTTGTGTGTCAGTGTGAAGACTAACTATCATATCTCTCTTCCCCACATTTAAAAAGCAAACAGCTCCTTGGCCAGCATACGTCTGAATAAACTAAATAGGTTAGATCCCTTTTTTCATTCTCAAGAGACATGTTTTCCAGTCCCTCAGTAATTTCTGCGGCCCCTTCCTGAATCTTCTCCAATTTCATCAACATATTCCTTGAATTTGTAGGCATCAGATGAGACAAACATTCCAGTAGCAGCCTTTCTGTGGGTATGACACAAACCACTCTCTTCCTTTTGCTTTGTGCTGCTATAATCAGGATATAGGAAAGATGAGAGCAGGTGGTTTTGCCATCATCATTCTGAAGCTCATGTTCAGCAGATGGTGTGCCAGGACCTCCAGCCTCCACTACAGCCCTCCCCAGAACTCAACTTGTAGTCTTTGTAGAGACATATTTTTATTACAGGCCACACTCAAATTCATATTGCTTACTTGCATCTTATTTACTGATGGGTTCATATTGCTCTGTATCAGAGACCTGTTTTCTTCATAATTTATTAGTGCACCTTTTATTTCTTTTAACATTTGCAAATGACTGCATTTCTCCAGGTTGTTACTGAAGAGTTTTAAATGGCATAATGTTAAAAATTTATCTCTGTGGGAAGCACTAGAAATGTAACCATGAAAACAAAAGTCCCCATTACATTTTGAGACCTACCAGCAAGTTTTTAATCCACTCTGCCTGTTAATCAAAATTCCATGCCGTGCCACATCATACACCCTGCAGAGTCTGTTAAAACAGCCTCAGCTAGATTTTACAATCAATCTTGCAATATTATCGACAGCTAACAAGCTACTTTTTCATAATTGCACTTTGTTCAGCATTAAATATATCACTTTCTTTTAATTTTATATTAGTTGACTCTCAGATCAGCTACAGAGTATTTTACCTGAATTAGTTTCAGGCTATTGGACTTATAATTGCATGGACTCTTTTATTTGTCTAGCCAGGGAAGATTGGCAAGATACAGCTAATTGCCTGGGGTTTTTTACATGGGTGCAGCAATAGATGTTTATCCAAGATATAATGTGACTTTGGCTGCATTGTTTTGGGAATTTTTGAACTACAAAATGAATATGTGGAGACATCTGCCTTTTTGTCATCTGGGAAGCTGCTGGGTTCTGATCCACTGCACAGCTCCTTTTCTTTTCCTGGGCTGAAAACTTCAGAAACCTAACGTTTTGATCTCCAAGGTCAGACAAGACTTATCCAGAGAGAAAGGAATGGAGCAAACCTCAGGCCTGATACCCAGAGAGCAGGAGAAGAGTGTGCAGGGAGGTTGTGATGCTGCCTGGAAAACGGCTGGGGGCCCCCCAGTGGCAGCATTGCTTTTGGGGTCCATATCCAGGACCCAAATTCTTTCCATCATGCTCATCACTGTTGCTTCCGAGCTCCTGTTCTTTGTGCTTCCAATCTTTTTGTGGGGGTGTAAAAGTCCTGTGTGTATCTCTACACTCTGTTCCTTTGTGTCCCACTTTAGTTCTTCATTAACCAGTGCTGGAAGGGATAGAAACTATAGCTGGTCGTCCTGTTTCTTACTCTGGCTCTAGAAAAGAGACCTTACATCTACTGAAGAGCTCAAGTTTTACAGAGATTTCCTGGAGAAACAAACTTTCTCTATGTGAAGGTCATGGAGAGAGGCTGTTGCCTGCCTGAGATTTGTCTGCAACAACAACATTGCTTTTCTGTTTTTACCTTCAGTTTCCTCAAAAGGGATTTGACACACAACACAACTGCAATAGGAGGCGGCTCCTAGCTAGCGCCTGAAGCCAAGCACAATAGCTTTGGTGAAGCTGCGAGCCTGTATTTGTTTTTATAAACAGAGCGTGGAGTAGAGCTGAAGCTGGTATGAATCAAGACAGCTGGTGTGTCTTCAATGGACCTGTCCCTGGTGACCTCTGTTGTGGGTCTGACTCTGTAATGAAGGACGTGCTGTACAAGCAGATATGGGTGCAATTACTTTTTCTGATGAATCCGAAATACATGAAGAACGGGGTAGGTCCTTTATATAGAAAGACTCAAATAAAGTAGCTGAGATAATAAATGTGCCCTTTTGCCCTTCACAGGCACGTAGAAAGTAAACTCAGCTCTTTCATTAAAACAGTTTGGCAGTAGAACTGGATTTGTTGGTTCCTTGTAGTCATGCCTAGGACCTTGTTTCGGTTTCTTCCTTTTCTCTTCCACCTGCTCCTTTAGTAGCTGCCTGAACAGTTGTAAAACAAAGACAATGCTGAAAATCAGATGCATTTTTTCTAAATAAACCAGCAATTTTAAATCCCCTACATGAATAAATAATCCATACGTTGCCTGAATCTTTTATGACATGAATTCCAAAAACCATCTTAAAAAGCTTTCTCTGTTGTTTTGGAACTGGGTCAGAAAACTCGCTCAGGGAATTTTTAATGAGCTAGGCAGCCTCCCAG
The DNA here is from genome assembly GCA_013397725.1 of Rhagologus leucostigma. Classification (NCBI taxonomy): domain Eukaryota; kingdom Metazoa; phylum Chordata; class Aves; order Passeriformes; genus Rhagologus; species Rhagologus leucostigma. The sequence continues at coordinate 627,866 of VZTD01004116.1, forward strand.
CTCTGGGTTACTGGTTCATGCACGAATCAGGTTAGTAGGCAGCAGAATCTGTCGCTGCAGCTGAAGAAGCCAGACACACTCCTCGCCCCAGACACCCACGTTGCCATGGGCAATAGTGGCACAATGAGCACAAAGCACAGGGAAAAACGGGAAGAGGGTCTAGAGTATGAGAACTGCTGAATCTCCTTTCATTCAACACCTGCCCTTTAACCCATGCCCCATCTTGGACATTGCCCTCCTGTGCCCTTAGTTTCTTTCAGCACCTTCTCCACTACTTCCAGCTGTTAACCTCAGCTGGCTCACAGATAATGAAATAACTGTTTTTGTCAAGGGAGACCTTAATACAAGTAAATGGGTATCAGTTAGCAGAAGCTGAAAATATAATTTTTTCTGGAGCTGTGAATCTTCACTGTTGACAAAATTACCAGACTTGATGTTGTCTTGATCAGCACAGAAAGCCTATTTTTGACCCTTTGTCATTGCTCTGTAGATCTTGTACAGACTAACTGTGCCCGAGTTTTTTCAGTGTTTTTCTCAACAATTTTACTAAGATTGATCCTTTCAAGTTTTTTTTTCCTTTCTTTACCATGCTTACTCTGTCCTTTTAATTTGCCAGCTTTTCCATCCTAATTTTCGTAATTCTCAAATGAAGACAGTGCTACTAGGTTCATGTTTCTTTCACCAATTCCAACTACAGCATACTGCTCTTAATGTCATTCCAGGCTCTCCCATCAAACTGCTCAAGCACTTCTGTTTCCTTCCCAGCTTTCAGACATTGAACATAACCCGTCCCACTGCCTCTATCACTCACCCTCAACATTTTGATTGATAAATGTCTTGGATATCTCACCTTGATGTTCCCAGGCTGCGTCCCACAGCCCTCATGTCCCACATGGATGCTGTCAAGGGACCACGGAAAGGACATAGAGATGAGAGGAGCTGCCCAAGGCACAGCTCTTTAGCAGCATCCTAGCACCCTGGCTTCCCTGGCTGACTTCCCATCTCAGTTCTGTCCTCCTTTTTTCTGAAAGCTGGGGTTCTGGCAAAGGCTGCAGTATGCTGGGATCTGTTGCAATACAGAGCCTGTGGACTGGGCAGTGTCTGGGTCACACTGTTGTCATAGGTTTTTTCCTATTTCTCCTATATTCCAGGCAGGTACGTGTCCTGACAAAAGCAGAAGGGGAGCTCAAGTACTACGTGGGGCTCCACCATCAAACCGAGTGGCCTACACGGGCTGTGAGTCCTCCTTAAATGCTTCCTCCAGCCCTGACCCTGCTCTGCCAACGAGGAAAGCATTGTCAAAGGGTCAGGTGCAGACGGGAACACCTATTTTTTCCAGTTACACCTTTTTGTTATGAAGAATTGATAAGTATGTAAAATATATCTTTCACAAGTTAGAGGAAAACAATTAAGAATTAAGCTGTGGATGCAAAATGACATTTCTTTTGTACGTTCCACAAAATGATAAAATCTCTATTGAATCACCGATGCTGCTTCACCACTGTGACTCACAGAAGAAGAGCCTTTAAGAAAAAGATGGAGGAGAAAGAAGGGAATTGTGGAAAGGCATTCAATCAGATTTGTACTTTTTGGTATTTTTAAATACATCTGCAAACACGCACAAAGCAGCTTTTAGTGCTGTACCTCATTCTATCTGACTGAGATGTTCATGTTACAAAATCCTGTAAAAATCAATAGTGAAACTTTCAGACTGTGCTAGACAGGACAGCTATCTGCTCACAAATCTCATTTTCCAGTTGCCCAGCTGCTCGGAATGAGAAAATCACCAAACAAAACAGTGTCTGTCAGGTTTAATCACTTCCCTTAGCTGTACTTGTGGAGCTAACAGAATAGAACCAGTTAGTCTAGTGGGACAACCAGTAAAGAACATTTTTTGGGGATGGTAAAAAAGGTAAGGTGTCTTCCAGACATGACAGCCAGAGGAATTGCTGCCTCTGGGAACTAACCCAGTCATTAGGAATCACACTCTTCAGGCACATTTCAGTGGAAACTGTGACTATGCCCTAAATATCCAAACACAGCATTTTTCCTACACTGATGGGAGGCTGTGAATTACTCTGGAAAAATTTTAAAGACTTATTGCAAGAGAAAACTACTAATAAGAAAAAGAATAGAAATAAGAACAGACAATAACTGCTAGTTTATTTTACTTCTTTCTTCTGTTATATGGAGAGTAAAAGTAGAGATATTTACTGAAAAGGTTTTTTTGTGAACACTGCAGATAATGCCAAAATATGCACTCCTAATGCAGTGACCTGTTTGGATTAAGAAATATGAGTGTAAATTCGGATGAAATAGGAAGAGTAAATGTCCTGTCACTTCCAGCTAAACCAAAGTCAGGCATTTAGGATCTTTTGGTTTACCTGAAAAGAGAAAAGCCAAGGTTAGGGTTGGGTGAGTGACTCAGAAGATGCCATTTCTGGAAGGAGGAAGGAAGGAAGGGAGGAATCCCTAAGGAGACAAGCCCTAAGGACACTAAACATAAAGGCAGAGGAAGGCTGTGAAACCTTGACTCCACTTACTTTGGGGAACTTGTTACACTAAATAAACTATACTCCCAGAAGAACAAAATGTTATTTGGACAGGGTCTGGGTATAAACAGATTATTTCTGAAGCTCAACAAGGAACATATTTGACTAATCTCTCTCCATGAGGGCCCTTTGGCACCAAACCCAGTGTTATTAAAACTTAGGGGAAATAATATATAATATAATATATATTATATATATAGCATAATAGCTATAATATATATAATAATATATAATATAATATATATATTATATATATATAGCATAATAGCTTATCATATATAATATAANATATATATTATATATATATAGCATAATAGCTTATCATATATAATATAATAGCTTAATTAGAGATGCAGAAGATGGTTAGTAACAATCAAAGGCTGTTTGAAGAAACCTGGAAATAATACAAGACTGAAGGAAACTGGTAAGGTCACTGAACCACAGATCTCAGCAATTGCATCAGGTGATCCTTTTCTTAAGTGCTTTGTTTCAAGCCTGGTTAGGTTCAGGACTAGTACATACGTTGGTCATTCCCTATCAGGCAAAATTTAAATAAGGGACAACCATTTACACAGATGACATACATATGATTTTTATCTCTGTCACGGTTTGATATGTTAGGGCATTTTGAAGTATGTGTCATCAGCATTATGATGTGTTGATGACACATGCTGAAGTGCTGTGAGGAAAAGAAACTTCCTGGGGAGTAATTACCCACGAACAGCCCTTTGGCAGTTTCTCAGGGATATGTGGTGCAATAGAGGACATTGGACTAATCTCGTATCAGGTTGCAATTCTTAATTTTTTAGTTTACATCTGCCTTTCTAACAGGGAGAAATATGTTTTTAGGCAGTAAGGATTAGTATCTCAGGTAAATATTTAATGATGAGAAAGTTGCTTTCCTCCAGTCCGGATCTCTGAATGTGTCTCACGATAGCTCTGTAATACTTAGTTACACAAATGAGCAACTCATGAAACATCATTACTCAGAGGTGGAGATAGCTCACTGTATTTTGGGTTGCCTGACTTGCTTTTACTTTGAGGGGTTTTTCTTCAGCTTCCTGCAGACTCCAAATTTCTGTTCCCAGAAAGGACCTTGCAGTCTGATAAGTACAAGCTATTTGTTCCAGTACTGATCAGACTAAACATGCACGTTTTGCTCTTTATGTTTCAACAATGGAGGCTTTGTGGTCGGGCATGGCTCCCTGCCACCCAGGAAAGAAAGGACAGAGCGAGCCCAGCGCCGGTGCAGCCGTGCGGGTGAAGGCCGCGCTGGGTGGCGCTTTCCGGGCACCCTGGGCGTGTCACTGTGCCAGGCATCCATACATGCTGCACCATTAAATCCATAAATGTGACCTACTGCTGGTGTGCAAGGGCAAGTCGTGGGTTTTTGACAAATAGAAGTGTGATAGGAGGGAATTGTACTGACTTCCTCATAGCAAAATTTTTGTTTAAGGAATTACAGGTGACGTCTGTGAAATTGTCTGACACTGCTGTTGTCACCACTGCTCCAGTTGTCCTCTGTGGAGGTCAAAACAGGAAGGTAGCTGCACTGAGGGACTGCATTAACAGCCGAAGCTGGGGGAGAAGACACTTCTGTGACCATTCTTCACAGGTAATTTTTAGCAAGTGTTTGCAAGAGAAAAAGACTTTCCTTCCTGGAGGAAGAGAAAATCCTTTCCTGTGACAGGAAGGGATTCACAGGCTTTTCCACTTAAACTCCTGCCGTGTAAACGCAGCTTTTTTGTTCTTCTTTCTTTTTTTTTTTTTTTTGATGGAGATTTTTTGGGGGGAGACAGAGAAAAAAGATAACTGATCCCAAAGTTTCTTTGTAACATTTTGAGACTGAAACATAAAAAATCAAGTGTCAAAAATTTTAGACTGAAACACCAAAAGCAATCACACTAAGGTACAGCCCTTGATCAGTTTCTTAAGTCTGTTCCTCATCTTTCCACTTCTCTATTTGTTGTCCATTTTCTCACTTTCCTCAACCGAGATGTAGTCCTGCCTCACAGAGGAGGAAAGAAGGGCTAGATAATGATAAAAGGTCAGACTGGGGTGAAAAGAAATGGAGAAAAAGGAAAGATGAAGAGGAGGGAAGAAAAAATGGGCAGGAATTTGGTGTGTGTGTCCTATGTTCTCTGAACTTAGATCGCCCCTTCTCCAAGGTGCATAAGTACACAAGGATCTTCCTGGGCCTGGGGGTGTAGGTCCTGCTACTACTGTGCAGTGCCCACCCCAAAGTATTCAAGTGCCACCTTCAACTGCAGTTTGAGTTTTATCCCTCACTACTGTGCAGGAATTCAGAGGAGCACTTCACAGCTTTGATGCTTAGATGCTTTGACCTAGATTCCAGGTCATAGTTGTAGACAGCTGGTTCCTATCTGCGTATTCTTGTGACAACACTGTCCTTCAGCTTTAGTAACCCCTTTCATGGCTGTATCACGTTGGTATCTCATGGCCACGAGTAATGAATGCACCCAGGTCTTGGTTAATGATAACATGCAGTGAAAACATATTGTCAGCTTTAAATGTCTGTAGCTGAATAGTAGGAGGGACATTTAGGTACTGAGGAATGACTGTTCTGTCAATGCTTTGGGAGTGAGTTACCTTAAAATAGACACAAGTAGCTTAAAATACCATATGGTATCTTACAAGGCTATGCTCTACTTTATTAAGACTCCTCCACTTGAGAACGAGAATTTTTCTGTTCTTACTTTATTTGCATTTCCTCTTCCAATCTGAGGATTTCACCATATCCCTTTCTTTTTGCCCATTCATATTTCCTCTATCCTTGTACCTGCAGTAGAAGACAATGTGGAGGTGCCCTTCCAAAATCTCCTTACCAGAACCAGGAGCAACAGCAAAGCTAAAGATTAACAAGCAGCAGATGCAGAGAAGAAGGCAGATGGAGAATGAATGTAGCAGGAAGCAAACCCAAAAGATCTCCTCAGGGATAATTAACATACAGAAACATATTAAACTCTCACAGAAAACCCCAAAAAACAAACAAAAAACCGAACCAAAACAAAACAAAAACCCCATGAAAAATATGTCTGTGCCAAGGAAATAAGGACTCTGGATTAGGTGTGCAAAAGTTGTGTGACCCATCGAGGTTTCCAGTATTTCACTTAAACTACTGCATTAAGTAGCAGTTGTACTCATTAGAAAATGCAAGCAGAACTTGTGCCTAAACCCCCATGCTGCTAATCATCAACAATTCATTGTGAACTCTCCTCTTTTCTGATGCAGAATTGTACACTGAAGATCAAATCAAACACTGGTTGAGAATGTGAAATGTAAGTAACTCCAACACGTACTAAAGAGGTTCTTTTGCATCACAACCCATCATCTTTGCTGCAATGAGGCAGAATTTTTAAATTGCATCATGACATACATTGCATCACCCGGGGGGTGCCAGGGGTGTTGCAGTCTAGCCACAAATGATGAGCAGGGGACTCCTTTGGCTTTGAAGTCCATCACTGGTGTCTCTCTCATACTCCTGCCCCAGTCCTCCTGGTTTAGGAATTTGTCATGAGAGATCAGAGTTAAAGACATCTTTGCATGAAACCCTGCATGGATTTTGTCTGAGTGAGAAGTGTAAAACTGATTATCATTTCACAGTCTTTGAAGATGAGTGGGCTCTATTGTTTTGCTTTTTTTGTCCCTTTATGACCATTATGCATATGTCATAGATTTGAAAATACAGTCAGACTGGACCTGACTGAGTAAAAAAATAATTTTGACATAAATGGGATTTTTTTTCCTTTGAATCAGTGCCGCAGGATTGGCCTGACATTAGGATCTGTGGGATTCCAGATAGCACACTTATCTATCCTGCCCTCTTGACAGCTATTTATACCATTTTCTCTTTCTGAAGGATCAGCAGTTTAACTTACTAGGACATGGGACTGGATTCTGCAAGATGAGCATAAGCCAAAGGGTATTAAAAAACCCAACCCAAACCCCAACAACAAATGAAAGAACCTGACTTCAAAAGCGGTCTCTGTATCATCCAAACCAGTCACAAGAACAAAGCTTCTCTGGGATATTCTGAAACAGTGTACCTTTCTGTGGAAAAGTTATATATCCCTCTTGACCAAAGCCTATCATTCCTAGGCTTCAAATTGTGAACTTAGATAGCTGCAAAGTTTTCTCACTCTGAATTCAAAGGGAATATAACATTACACAGATTTCAGCTTCTGCTCTGGCAGTGCCTTGAGAAACATTTTTTGGATTAAATTTTACATAAGAAAACCATCCCTGTACCTGTCAGTGTAACATCATCCATGAGTGACGTGCTGCTGACTTCTTTCCCAGAGGGAAGCAAGTAGCCTATTTATTTAGAGATTTGTTATATGACTCAGTCAATAACTCAGCTGTCTTGTTCCCTTGACTATTCATTAGTTCTAATTAGAAATAAAAGCCTGGAAGAGCTTGGAACTGGCTCTGCTCAGTTAGTTTATTGATTACAAAATTTAAGAAAATAATCAATAAAGACATAAATTCCTTTTATTTCTAGAGACCTAAGGCACTTCATTGCTCCTAAGGGATGCTGCTCTTTAGATCTGTTCCATGCTCCAGACCCAGAGAACTCCATTCCAATATGCTAAATACCCTCCACTTCCTATTACTTGGCATAATTAAAGGTTGAAGTAGCCCAAGTGATGATAAAATCGGTGTGCCTTGTGTGGCAAGGACAGCAAAGCAGCACCTGACAGCATCTCCTGGCTCTCTGTGGTTCAGTAAGGACTTAACCCAGTGTGTGATGGGATTTCCCTCCTGCTCCCTGCACACAGGCTGGCTGAGGGGGCAGCAGGGTCACATCCATGTCCCGTCTGAGGCCCTGGGCTGTTTTGGGTAACTCACTCCAGGACTCAGATTTGCCAGTGGCTGAGATTTGAGTGCTGCTGGCAGAACATTCCCCACTTTCACCTCCCAGTCAAGCTACTGGTCTCAGTTCAGTGAAAGTTTGACAAAAATAAAAGAAGTAATCCATGATGTGGACCCACACTGCTAGTGTTTAGTCTGAGAGAAGAGGTTTCCTTCTGTACATATCTGGGGAATTCAGAGAAAGTAGGGCTGGATTACTGAAGGCCCTGTTGAAGACTATGTGAGAGACAAGTGTGAAAAATACACAGCATGGGTATGTCAATCTCTTAATTCAAACAAAATGTTCAGCCAGATTTGTGTTATACTGACAAGTCAGGAATTTAGGAGGGAAGAGGAAGTACATCTATGAGTATATTCCTTGTAATTAATTTATCCAGCTAAAAATAATAGTAAAGATGATGTTGTTTTGTCTTGAAAACCTGGCTCTAAGGAGAAGATATCAACTTCAAGTAGTCTGAAAATGGCATATTCAGAACCAGGAGTGATGGAAGAACAGTTCTCTACATGAAGCCCTATGTATTACTAGTTTAGAGTTTGCTTAAATCAGAGAAATGAAATTTTATGCCTTTTAAGTAAGTTGTCTTAGCTTTTATTATTAGCCACCTAAAACATTAGAAAGGACATCAGTCACATGGTCCATGGGGGTGACCATAATCAACAAATGTCTGCTGGTATTGTAACATCTGGCTTTCGTGGCTGAAAACATGTTTTTAAGTAGCGTTTAATTAAAAATGTGAAGCCCTTCTATTCTCCGTGTAGACACTGCCCTTGACAGGAAATTATACCTTTTCAGACAGTAGGTAGAGCAAGAAGTACCCATGTGTTCTGGTGAGTAACTGTAAAAACAAGGAGGACAAAAAAGACACCTAAGCCAGAAATAAATCGTCAGGGCAACAAATTCGTCTGCTTCGGGTTTGAGGCCTTGTATAGAAAGCAATGCAGATGGATGTGCCCAGTTTTTTTACCAGGACCGCTTTAGCTGGAGTATGGAGGCTAAAACCAAGGAGCCGCAAGTTAGAAGATACAAATCATAGATTTACAGAAATGCAGGCCCAAACTACCAAGCCTTCTTCTTTCATCATAAGTATAAATTGCTTCCCAGTGACGAAATTTTATGAATTTCGACAGAGCATGTAATATTGAAATAAAGTAGTCTAACTTGATGCACTTTTGTTAAAAATGAAATCCCCCCAGTATTTTCCATATTGACTACTCCTTCACTGTAAGAAACCAGAAGAGAGGGAACTAAACTATGGCTGTTTATATGAACATGATTTTAATCACCTTATTACAAAATCTGTGCAAAGTCTGAAGTATCTTCAGAAGTTCATGTAATTTCAAGCAATCCTGTCCTGAGCTTGTCAAATAGCTTTCAATGATGTCATGACAGCATGTATGGGAAAACCACATTTGCCCTTTTTTATTCTTCTGCAAAATATGTTCACTTGCCAAGTACAAAGAAGTGCTCCAGGAGCAGGAGGTTTCAGGGGAAAAATATGCTGCTACTTCTGCCCTCTTTCCTCTGGGATAGACACAGCTTGGGCTACACACACCTGCATTCCCTGTTTGGCACCTTTGCCAGACGCATTTGCTGACGTATTGCTGCAAGACCAGCTGGGAGAATCTTGGTGGCATCAGCCCTGCTTTTTATTCAAACTAACCAGATGCCATAACATGGAGCATTTAGACACCCATTATGTGTGGGGGCTGGCAAAGAGACAACATGACAGAAAGTGTCCTTAAAAAAGCCACCAAGCAGATCTGCTCATTTCTTTCATCCCTCAAGGAGAAACCAATGCCCTTCACCTGCCCAAATGCTTTTTGATGGTGGTGGAAGCCTGGCTGGTTGCTCTTCTCTACATGGAGAGGGAAAGGCTTCCTATGTATGTGCTGTCTGGGGTGTGCCTGTGGAGGTCCTGGTAGCAGGTGAGAACTAAGTGGGAGCACTTCTAGATGTCCGAGAGCCCATCCTGTTGTCATGGCCTTGAAGTCATCAACCCCTTCAGTGTGCATGGGACGTGTTTTGAGCACGTGCACACCCACCCACCCAGTGATGGCACAGCTTGCCAGCCGCCCTCACATCCCTCAGATACATCAGCCCTCTCTGTCTAGGGCAGGGAGGGAAATAGGAGATGAAAGCCAGAGACCTGTGAGCAAGACACATGTCCCTAATCTGCTGCAGGGACCGTGTAGGTGGCCCTGGTGCAGCCCTCAGCAAAGGCTCTGTCTGAGGGGACACCCAGCTAGCAGAATACACACATTGAGAAAATTGTTGTTTCAAATGACCAGTCTTCTGAGATGGTTTATGGTGTCTGATTTTTGAACGTTTACATGAAAAGACAAGGGAAGGGAAGGAAAACAAGGGAAAACATTTTAATGTCAAGGCTTTTTGACAACACAGATGACATCAGGCCTTGCTGGGCTTTAAGCTCAGGATCAAAAAATTATTGGTTGCTCGAGTTTTCCTGATGCAAGGACCAGAACTTTGCAGTGCACAGGAAGCCCTCCCCCACCTGCTGGCTTGGCAGGAGAGGGAACAACAACCACACAACAGCATAAATACATCTCTGAAAAGGCTCTTAATTAAAATAAAAAAAGGATTGTATATTTCATGCACGTGACACCAACACATTCCGATTCATATTATATGACACATACTTGGAGTATTTACATGACTGATGAGCATATTAATAAACCAAGCTTTGACAGGAAAATGTGTTTCAAGGGTCGGATTTTTTTGACATAGAGTTCTTCTGTGCTGAAGATAATTAGTGCTGCCTGCTTTCCCCTTGTTCACAGTAGAATTTTTTCCCATACTACAGAGATTAGTCAGAGCTTATAAAAATCCTGTTCAGTTAAATCCAGCTAGTAAAGAATGGTAGACCACATGTCAAATAAGAGGCAAAGAGAAAATCAAAATAAAAGCTGATTAATTTAAGGAATCATTTGAAAATCAATTCTGCATTTTGTTTTCAGTACAAAATAGCTCATAATGAATATTGATTTTGATGACTACTCTTACTATTTTTGCTAGACTAAGAATGGTATCGAATATTTACCTCTGAATAGGGATGAGCAAACCAGCTTGGAAAAAATGTGTTGGCTGCTCCAAGCATTCTCTGAATCCTTACTCATTTAGGGGATGAAAACCTGACTGCATCCAGCCTGAGAGACTGAACTTCAGCATCCATGGGATCTTCTGGTTCAGTCCTCATATAAACTAAATCCACACCTCTTCTTGTATGGTGGCCTTTTCACTAAGAGCGTGCTATGCTACAAGAAAGGTAGATCCACTGTCTGTTATCTGCATGGTGTGATAAGTGTGTAAATATGTTTTTAGAGACTGACGTGGGATACTTCCAGTTTCAGCTGTAGTAGTGATGGAGACATTCCTCCTTCAGCATTTTTTTTTCTCTATTGCAGTGTTGTGCAGTGCCTCAAAGACAGAAGAGTTCAAATATCTCATCCCATCATTACTTTTGCAAGGCAATCACTCCAGAATTACTGTCATAGACTTTCTGGCTTGTTTCCTGCAGTGCAGACTGGAGGTGCCTGCTTTGAGTTGTTCTGCAAACCCCAAAGAGGTTGTGACAGAAGACAAGTGTGTGTCAGAAACATTTCTGCAGGTCCAGCTGGGAGTAGGTGCTGCTAGCAGAAACTGTGGCAGAAATCAGCAGCAAGATGGGAAATCCAGTGGGAAGGGAAAAAAAAGATGTTCTTTCTCAGTAATTTTAAATAAAGCTGACCTAATGTATTTTTAACTGTTATGAATATGAGCACCAGTTTAATTTGCCCGCAACATCATTAAAACACGTAGTTAGTACTTATTAAACCATCCATCTCTCTTTACATCATCACGTGTAATGGAGCACTACCCTTTACTCTGCCAGAACAGAGTTTATATTAATCTATAATATACTGACAGGAAGATATTTGGGAAGATATTTGGGCATTTTTTAATCAGACTTGATTCTCCATACTTTATAAACTTTACTTGTAATTCGAACATGAGGAATGCCTTCCTTATTACAAGGTGCAGCCTTTTTTTTTTTTTAATGAGCAGCCAGCAGTATTTGGTCACAGCTGAAGTGTCTCATTAGCATTTTATATATTTACAGCTATTTTCAATTTCTATGACAGGATCTTCTTCCAGCTACATGCTATGCAGTGTCTTCTGAAAGGAAAACCCAAGGTCTACTACTGAAGTTGGCATCAGCCCAGACTGATCTTTCTCCTTTCCCTGATGCATGACTCTCTCAAATTCATGAAATTCACTGGTGCATCCTTACATCTATGTGTAGTATAACCAAGTAAATGAAACCAGGCCCAACTTGTGAACAAGAGAATTAACTCAGGTTCACTCTTCCCCACATAGGACTCATCCCCAGCCCAAATATAAGTCTCCAAACTCTTCCTGCTCTGGAGGGGAGCAAATGGACACATCACCCATGTGCACATTTCTCTGAGCATCCCCTGACTCTTTAAAGCAGACTGAAATAAAATCCCACCTTAGGTCACTAATAGCCACAGTAATTTTTTTATCTTTCAGGATTGCTTCTGCTTTTAAAGCAAACTGTAATGTAACAGGAAATTGTGGTATCACGGGACAACTGGGCTAGAAGGGACTGCAGTAGGTCTCTGGTCCAGCCTCTCTGAGCAACCTGCACCTCTGCATGACTGTCCTCCTTGTGAAAACTGTTTTCAGCATATACCCATTTTCTCTTGAGCTCCTTAAACCTCATCACTCAGGCTGTCTCCAACCAGAGCAGGAGATGCATGCTCCTGCATGCCTTCAGCATTCCTGCCCAATCCAAATCAAGGACATGGCAGGAACCGCTATTGTTATTTTTCCTTCTGATGTGAACCAAGGTGCAGCATGGCAGGTGGAGGCTGGAGAATGGCCAGTTCTTGCTTCAGCACAGGTCAGGAATAAGGTTGATCAGGTGGGTGCCTCAGTACATGTGCACTAGCCCTTTGGACCCTTTGGAGTCCACCAGTGTAGACACAGGTCCTGAAAAGCCAAAGAGCTGAGGAAAGTCTGTGTTGGTGCCTGAGTGGGAGACATATTTCAGAACAATGCTGTACCCAAATGGAAAACCAGCAGATCCACTTCTGGTGAGATACCAAGTCCGTTCACCAGGCACATATTGTTTCTTTCCTGGGGGCTGGCAGTAAAATACTGGTAGACACAAGCCTCATATATTGTCAACTTGTCCTTGTCAGGTGAGAACGTAAATGAAGTAAACACAATAAAATCTGACTTGGCCCAGGCACAGGGGTTAACAGTCTTGGCAAAATATACAGCAAGCAGTGGTGGCATAAAAGGTAGAAGAACTGTAGACCTAAATCACTTCTGAAGTGAGACACCTAATGCATCAGCAACATGAGCTGTAACTTCAGGAGAAGGGAAGAGCACCATCTACTGAATGACAAAGGCAGTTATTGCTTTTCTTAGTCTTTCATGGAATCTTTGGAAAAGACCTCTAGACGAATTAGACCTCTAGACCATTAAGACGAATCATTAACCCAACACTGCCAAGCCCACCACTAAACCTTGTCCCCAAATGCCACATCTATTCTTCTTTTAAATACTGCCAGGGATGGTGACTCAGCCTTCCCGGGCAGCCTGTTCCAATGCCTGACAACCCTTTCAGTGAAGACATTCTTCCTTCTATCCAATCCAAGCCTCCCCTGGTGCAATTTGACACCATTTCCTCTTGTCCTGTCACTTGTCACCTGGGAGAAGAGATTGACCCCCACCGCTCTACACCCTCCTTTCAGGCAGTTGTAGAGAATGATAAGATCTCCCCTGAGCCTCCTTTTCTCCAGGCTGAACACCCCCAGCTCCGTCAGCCACTCCTTACAAGACTTGTACTCCAGACCCTTCACCAGCCCCATTGCCCTTCTCTGCACTCGCTTCAGCACCTCAATGTCTGTCTTGTATTGAGGGGCCCAAAACTGGACACTTTCATTAGAGGCTGCTCATTCAGACAAACCAGCAGGTACTGGAGACTGTATGGGGAAGTTACTCAACCTGTATTAACAACTGGCTGGATCATACCAGTGAGAAAAAAAGGATTACATCCCTCAAATCTTTAAGACATTCCTAGAACTCTGACATTCACAGTAGCCATAATGTCCTAATCTTGTCTTCACCCTGCTGTCTTTTACCAAAATCACAGAATATTCTGTGTTGGAAAGGACCCAGAAGGATCATCAAGTCCAACTCTTAAGTGAATGGCCCATACAGGGATCCAACCCACAACCCTGGTGTTATTAGCACCATGCTCTAACCAACTGATCTAATCTATAGCTAAGTTAACTCATTAAACTTTTAAAATATTTTAAAATAAGAAAAGGCCAAAAGGGGATTTAGTTGAAGATTAATCAATAATACTGTTAATGTAACGGATTGTGAATCAGCCAGGAAATCACTCATTGGGGTTGACCTTTGTTACTATTGTAGTAGTGTGCTCTTCCACCTATCATCAGTCCTTTGCTCTCCACTTAAATATGCTCTTAGAATAAAACAAGCCTCAGATTTATATTTCTAGACTTTTTTCGGTCATGAGTTTATTGATGTTACTTCATAGTTTGGCTTTTTAAAGCACTTGCTAAATTTGCTTGTAATATGAAGCTACAGTAATGCACCATCCTCCCACACTGCAGTCTGTTCTAGCCTACACCACATAAAGACTCCTTTGCTGTCACAGGGTGGGAACTGTGCACTGAAGCACCTAAAATAGATTCAAAAGGAAAAGAAGAGCTACAAAGAAAAATGGGAAGACGCTCTGAGTGTTCTGTTCTGTACACAGCACAAACTGCGTGTTCAGATCACCATGTCTTTTGAAAAAATTGGCCCTTTACGAGGAAATTCAGGATAATCTTACCATTTTGATGCAATTTTTGAAAGATACAACCTTATTAAAGATTAACTTCTAAACTCTGGCCAGCTCAACAAGCATGGTATTACCAGCTCTGGAAAAATGAGTAACAGGTCTTGAACCAGACCAGCCATTGCATTTAAAAAACTGGCCTGTGTGTATTATTTGCACAGTGGGAAATGCTGATCTCCACAACACAACCATTGTGAAAGACAGCGTAATCACATCAAAAGCCCCACCTGCATGCTTCCTTAGCTTCTGGTACTTCACTAAACATTTTAGCAAAATTATATTGTGACATCTGATTCATGGTAACATTATTTTTCTTCTTTTACTTGGAAGCAATTTTTAAATTGCACTAAAGAATTCCCAAAGAGATGGTTTGGTTAGATTTGTAAATATAAGACACACCAGGAACAAACAGTAGGATCATATCAGTGTTCTACCTTTCAGAAATATAATTCATGTAATTTTTTAAGAAGTACAGAAACTCTCAGGTTAAGTTTTATAGGCGAATCAGGAACAAAGCCTGATCAGCTGGTCAGCTCAATGATGTATTGTAAATTAATTTCCCATTTCAAAAAGATTGCCACAAAATCAGAACACTGCTCTGACCAGAGGTCAAAAGAAACTTCAAACCACCAAAATTTTAAAAAATGATTAATTAAAAAAACCCATCAGGTTAACAGTAATTATGTTTTGTTTTCAACAAAATATTCCAATTTTAATTTGTCTAGCAAGTACGCAACATTTTTAAAACTATACCAAAACCTCATTTTGAAAGAGAAAAAAAAATTATGCTGAATCATTCCTATTCTTTCTGTTGAAATCAACGCAGTGCAGAATACTTTCAAGAAATTATTGGCTTCTGACAGAGAATCAACCTTCTTCAAAGCCGCCTGACTGCAATTACCTGTGATCTCCCTGCTCATGTCCCGCTGGGTAAGATGTGTTTCTCACGCACAGCAATTCTACTGTCAAGCTGACAACAAACATGCACTGACTATTAAGGCAAGTCTTTGTGTGGACTCACTGCAGTGCTACACAAAACCTGTCCTTACCTACAAACTGCTGCCAATGGCTCTAGTGTCACATTTTTCTCTCGATTGGATTGACACAATCTCTGCAGCACGGCACTCTGTCTGCGGGATCTTTGGGCACAGCAAACCCCAGCAGCTGTAGGTGCCTTTGGGCACTTGTACCATCTGGTGTTTCTGGCTCTCAGCTTAGCACAGACCATTTTATTTTTGAAAGACTGAAGTATCAGGTCATGTCTCTGAACTCCTAGAAAGGAAACGGAGTGATTCTTATGGACTATTATCTGCAGAAAGCCATGATGCAGATGTAGACACCTCTTCTGACATGGCCTTTTGTAATATTGATGAATTGCATTAAGACCAGCAGTTCTCCACAGAAGTATCTAATGTGGCAGTCTGGTGTTTTTCAGTAATAATATATGGAGGCAGAAGAACCTATGCTTTGTAACCTGCGATGCTGGAAGAGCATTGCATTCTTCCTTTGGCGAGGCCTCTGAGTCACTTTGCATTTAACCATTTCCTTAACCACTCACTGAACTCTTGCTGGTGTTACTGGTGATGCTCATGGCTAGAAATGACACCCAGCTCCCAATTTGGGACTTGGCACGGAGCTCAGTTCCACCTCAGAGAAGGTAATGGCCCACGGCCTTGATGATTTCACTCAGAGGACAGGGACAAACACTTGTGCTATGCTGGTTTCCCCAGCATGGGAAAGGAGGGTGATTAACTTTGTCCTATTGAAGCTGACCTTTCTGTGTAGGTATCTGCACCAGTTTTCTTCACTTGTGGAAAGCTAAGCAAACCTCTTCCTGGAAAACTCAGCTGCATCTGTATGTTCCAGATACCTGCAAGGTGCTCATATGCTCTCCACCCCCACAGGAAAATTTAGATATCTGACTCTGTGACTGGGTAGAGGTAGCAAACCCAGGACAGGGAGAGCTGAAACATCCTGGTCTGCAAGAGGAGAATAGAAAAGAACTCTACAAATTTGAGATAATTGCTAGAAAAACAAAGCCAGCCACAATTTAACAAGTGAAAAATTATACATAAGAAAGCAGTTGCCCAAGTACAGAGTAAGGGATGATGGTTAGCAGGTGCCCTGCAGAAAACATAACATCCTAGAGCTGATCACAGCCTGAGAGCAAGTTAAAAATCATCCTCAGAAAAAAAACAGAACACCATCCCAGAATGTAAAAAAGGGAGTATCTGTTACCTGTAGTAACACATAATTCCTTTGGTTTACTCAGTACTGGTGAGACCTGACTGTAGAACCAGGCCCAGTTTTGGTACTTCAGGGAAGAAGCTGATCAATGGAAGAAAGTCAATCAAAGAGCAGCAGAAATTATCAGGAGTCTAGAAAGCACAACCTACAAAGAAAGTTGGAAGCAATGCAAATTGTTTGTCCTAGATAATAAAAGAAGCGGAAAGGATCTAACAGAAGTCATGCTAGGAGAAAGACAGTAATTTGCTCACAACATTCGCTACAGAGAAGGCAAGTAGTAAACTGTCTCAAGGAGACAAAGGATCAACATTAAAACATCAAAGAAGGATTGTGAAGCTCTGAAATGGATACATTAATATTTCCCTCTCGTATCTATACTGTGTGCCCTTATTTACAGGCACAGAAGGTCTCTGTTGAAATTTTTTCCGCAAGATTACTTCCCATCCATTCCACTGGCAGGTGCACTGAAAGACGGATCATAAAGCTAAAGCAAACGGTCATCTATTTCTGAGGAGTTAGTGCTGCCTTCCACCATGTTACGGGGTGAAGCTACATCACAGCAAAAAAAATCTTACAGGAAGATGTTCTCCTTACTGTGCACTGCCAGTGCAGATTTTGTTAGATGTGCATCCAAAGACAAGGCAGACACAGACACATATGGCACCTAACTGCTAATGTCGCCACTCTTCTTAGAGGTGATTGCCAAAAACAAGTCAGTGAAGTGAGTAGATTGGTTACTCTTAAAAACTTTGAAGCCAAAGTCTGGAAAATGAGGGGAATGCGTTTGCTATTATATCTCTGTGGAAGAGGCAGCAATTAAACCCTGTGGGCAGAAGTCTATACTAGGTCAGAAAAGACCTGGTAAGAGGGTCTATTACCCTCTATTACCACTAAGAGGGTGGTAATTGATAGCTACAACAGACACTTTGCTTTAGCGTCCTCCGTTTGTGACATGGTCAGCTTAAAATTAAAAAAACATATAGAAATATGCATTTCAAAATGAGATTGTGTAAAACTGAAGCTGGCAGTACAGTTACCCAGGAACTTGACATTAATCTGTTTTCTAGTGCAGTATTGAGATCTATCTTTTGTTGCGCATCATTATGGGTGAGCTGGATGCTACTCTTCAGTGTAGAATACTTGCTCTAAACTACTAGTTTCTTCTTCTTGTGTTTCACTGAGTGTAAAACTCAGGCTGTTTTTTAAGAACAAAAGTCTTAATGAAGTTGGAAGACTTGCTCCTTTAAATTTCCATTGACATCAGTGAGTCTTTTGCACCTTACAGAGTATGACCCTTAGCAGGTCTTCACTTTCCTTTCTGCCAATCCCTCTAACTAAGGTGTTGAATCCTAAAATATGGATCCAAAAATCCATTGCAGAACAGATTTTGAACAGCAGCTCTTTCATACAAACCATTAACAGACAAGGGTAATTGAAGAGCAATTTTCACCCAGCGGCAGAAGCATCAAAGCTGCAACAGAAATTGTGACCTCTGAACAAGTCACCACCAAATGATTAGACAAACATTCCCCCTTTCCTTCTATATTGGGAGCATTACCTCCTGATGGAATAATGATCCTAATTGTGATAGCAGCTGTGACAGTTACAGAAAATGGAGGTCACAGTGCATCATTGCTAATTCCACTGCAGTGTCTGTACTCACAGTTGGAGGTTTCCCTTCATTTCAGAAGCTGATCATCACCCAATGAATAATTACAGCTTTACTACTGTTCCTTACACAGTGAAATGATTTAAACTGAAATCCCTGTGATCACTGTTTCATTTCAGGCTTTTGAATAAATGCCATCTGAAAGGGCTAGGCAGAAATCCTGGTTACCAAAGGTAGCGTTTGAATGAAGCAAAATGTCATTGTATTTACAGAGAAGTTCATTCAGATTGTCAGCTAACTACATTTTAAATAATGTCCTCAGAGCACTTAGAGTCAAGTTGCTTTTTGAAAACTCCCTTTGCTATTCTATCAAATGAATTTTATATCTTGGAAATGAGTCAGATTTCTACTTATCCGGAAATAATGTGGCAGAGGTCAACATACTTGAATTAATGTATGAGATTTCCACTTATTGACTCTGACCCTTAAAGCCCTTTCCAGTTCCTCTTGGTGCACCTGACCAATCAGATTATTTTCAGTCACTAGGTTTTCGTCCAAGCATCAGGCTGGCTGGATCTGGGCTGTCCCTGCAGGTATCTCTGTGGGCTTCTGGGAAGGCTTGGGCCGCTCATTTTTTTCACAGCTGCACAGACTAATGCAGAACATGTTCCTTTGGCTCATACAGTCTGTTGTAAGAGCTTTTCAACCCCGCTCTTCACCTCCAAGATTTTTGCTGAGAAATACATGCTTCCTCTCTTCCATTCTCAGTGATCATCACATTTTTTGGAAACACAACTCTGGAGAAGAAGCTCAGATCTTCATGCTGTGTGCTGCAGCAGGGCAATGCAGCCCACAGAAAATAGTATCATTGTTGGGGGAAGGAAATATCTGCCTCCAGAACACGCCATTTTGAGCTGCGATCTAATTGGGTGCATTCTCAGCCAAAGAGCACTGGACCTGAAAACTCTGGGAAACCTTGAGGACTGTAGGATTGTAAAATTAATTAGACACTTAGAAATTAACTTTTACTTCAACTAAATCCCTCTGGTCTTGACTCTTTTCTCTCTCTTGAGTATGCATTGATTGTCCATCAATACATAAGATCTGATGATGGGATCACTGTCTACACAATCAGCCGTGCAGATTTACTTGTGTCACATCTGGGGACTCTTCTCTTGGGCGGGACAAAAAAAACCCCCAATGAACTCTCAGCAGATTGGAGCTCAAAAGTGCAGTTCATTTTAATGTGACTCCACATGTCCCTCTCCTTGCCTGTAAGATGTCTGTGAGTGGTATCCTTGCTACACTGAGAGCAGCCCAAAATCCTAACTGTACTTGAAGCAGATGATGCCAGGAACTTTTTGTACCTAGAAAATTACAGTCCAAGAGTCAGAAAAGGTGCTGCAGAATGTGAGAAGGCTCACGGTGGCTGCAGTCAGAAACAGAGATAGGAAATGTTTCAGCTGATGTAAAGGGATGAAAACATGGTTTGTCTGGGCAGGGAAGGGTGGGGAAGACTGGCACCCTGGCATGGAGAATCATCACAGCTGTGTGCTGTGTAGATAGATATACCTGCTGCCTTTCTTGGAGCTGTCTCGAGGTTTTGGCCTTTTGGCCATTGGGAAAAGAAAGTAGCCAACAGCTGAGGAGGAGGGAAAGGGATGAGAATGAGGAATGTCTTTTCCTCCATTTCCCCACTGCCGGTTTTGAGCTGTGCAAATGAATTTATCATTAAGCTAGTGGTCCCCCACAGAAGTCTCTGGCCTTATCTATAGCACAAATATCTATGTTGCAGATTTCAGGGGTCTCTGGCTGAGCAACAACTGTTTCACAGACATAAAGAGGAGAACAGGCTGAAATACTTAAAGCTAAATGCACTGTCATTTCTGTGAAGTGTGGTCTTGGAGTTATTTACCAGTCAACATTAAAAGGCTTTAAAATGTCACTAAATCTAAACAGAAAAGCAAAACAGGATGTTTGTTGGACAATTGCATTGCATAGAAGAAGCCTGGGTTGTCTTATCACAACGCTGATTTGTATCTCTAATTTAAAGCAGAAAAACACAGAATCAAAAAATAACTTAGTTTGGAAGACATTTGTTCCTAATTTCCACTCAGAGAAAGGCTATCTTTAAAGCTAGAGCAGACATCTCAGATTGCATCCATCTGAGTTTCAATACCGCCAAGGATGCACAGCCTCACTGGCACCTGCCACAAGGCCTGACCAATCTTGCTGTGAAACTTCTTTCTCCCTGTTTTCAATCATAATTTTTCTTGTTGCACCTAGTGTTTGTTGCCTCCTGTCCTTTCAGTGTGCACCTCTATGAGGAGTATGGCTGTGAGATTCCTAATACTACCCATAAAGTGGGTGGTTGAAGGACACAGTTAGCTCCCTCCAAAGCTGTCTCTTCTGGCTGAACAAGTCCATCTGCCTCAGCCTCTCCTCCTATGTCACATGCTCATGTTTTCCTGACCCAAACCAAAAATATATATTCCTGTTCCAAACCAAAAACATGTATCAAGCTCGTGTGTGAGAGCATCCCTCTGTGGTGTGAGCATAAAGGAAATATCAAGAATATCAAGAATTTCACAAAAATGTGAACAAAGGCAGAACAGAAAGGGAAGAATGGATTCAGTGTAGTCATCCTTGTTAAGGATCCTGATCACTGCCACTACTCCCTTGCAGCAGGTATCCTTCATGGTGAGTAGAGTGAAGGCTGCTTTTTAATTTCCACTCACCATATTTTGTGCTATATGTTGGGAATTTGTATGTGAGCTTATATTTTTCCTCCACATTTTGGTTAAGTAAATTATAATTTTAATTCTAATTTAATTCTGAAATACCTTTAGAAGCTTTACCAAGAGTAACACCCTATTTACCATATAGCAAACACAATCATCTAAGAATAATCCTTATTAAATTTACTTCAATCAGCTGCAGGACCTCAGTCTGCAGGAGGGATTTGTCTCTGTGTGAAAAGGAAACTAATGCATTTGTTTCACATCAATACCTTACTAATGGCCATCTCCACAGTCTACTGAAACCAAAAGCCTGAGGGTTCCTGGGTGTGGTGGTCTCTGGATTGGGCCTCCAGCTACTGAAGTCTGAGTAATCTGTTGGAAGAAAGAACATCTGAGCCCTCTGAAAGTTGCTTTAATCAAGTCTTTTAATAATCAAACATCATATATACCACCACTTTCTAGTTTCCACTTGACATCTGCACTTCTCATCACCATGACAACCTAGCAATGTGACCTATGGTAGACTCTTCTAAAAATTTAGAGCAAAGTATTTTATCAGCTTGCTAATACTGATTTGTATCTTTCTAAACAAAGGTAACAGCAAGGCTTCTGTTTGCTAAACTAAAGTGCAAATGCACAGGGTTTCCAGGGTTCCTGGTAACCAGAAGCCTGCAACACTTACAGAAAAAAATGTTAGTCAATATGAACTACTGTCCTGTTCAGGCAGAGAAGTGATGAAGTTTCTTTTTTTTTCTTCACTCTCTAAAATCATTTCTTTTAGTATTTGAGATTGAGGGGTTTGGTATCAAAAATATTGAAAAGTACTACATTTTGGAAAATATCCATCAGTTTAAAAGACAAGCTTGCAGTTAAATGATTAATGGATTTTAAATATGATTTAACTAAAATTATGCAAGATTGAAAGACTGTGAAACAGATGATTTTCTTTCCTGGAGCCGTATGTGCTATGCAGTATAATTTAAGAAAAATATTGTGGTTTTTTATCTATTGATTTATATAATAAACAGGGTCAATTCCAAACAAGGAGACTGATTTCATACATGAATTTAGCTACCTACGTGTCTCCAAAATGTCTTCAAAATGGATCTTCAAAACCTTAATCACTGCAACCTTCCAAGTGTGTCCCATTCCTGGGTTTTGGCACTCCCTCTAACAAGCTCCTTGGGTTTCTGCTTGGGGAATCAAAGCCCCACAAGGCCCCCTTCTCAGGGAGATCCCTTCCCTTCTTGCTCCCGCTCTGGGACTTACTGGGGTTTGTATAATCACTCTGTCACATCTGGTGAACAAGAGCAATTGCACAGCTGGAATCCTGTCCTATTTTCTGCCTTGATCACTTATTAGAAATCTCACCTGAGGCAGGAAGGCCAAGATTATTCTCTTTGTTGTTTGCATCATGTAAGACCCACATCTGCAATGTAGTTGTGGATAACAGCCATGAGATACTTTGCAGTTCACCAGAGAGTTCCTCAAGCCTTCTGGTTTGAACTACATCATTTTGCATGGCAAAAGGAATTGCAAATATCACTCATTAGCTATTTTACATCTTCCTTCCTGTATTATGTTGAACTAGGTCTTAGATATTTAATTCACCCAGTGAATTTAATCAGAACTTTAATGTCCTAGAGAGAAACATGACTAAAAATTAGATATTGCAATATCCTGCTGTCCAGGAATACTATAGGTGCCAACTTCCACCTGGGTTCTTACACAGAGCTGCTCTTAAAAATATGGTACTGCTGCTTTCCAAAATGCTCCATGAGGGCCACGTGAACCTGAATGTTGGATCAGACATGAAAGCCTCAAGAACTTCAGGAAAGGTTAGACCTAAAACATTCGTTTAACATCCTTGAATCATCAGCCTTCGCAAGGCCAAGTTATGGAAAACCTCAGAGGGAAGGGAAAAGTCTTAACATTTAATCTGCCAATTCACAGAATCACAGTAAAATTTAGGGTGGAGGTCACCTAGTCCAATCTCTTACACTGAGTTTAGCTACTTGTCATGTAACTAGCACTGAGAACAAGATCCTGAGGCAAATTTATCCTATGCCTGGAAACCTGGAGGTTTCCCAGGTGCTGCCGTACTCACATGGACCAGACATCCAGTTCAGCTGTGTGGGCCCAGAGCTGAAGCATCGAAGAGATGCTTGCATTGCCTGTCATTCTGGCATCAGCAATGCTGCTTAAAGGCCCCACCTGGGGAGTCTGCATGAATCCTATTGGCCATGTTACCTTTGAAAACCAAGCCTACACAGGCCATAAAAAGACCTCTGACTGGACTCACCTGCAAATCTCCTTCAAATCAGTATTAAAGTGTTAAACTTAGGTTGAAGGTTGGACTTGATGATCTTTCAGGACTTTTCCAACCTTAGATTGTAAGATTCTATAACAGAGAGTGAAAAAATGGATTTCTATTGAACATCAGTGAGGAAATATTTGGGCTATCCAACTTTTTATTTCCAGCTTGTTTAGTGAAGAGAATGCAAAATAGTGAGTTCCACAGATGCAAGCCTCCATCTATGCTGTTGTTATTCCCATTTTTCTCTCATTTTTATTTTGTGTTGTATCCTCAAATACTATTGTAATATCTCAGTGCTGAGATTTCAACATGTCTAGATGCACATAGTATGGTAGTTAACATGCAGAGATTTTTGGCTTCTTAAATCTGGGCCTAGAGTGCTGGGCTCAAATCCCACTTCTGTTCACAGGAGCCCTGTTGCAGAGGTTAACCCCATGTACACAGGAGTGGAACACCAGCACACAGGTGAGATACAGGGTGAGAATGGCAGGCACAGATTTTCTGTGCCTGTCTCAGTGACTGCTGTGCTTTCCTGTGGGTAGAGGGAGGTATGCCAGCAGCTAGATTAAAAGTCATGATTCTCTTAAAATAGCATTTTAGAGAGAGACAGGGTACCTGGTACAAACAGAGGAGAAAAGTGGGTAGAAATGAGTAATGTCACAGTCTGGCTACCCACAGCAAGGAACTCTGCCTGATATTAGGAAGCATTGCAGATCTGTAGGAGTCAAGTGCACTGTACTTCTTTAAGAGCCTGTGAAGAAGAGAAGGTTCAAGGGAGATGTTCTGGTGGTCTGCCACTGCCTGATCAGAAGATCTGAGAAGATGGAAGACATGAGAAATTCCTGTTATATATCAGTAAAACTTCTTCTGGCACAAGGATGGTCCGATACTAGGACAGGGCCCAAGGAGGTTGGAGAACCTCCATCCTTGGATGACCTGACTGGACATAACCCTTGGAAAAGGTGATATGACTAGACCACAAGCAGAAGGTCAGAGTAGAAGGAACCTTAGGAGATCCCTTCCCACCTAAATTATTCTGTGGTTTTTCTGAATCTCTGTTTCAAGACACGCTGAGCCTGTCAGGGATAAAGCTTTATTCTTTGGTCACGAATTGTTACGATCCCTTTCTGAGTAATCTGGTCTAGTGAACGGTGTCCCTGCCCATGGCAGGGGAGTTGAAACTAGGTGATCTTCAAGGTCCTGTCCAACCCAAACCATTCTATGATTCTATGATTCCTTGATACTTTGAACACACAAGTTACTTTCAGTGTCCACACATAGAAGTGGACGATCTAGACAAGGTTGTGCTTTATTTTATGTTCAGTGGAATCAATCAGAAAAATTTTAATTTCTGAACTTCTGCACAGTACTCCTGCAGATAACATTGGAATGTTGATCCAGACTTTTTGACGGTTAAAAAAGTAAAATTAGATTCCCAAGTCTGGATTTCCGAGATCCAGACTTGGAGCCTGATAGAGACCTCAATAATTCCAATACATGAGTTTATTGTAATTTTCAATGGTTTTTTGTCTGAGGAATTTCTCTGGAGGTAATTTCCACATGGATATACTAAATTTGGTGCGGGACTTTTAGTACATTATGGATGAACTCCTGGTTATACTCCGATGCCCATTCCCATTTACACGCAGAGGCATAGGATTTTGCCTCTTCTGCACTGTACTTGTAGGTTCTTGTAAGCTTACAGAAAACAAATTATACTGAACATAACTAAACTGTCACACTTTTGAGGTCTGCCCATTGTCCGTATGGGCAAGCTGCAAAAATCTGATACAGAAGTAGACATCAGAGGGGGCTGGTTATTCATTTCTCCCACAGCCTGGACCATGAAGGAACCTTTGCCCCTGAAAACCTGTGGTTCCTGGTGGTCTCCCTTCAGGCTTATGAGCCATGCCTGAGCTGATGCAGACACACAAAGCTTCATGTTCTCATCTGTTCCCATTCTAAATTAATAAAGCCTTAATTATACCAGCAGAGGAGCAGAAACTATTTTTGAACAAATTAAAATACTCCATCATGTGCTTTGTGCTTTTTTCGAAGCAACTGGGTTTTTTTCCTTCCTCATTAATGCTTTTCACTGACGATGCTAATGACTCACTCAGCAACGATGCCATTGCTTTTAGTTAATCAGCGCGTTAGCAGTCACTGCCGGTGTCAAAACGAAACCAACCTCCCTGTTTCCCATTGAGTATAATTCACACTGTGAATGTTAAGCGGTGAAAACATGCGCAACAAAAGGTGTGTTGTAAGGTAGCTTTTACCAGATACTTTTCTGTTGCAACCATCACACCAAACTCATCACGAACTATTAATATTTGTTCTCTGTAAAGAATAAATTCCTCTTCATTTTCTCATCTGTAGAGGGAAACAGTTACACAAATAGAAAGCAGTCCACCCCTCTATAAAATGGAAACAAAAAGTTTTCAGTTGAATAATTTATCTAAAGATTATATAAAGCATGCAAGGAAACGGACAACAGTAGAAATTTTGAAGAATTATGCGTTTACATATCGGTATTGTCAAACTTTGACAGCTGGAACTAGAGATAGAGAACTTGATACTCTTCGTTTTTTACTATGGTTTAGGTATCCATTTTTAGAACAACTTATCTTTTATAAAGATGAGAAGAATACTGGTTTCAGATTACAGAAGGCTTGGGTAGCACTCTGACAGGATATGGTGAGGACAATGGGCAGTACTGACCCCTTGTCTCATTATCAAGGCAGACAGAAGATATGAAACAAAAACATGAATCACTGAGGAGTGGACTGAATTTTACTTGTTATTACTTCTATAGGTATATTGGCAAGAAATCATTGATAGCAGGACTCACATTCAATGCTTAAAGTGCAGAGATACCCTGCATCAGGGAGAAAATGAAATTAAGTGCTATCCATAACACTGCTCTGGTGTTCCCCAAGCTCTGTGCTGTGCCCTTCAGGGGAAAAGATTAGCTGGAGGGGAAGGAAGAGGGATGCTTGGGAAGTTCAGGGCAGGAATCACTACATTTACAATCCCAGACCTCAGAGGTGCCTAGGAGGAAGGACTCCAAGTTGCTGTTCCCCTGGCAGGAGGGCATAAACACAGTTTGAGAAACACACCCATATATACACACCCTCACAACACACAAAGAGAGTTTTTCCTGTTTGTAAGAAAGACATGCACAAGAATTTCAGACATGTGTGTTTCCAGTGTACCCACAAAGCACACCAGGTATAAATGCTGACTGGTGATGCTTTCCTTTTCTTGTGTTTTCTGAGTCATTTAAAATTGAACCCTAAAACAAAAAAGTATTTATAGCTTGAAAAGTCAGTCTTGCATCTTACACCAGGCTGGATTAATTTGAGTCTCTTTTTACTTTGCCCCCGTGAATTTGTCGTTCTGAGTACTGAGTGTGGCTCATTACTGGTTGCTTATTTCAGATGTTATATTTGAATTTTACCCTGTACTGCTGTATTTTGGACACTTTGTGCTGGACTTCTCACACGTGTATTCTTCTGTTAAAATCCCCTTCTCTGACCTCGAGCTGAGGCAGCAAGACAGATTGCCCATGAGTAAGGACACCGGACTGGAAGGAACAGAAACTTTTGAGAATGTTTTTAATTACAGTCATTACCTCCTACCAGAGCCAGTGGAAAGACTCCCATGAACCAGAGGCAACAAAGAACAAAAGTTCTTCAGGAAAGAAGGCAATTTACGCCTATCTCACCAATCTCAAGGGTACTGAGTAAACAAATATATTTGTAGATAGTGTTTGCAAAAAACCACTGTTTATTACTCAGTTCTGTCTGAACTTCCACAGAAAATCTTTTTCACAACTAGCCTTTGTTCTTACTGAAACTTGCGAAATAAAAAAAATAAAGCAAGCAAGGGGATTGTTGACAGAGCATCCTCTTGAACAAGCAGAGCCTTTTGAACGGTCTTTAAAAATGCGTATGTGCTCCTTGGAACAAAGCAAGTCTTATACATTATTGGGTCCCTTTAGAATAGTCAAAGGTATCTATTTAGAAAGAAGAGTTATTATGAGGATTGTGTGGGACACATTTGTCATCAATTCCTTTTTCTTTATTGGGATGCAGTATCTACGGGAGCATTTGGGCTATGAAAGCTTTGTCTCCCTAGCGTGTATTATGTTTCCACACTTGCACTTCCAGCGCCACCTGCCTTTGCTGGACCTTATAAACAAATAGGTGGAATTCTGCCTCTCTTTAGCTGTGCATGAAACGATTACATGTTCCAGCTCAAACAGGAATGACACCGTCAGAGCATTTGTTGTCATCTCCCAAGCAGCCATAAAAGCCTTACAGCTTTCCTTCACAACCAGACTGTGGTGCAATCAGTCAGTCAGGCAGGCAACCTCTCTCTCTTTCACTTACGGCAAAAGCTGTGAGTGTTAGAACAATTACATAAAAGGTTTCTTCCTGATTTTGGCTTCTGGTGATATGACTGCTGATGAATTCAAACTAGAAAATTCACCACTAATTAACTCACTACGTAGCTGTTTGTTACATAATTTGTTCTATTTGTGATCGAAATTATTTAAGGATAAAAATAAGGCAGCTTCTTATTTATTTTTTTTTAAAGCTGAATTGGCAGCAGTGTTGTTCTACTTCTCCATGTCAAAAGCCAAACAAAGGCCTCTACTAAAAAAACGTTTCATTGTAGAGAGAACGTTGTATGGTAAAATGACTTCGCCAGGCAGGTTTAGGAGGGGCTGATCCTGATGCGGGAAAATGCACAGAAACCACTGTTAAAGAATTAGTTTTGTGCAAACAAACGTGTTCAAATAAACTCTTCAGTGTGCTCTCAAGCTGCATAGATAGTAACCACTGATTAGTCCAAGGACACTTGAAGTGTTTTTAATGGCCCATTACCCAAAGGCTGGTGAGATGAAAGACTCATTGGGAAGTGTGGCAGAGTCAAAGCAAAGGGATGAGCTTCAGGGAAGTATTGAGATCCAGAGGGCCAGGAGACCCAAACCAGGCTTTTTTGGAATTTTTCAGAAAGGACACAAAGTAAGAGTGGGCCAGGTGTATAAATGCAGGGGTTTAGGCCCACACGTGAACAGTTAGAGGCTACTGTCCTCCCCACTCTTGGAAACAAACAGCTTTAATTACACCAAAACAAGCATTTCCCTCTCAGATTAAAACAACCTAAACAAGTCGACGATTCATTCAGATAAAACAAAATATGTTGTGCACAATTAAACTCCTTTCAGTTTTGTTTTTAAATTTTGCTTCTGTTCTGTATCAGAAACCGTTGTTTTGAATGAAACATCAAACCATTGTAGTCCAACAGCATTATCATGAAACATTTTGACATTTTCATACCAATATTTTGTTTCCGTCTCCCTTTTTTTACGTTGAGGGATTTTACATATCTGTGTTGTGGGTGGAGCGAGTACAAGGAGAATTGACCTATATATATATAGATATATATACATAGATATATAGATGAGTTTTCTGAGGTACTAGTATGCTATAGCACTGAGGGCTATATAAAATTGTGTATTTGTGATGTACAAATAGGTTTAGACTAATTAGACAAAAATTCACTCATTACTGTACAGGACCCTATGAACACCACTTTCAGCAGCAAATTCTTAAATTGCAGATTATTTTTTCATATATTTATTGAATTATTACATGCATTGAGTTATTAAATAGTGTATATTAAATACGCAATTATTGAATTGTTTAAATACAAGTGTAAAGTATTTCAACAGATTTCAGTCGCACTAAGATTATGATTTTTTTTCCCCAGTCTGATAGAAGGCGACATTTAAAGTTCTGACTTTGGTCTATCTGTTGGTAGAGAAAAAAAACCCTTCCAGAGATGACTTTCGCAATTCTGGCACTGGCTTGTGACCTGCTATATTACCACGAGGTCCTGAAATTTGTCTTGCCCTCCCAAAGCTTTTCTGTAATCTGCCTTCCACACTTTTCTGTTGCCAAGGGAAGTGAAGTGTTTACAGAAATGGGAAATGTGCAGTGGCAGTGTAGCAGAAAAGGCTCCTGGTAAAGGCCATATTGCATTTGTCAGAGCAAAAGGTGAATGCTCCTGGTTCATATAAGGAAGATGTGCTGGGTTAAGCCCAAGCAGTCTGACCATGCTGAGCATGGCACTGTGGCCTCACTGCTGGGCAGGACTGGGCAACGTGCCCTGTGGTCTCTAACCAGCCCGAAGTGCGGCAGGTCACAGGGGCGCGACCGGACACGGCCACAGTGTTTGCTGCATTGCAGGTTTGCCCTCCCTGCTCTGCCACTTGTGACACAAAGTTTAAGCTGCAAGGAGCAGCAGTGTGAGCCACTGGCACCAAACTTGGCTCTTTTTTGGCCTGTCACCCCAGTTCTCCTGGAGCCATCTCACCGTGCTTGTCTTAGCCTGGGGAGACTGGTGGGCATTGCCTGTCCCTCTGCCTGTGCCACTCAGAGACAAGGTCCTGCCCACTAACAGCCCATTCAGCCTGAGAAATACTTTAGGCAAAGCAGACAACTGTTCAGGTGAATATCAGACTATCCCAGAGCATCTTCAGCTCTCTGCTAGGTTTGCCCTACATACCTTGCTCTCCTGACCCCCAGCCACCACAGGGGAACTCTCTGCAGAGAGAGAAAACACAGCAGTATGTCTTATCCTCCTTTCCGTTTTGTTTTAAATCACACTGACAAAGAAAAACCTTCTGCTTTCCTTTTTATTTCCTTGTGATTCTAAGTCCTAATCAAAGCACTCATGAATCCCCCACTGTGCTATCACAGTGTTTTAGGAGTTGGAAAAATTGTAATAGTCTTTCCCTAGCTGAGAAATAATGAAGGAACATCTCTGATCTTTACTGCTAAAATAAACCCAAGAAAAGCAACTGATGATTATAAAATCTTGCATGTCATGTACTTCCTTACCTTAATGAGGCATTTGCATTTGTGTCACAATTTGACTGCTGTTCAACACATGTGTCTGACTTTCCTCCTTTCTGGAGGAAAACTGTGAGAACTGCACTGCTTGAGTAAACTCCAGGTTTTCATTTGCAACTTTTGTGATTTTTTAAAAAAATTTCTCATTTACTGTAATGCACAAAATTACAATTCTGCACGTTACTGAATACTTGCAACATTTCTGCTTTGCTAAAATCAATTCCACATGGTTTTGAAGCACCATCACATCAAGGTTTTTTATGTCCACAGCACTGCTTGGTGTAAAGGTGAACGCCTACGACTGGATGAGTGATCTTTGGAATATATAAAATGAAAACATGACTAAATTGACATCTATAATTTTCTGGGAGTTTATATGACAAGGATATAACACCTTGAAAGAGCATGCTTTCTGAAATGGAGCATGTACCCAGTTCCATTCTTCTAAGATATTCTTAGAGAGGCAGAATCCAGTTCCCCTGGAAGTCAAGGTTTTTTATTGAAGTGGCAGCATTATCATTATGAGGAAGGTTGCTATGCCAGCATAAATACCTGGATTTAGTCCTCTCTCTTTAGGAAGCTATAAAAGATCCTTCTAAATTACAATTTATTGACTTTGTTTCAAGGCTCTTAGCCAAAAGCATGAACAGCAGAGGACTATTTCATAGCATTCTCAGCAAGACAAGCAAAGCTTTTGAGAGGTGCTGTGCAGACATCTCAGTGAAAGAGAAATGTCAGAGTCTGCATATTTTTACATCTTTGAAGGTCTGGGGTTTTCAAGCACCTAATGCTACAGCATAGCTGTGCCTAAAAGCCCTGCTGAGGGGAATTAAAGCTCTGCTTTACAAGTTACTGAGAACAGATGCAATAAGAAAGAGAATTTCTGTCCCAGGGAATTTTAGACCTTGTACATAATGAGACACAATGGACAAACACACTGAATATGTAGGGAATCTGGCCAATGTAAAATGATCATTTAGTATGAGCATCGCTTGCAGTGGAAAGATAGTTTAATATCTCACTTGTAAACTGAGTGCAATAGCAAAGCTGAGCATAATATTTCTGTGTGACTACTGGGACTTCTAAAGCACCAGTATGTTATCTGTCTTCCTTCCCACATTCCTGAACCTCCACTGAAAATTTGTATGACACCAGTCAAAACTTTCCCTCCACTACCTGTGGATATGAGTAGCTGCTGTATTGGAAGCTGTAACTCTGGCAAGGCTCTACAGCACTCTGCAAATGGGCGCTGCTTCTGGATGTTCAGAAAAGTAATGGAAATGTCTTTGTTATGAAAGGGAGAGGAGGAAAGGAGGAGGAGGAAATCTGATAGATTAGAAAATTTCTCTGCACCAGAGTTTCTGGCAACAAATTCCCATCAATACCTGTTTCTAAACAACTGGTAACGGTCAGATGACAGACTCTGGGGAAATCAAGTCTCAGCTCTTCATGTGATCAGAAGCAAAGCTTTTCAAGTCACTGTAGCCTTGCTTATCTGCATGTGGGAAAACCATGAGCTCTAGCTGTGTAAGGGGTAAGGGGAAGGAAAAGGAGAAAGAGAAGGGAAGGAGGGAAGGTAAGTGTTTTCATCCCACCTTTCACTTGAAGAAGTAGCTAACTGTTAGGTTTGCCTTTTCTTTTTCCAGGGCTCAGCTGGGAAATACTTGCCCAGAAAAAACACTGGTGTGAGAAACAGGGACAGTGCAACCTAAAGCATGATCCCTGCTACCTCTTAGGGTCAGGTGGACAGATCCTCCCCGAACTGCTTCTTCACCATCATGCATGGTGAGAAAACGAGAAGGACTATTATTATCCATTAAATATCCATTAAATATCCATGTTATTGTGTTGAAAGAATAGTAGGTATCCATGTTGTCCATTCATGACTCATTTGGCAGCAGCCAGGGCCATCACACGCCTGACACCAGGCAGGGACTACAGCGTGGTGTTAAGTCACAGCCTGCCCATGCTCCCAGATCGTATCTGCCTGCTTGTTCATCCTGTTCACTGGACTCCTGGTAGAACCACAGAGGTGCTGTTCACAGGAAAAACAGCTCAGTACAGAGCCTAGCAAATTATAAGGGTCCAATTTTTCTTCATTTATAGCTGTGCTGTTGCTTTACCACTTTGTAAACAAGCAGGTTAAAGAAGCTTAAAAGCCCTTGGCACAGCATATGGAAGGACAAGGACAGTGGAAGGACAAGGGCAGCAACCTCGCTGCAAGGTGGAAGAGCTAACAAGGGGCATCATATATCAACCACTACATGAGCTATGGAGTTGCACCACTCTGACACACCAGCCTTGCTGAGTGGCACAAGCTCTGCTATAAACAAGCTCTTATCTCTGTTCTGGACAAATTCTTTCTGACAGTTGCAAATGGAGGGGCTTGACTAAGTTACTACAGGGATGAATTTAATTGTTTGGATGTAGAGAGGTTGTCAACAGTCTTCCCATTACACACGGTCATTATTTTTTTTGTCTTCTCTCTGTCGCCTGGCTGCAGGATGAAAAGCTCAAGAATGAAGAAGCCATCATGCATCTCGTCTTGCTGAGTGAGGTTCCTTGTCATAGCATGAGGATAGAGAGGGTGGGACATGTCCTGGGGGTGATAAATAGGATTGTGGACAGTGATTTCAGCAGGAAATGTCACTCACTCAGATGAACAAGGGGTGTGTAAAAAATCTGTAGAAGAAATACTATCCTGTCCTTTGAATGCTTATGTCTCTATCTGAAACTTCTTTTTCTATCCTTCCTCAGAAAAACAAAACCAACCTCCATCTTGATGGTCATTTTAGATTTTGACCTACCTGAATTGTAGATTTGGTGTGGAGCACTTCAGCCGTAATTTCAGATACTACAGACAACTGAAAATCTTCTGTAAATGACAGAAACCAGGGCAGTAGCTGACAGCGACAGTGGTGACAGCACAGGAGCGTAAGTCTGAGAACCTCTGCAGAAGCCAAAGAGGACAGTACCAGCCTCAAGGGGAAGGATGCACTTAGCAGTTATTTCGTGATTTTCCCTGTTATTTCCCTATGGCCATCACATGGCCCTAATTACTGCTATCTACATGAGTATTTACAGCCTCCGTGGTCCAACCAGGAGGCAGGGAAGCATCGTTTGCCAAGTTTTAATTTTGAATTCCAGAGCTTTGTCTAAGATCATTTGGGAAGACTCTGTCAGAGAAGGAGAACAAACCTGCAGTTCCTTCCCATACCTCAGCCATGAGCCTTTGTTTTTGTCAGCATTTTTACTTTAATTTCTCAAAATATTCCCACTCTATAATGTTTCATCCTAATGCTTTTCTAATGCTGTCCTACTTTTCTGTCTTTTAGTTTGTCTAATTTCAGGGAAAAAGATAGACAACTGATGCCAAGGAAACCTGTAAATCACTTTATATAATTCGTAACACTACTGAAAAATCTGTTTGGGATTTATGTCACTGCGAATGAAATGTGCCATTTGCAAGCTGCCTTTTATAATTTATTAAGCAAGCTGAAATGTTTGCTAAAACAAGCTTTGTAAGCGTGTCATCTACTGGAGTAGAAGAAATAGTTTGCTCACAGATCATAGAAATTGGATTTTTATGGTACCCCATCCACTTCAAAGGGTTTTCTTTTCTCTAACAGGGTTGACACAGGATGCTACTTCAGAAGCATTGCACGTGCTCTAGGGGACCATCTCTGTTTTTAGTTCATACAACAATCTATTTTGCATTTTCCTTGAGTTAGTTGAATACTGAATGCTCCAACACCTTAATCTAAAACAAGTAGGTATATAGAAACACAGGTTAAATGTTTAAGGCTGATGTAATGCACACTTGGAATGCTTTAAATCAGTCATTTATGCCACCTAACCTGCTTTGGGCCCTCACTCAATTGCAGGTAGCTGCCGAGCAACCCCAGCTGGCAAACCTGGTGGCTGGGCTGTGTGTGCCAGTCTGAGAAGGGCAAATCCCAGATTCAGGTCCCAGTGAAGTGATGACAAGGTTTTCCTGGGCTTCACCGAAGTTTGACAGAGGACCCAAATGAACAGACTTCTGGTCAATCTCTTCGCTTCAAGACTTTCTTGCATGAGCCCAAATATTGGGGCAGTGCTTAGAGCAAGGATTATCCTAAGGACTGTACCAGTATTTTAGGATACAACACTAGAAAAGCCTTCTGTGCACGACAGCTTGAACACCCTGCATACACTTTTCAGTGCAAGGCCCAGACCAGGAATGCTTGTATATAAATCTGTTTCAGAGCTTGCATTGCTGCAGCTTCTGCTTGCACACTGGCTGGAAATGTGCTCAAGCCAACATCTTCTCCAGTGTTAATTCCACACACTGAGAGAAGAAGAGAGTATAATTATAGCACTCTGTTGTTTTCATTTTGGTGAGAGTGCTGATTTTGAAGAGAAGAAAGAGGTGGCCCAAACTGCCTCTGAGAGAGGCGAGAGCACCATCAACACACTCGATAAAACTCTTTGCAGGCTGGGAGGTTGGACCTCTGCCACAGCTCATGTGATATAGCACATCTCTCAGAAAGCTATGGAAAATAAAATTAAATAGTGACATTCCTTTGCAGATAGCAAATACCCTGATCCTACTCACATGTTATAGTGACTGAGAGAGGAAAAAAACCAACAAAATAAATAATTTCTATTAAAGTTGCATGGCAAATATGGGTCGTTGCATTTCTGCAGAATTCTCAAGGGATTTTTATATTTTTTCTGAAAATAATAATGAGAAATTATAGTTCATGCATCTATTATTTTCTTGATTGCTGTAATTTCTCTTGCCCTCTTTTAAAGACAGAAAGTCCCAAGTCTTCACCAAATGGTTGCTACTATTTGCAATACACATGCTCAGCTCTTGGCTGCTTCCCATGCTCACAGGGGTGAGCAGCTCAGAGCTGGAGGAGGCTGAATCCGGTGGAAGTTGTGGTTGGTGGCCACTGAGGTTCTGTAGAGGAAAGCTGTGATGACAGCAGTGAGAGTGGGAGCATGGAAAAGTGAAAGAAATGGGATAATGCCAGCATGGAGGCTGCAGAAAACCAAGAAACTGCATTGCAGTGGCTCGTGCATGATAGCACCACTCTTCATGGGCTGGTCTGGAGTCTCTCCAGTAGCTCACTGGGTGACAGAGGAGAAAATTCAGGGCTGCAGGATCCGAATGCAGGGGAGCCTGGGAAGGCAGGCATGGAAAGGTGCCGCGTGTCCCTGCTCTGCAGAGCCCTCCCCGGGTGTGCTTGCGCAGTTGTGCCACTTGTCTGGGGCAGAGTTTCGCACAAACACCAAAGCACAGGAATTTTTCTCAGATATATAGCAATGCTGTGGGGAATCATGAAAGTCCTCTGGCCTTAATTTTGTGAGTCTTTTCCTACAGAAGATGCTGAGTGAAAAAAAAAAAGATATGAAAAACCCCAAGGAAATCTCAAAGAGAATCTGAAATAGTTGCCAGAGTGCAGAGGTGACAGAGTTGTTATCTGTCAAGGGTTATCTATCTTATAAAGCAAATGCCTAAGTCTACTGTAAAATGAAGCTGTTAGGGGAAAAAAAAAAGGAAAAGAGAGAAAAAAAATTTGACCTAAATTATAAATAGCAACATGAATCATATTCCGTGAATGCTTTTTTCCTTCAAAGATACTCCAGAGGTGCTGCCCAGCATTGTATGTCACGGAAACACGTATTTCTTAAAATCTGCTAAAGTGGCATTTCGGACAGACTGAAAAAGACAGTCTAAGAAAACAGTGGAACAATTGCTGCCCTGCAGAAAAGCTCAAGGACAAGAAAGCAGTAATGGATGCGGCTGGGTTTGTGCTTTTGTTTTTCCTGTGGATGGAAAGAAAAACAAATTCCTCCTTAGAGGAACTTCACCTATGTTGCAGGTGTCATAATGAGTGTGAAGTTGAAGCAGTGAGCCGGAGTAATTGGAGCTCCTCTTTCCAAGGGACAGGAAACAGCAGCTCCAGCTTTTGTCAGACCAATCTAGAAACACTTTCGCTCAGAGTGTGTGAGGCTGCAAATGATGAAGTTGCCACTGGCTGTGACCTTTCTTCAAGGCTGTTCATTCCTTTTGCACAAAAAATCCGCAGAGCTTCATGGAAAATATGGAAAACTCCTAGCCACATTTTTTTATAGCAAGAGGAGAAAGAGTTTTCGTAAATATTTCTTTCAGAATTGACATTTTTTTGAACTTTCAGGATTGTCTTTGCTTTGAACTTCACACAGGGGTTGCTTGGGGAAAATGAGAAGTTAATTTTGCCCAGTGTTTGGGACAATTGGGCTCCTTGGCACTGTCTCATCTCACTCCTCTCTTTTGGTTTATTTCTCCAAACCTCCAACCTTGCAGAGGTCAAAACCAGCTACTAAAATATGCAAAACTGAATCCAAATATTAGAAGATGCCTTTTTATTAAGAAAAAAGGGGAAGTTGAAGTGAAATTACTATGGTGGTTGTTTTCTCCCATCTGTAGTGTGGGAGTTTTACTCATTCTAGTGAATAGGGTTTAAAATTCTCTACTTGAAGAGTGGAAATAGGCAGCTGTGTGCCATAACATATTAAAATAATCTTATTTGAGACTGCTTCATCAGCTAGGTACAGCATATACAGTGCTTCTGACATGTTAAATTTGAGGCCCACAGGACTCCAGACAACATCTGAGTGCTGTTCAGGCTTCCCTCAGTCGCTCCTTTAATTCCAGAGGTGGAAGGCTCAGAAAGGCTTTGTCGTGCACTGTTGAAGTTCAGCTTGACCTGCAACATGTCAGGCCTCAGCACCTGCTTCCTTGCACCTACAGCCAGGCCCCTCCGAGGGACAAGCAGGACATGGACCAACAGCCAGGGGGTAGCAGGAGGGGTGAAATCCATCCTGTCCTGTACTTGGGAAGGCCATGATATTTGCAAGGCATCACAAGTTTTGATCTGAGATCACAGGTAGAAAAAAGACTGTAAAGACTCTGTCTTCAGCTGCTCCTAGAATTTCTCTGGAAATATCTGATTCACAAGGCAAGCTCTCATGAGGAAAACAGGCACAAAGCCATCAAAGAAGAGGAGGTGACATGGCTGATGTGTGACCTGCACTTCCAAAGCGTGGGCGCATGCAGGCCGAGGAACCCGTTACCTGCGTGGGCTTGGTCCTTTGCAATTCCACCAGCACCAGTCTGTGCTGTGGCTTAGTTAGATCAGCACTGCACCCACACCTTCCTTTCCAACCTCACAGGGCTTCCCCCTTTCCTTC
Source organism: Rhagologus leucostigma (assembly GCA_013397725.1). Classification (NCBI taxonomy): domain Eukaryota; kingdom Metazoa; phylum Chordata; class Aves; order Passeriformes; genus Rhagologus; species Rhagologus leucostigma. The sequence continues at coordinate 665,268 of VZTD01004116.1, forward strand.
TAAAGCACTAAGTAGCGCAGATATTCCTGGTTGACACTCAGGATGTAGTCCTCTACCAGAACCTTCACCACAAGTTGTGCCTCCTGCAACGTGGAGGCTGGGAGATGCTCCTGATGCTGATCTTCCCCCAGGCCCTGGTGCTCATCCAGCCTCTCCCACGCCAGATCCCAGACAAGATTCACTCCCGAAAGAGAAAAGTAATTTTTATTTTCACAGGGTAGTTCTGCAATTAGGGAGGAGAGGAGTCACTGGGGGCACAAATGAATAGAATAGGTGAGAAGGGAGAAGTAGAAGATAGTGCTGCTGCTGAACTCTTTTTATCATGTAGTTTAACATGGTTTCATTCACAGAACAATGCTAATTCTGCAGTGGTAGAAAGGATACATTCTCTGACTGTCCCCTTTCTATCTGCGGTCAGAGCACTGCCGCTGCAGAAGAGGCTCAGTGCCTGCTGAAGGCAGGTAACAGTCTGCTCTTATCACACATGGAGTCAATCTACACTTCTCTAATCATTTTATCTAGCCTTTTAAAGAAAGACAGCAAAAAGAAGGTGGCATTACTCCTGTAAGGGCCCTTAAAGGCTGGTTCAGCTGGGGCTTGATAATATGAACACATAACAGAAAAGATACTGATGGGATAAGCTACAGGCAGGACTCCTTTCTGCTAAATTACGTCTTAGCAGAAACAGCATCAAGGAAGGAAAGAGCCCATGAGGATTTTCTTAAAGAATTCAACCTCACAGCCTTTCAGAGAACATTAACAGTTTTCCATTCCCATGTTCATCTCATCCTCACCTCTTAAGGCCTTTCTTCATTTGCCAAACACCTCCATAAATTCATTCAAAAATATCACACATACATCCTGCTTTTGCAGCACTCACAGGAAAACTGATATTCTAATAAGAAAACCCAACAAATTTTTTCTTCCTCAGCTGTGTGATTTTTCTCTTCCTGCACACTGTCATCTATAGGTTGAGAGTTCCCCAGGGCAGGGACTGGCTCATTCGGGACCTTGTTTTGTGCTCTTGACTTTGACATATTTACTAAATAATTGCGTGCCTTGAGCTATAGCTGCAGTAGGAACTGACACTGAATTTCTCAACTCCTCTCAAATCATACAAATAATGCTATGCTGCCATTTCACACAGAACATGCTAATTGTATTTTATACAACTTTCAGTAGAACTTTACTAATTTTAAATATACCTGCTGTTGATGTCATGACAGATACAGTCTTCAAATCAGCGTGGAACAGGCCACTTGTACCTCAGTACAAATGTTACACAGGACTGTCAGACTGCTTTCTGTTTGCTCATTTTCCACTGTTTGTAGCCACCAGTCATCTGTTTATAATGATGTGAGACATAACTCACTGACACTTGCATGTCCTCCCCTTGCTTGTTTTGCAGTATTTAACATGCCCTAGAGATCACTAGATATTATATCCCATCAGCAGGATCATAAAAACATGAAGCATATGAAACTTGTTTTGTACATGTGATGAAGAAATTGCACCTGAGAGACAGTAACTGCGAGAATGGCTCTTCTGGATGTGCAGGTTGATTTCACTGTAGGCTGAGCTGAGCTAAATCAGTAATGGAGTCCCACCTTAAATGTGGAACATCAAACTTCCAACTTATTTTTAGAACAACAATATGATCAGAGCCTCACACAACATGTAAATTATATACCTAGGAACTATTCAATAATGTTGGGGGTTTCTTTCTTTGCCTGCATGGCCTTCCTCAGTCTCTCTTCCTTCATGCAGCACTTTGAAGCCTTTTGCTTCTGGGTTGCTTAAGAATATCTCATGTAGCACTGATGTGGGGGCAATTAAGATGCAGGGACTTTTTCAGCTTTTTATTTAAAAATTAAACTGTAAAGCAGCCTGGGCCTGCTCAGGGCTGAAACAGGGTTGAGACAGAACTATAGGTCCTCTGCCTTTGATGGCTGACAGGAACCGACTGCATTCCTCTCACCAGGACACAGGATTCCCTCACATTTCAGGAGAAAAATATTAGATGGTGCCCACTTACCTTTGAAACAACTTATTCCTATTGAATCTGACATCAGATACCCACCACCAAGTCATAGAGAGGTCTCTGCGTGAAACACTAATGAGGTGAAGGACCAGACCTGAACAGCAGCACATGACAGCTTATACAGAACAGATAAATGGGGGAGGGAAAGAAAAAGGAAAAAAAGGAAAAGAAACCAAGAGAAAAAGGACCACCCCCGCCCCCTTGAACAAAGACCTTTTAATTGAAATGATTCTGAGAATGGATGAAGAAGCACAGTGGTATCTCTCTGATCATGGCTAACAGCAGGTGCACAAGTGAATAAATACGGGGGTTGGATGGGAACCTCTCCATGTTGGCTTTCTGGATCCTGAACCAGAACAAGAATCCCTACTGTGCTTGTATTTGTTGAAGGAACAAAGACACAGGGAAAGCCAAAAATGTTCACCACCTTTTAGGCTTGCAGAGATATTACCCTTGTTCGGTTCACTTTCAGAAAAGGCTGCATGATTTCAGGTACAGCCTGCCAAGCCACAGGTATCCATTTATGTCCTAAAAAGCCTTTGTGCTAAAAATCAAACTCAAATATGTGGTTGTTCTTATCTACTGCCTTTTTTTTTTTTAAAGTAATCAAGTACAAAAATCTGTCATCAACTCTGGTAGCTGTTACATGAATCAAGTGATCGGCTTTTACTAAAAAAAATAATCGGAGACAATTCTGAAGGACTAAAAATCTTTGTATTTGTTTGGAAAACTTTGCAAATCCCATAGCTCTATGGAGTCCTCCAGCAAGCTTTTGAGGAAGATAAAACACATTTCAAACTTCAAGGACAACAGTATAATGTGGCTGTCAAATCTTGGATAAAAATGTTGGTAGATCCAAGGAAGATCTGAGCGTTCAGAATGTTGCATTATACTCAGTAACAGCAGAAGAACAGATTAAATTTTTGGAAGAAATCTCCCTCTGGTGGCTAAAAAGGGAATTCAAATTTTTCCTGACCTAATTTTTTTTTTTTATAGGTTTAGGAATCTGTTGACTCAGCCAGTCACATTATAACAGACTTTCAAGTCCTACTTAATCAATACTCTGTGAGATTCCGATGAGATGGAGGAAGCCTGGTACTACTGTGTCTCTTCCACAGTGCCTGCCTGCAATTTGGAATACAAAACAAAAACCAGAAGTCAAACCCCAGACCTCAGACTTTTATGTTACTCCTCACTACTCTGAACCACTTTGAGTTCCAGCAGACTGACAAATTTTGACTGGCATATTTTGAATTTTAAAACCCAGACATATGACAGCCATAATCAATAACAAACATATGTCTGAAATTACACTAGAATTTTGTCTTGCTGTGCTAGTGCTTTGGAAAGGCAATTTGGTTAGCTGGATTTTAAAGGACAAGATGTTTAACTCAAAGCAAGAATCAATAAGAATCGATTTTTGGACCACTACTGCTGCTGAAAATGCAAATGTAGATGATTGCAGAAGAGATGTTATTCCAGCTAGTGAGGGTTAGCAACTTCAGAAACTTGGTGAGTTTTGTAGAGAAAGAGTGTGCATGCTGGGAGGAACAGATGGTCTTCCTTTGCATACGGCAACATATAGAACATGTAAATCCCTAATCCTACTAGGTGAGCAAGGGTCCCAATTCATAGCACCATTAGAGGGATGCATAGCCTTTAAGCTCTGGGATCTAGTTCAGTATTGATGAAACACAGGTATTTCAGTGGTTGGCCAGTGCCAGTTCAGCTGAGGCAAATCCCACCCCAACAGTGCCAGACCAGTGTTCCACAGTCAGTTTAACATAACTGCACATGTGGCAAAGACACAGGGCACAATGAGGGAGCTTTAAAGAATTCCAACAGCTCTCAGGATTTGCTGCTGCTGACAGTCATCCAACTTCCTCAATACTCCCTCTGGAATCCCTGTGACTGAAAACAGATGCTAGTTTAAATATTAAAAGGGTACTCCAGGTGCCACATAAAGCACCAAAACTATTTCAGTATGAAATAAGACAATTCAGAAAGATGCTCAGTTAGAACAGGCATGCAGAATAGCCACAAAACACACTCCTTCTACAGGCTTTTCTATTTATGTGCTCCAAAAGCGCTTAGGAAGAGAAGTCTCACTGCCAACAAAAGTCTGCAAACCCACAACCAGAATTTTGCTTCTTGTGTCTGCCCAGAAAGCCTATGGGAAGGCCTGCACAGAACAGTTCACTGGATTTTCGGAGACCAACTATTTTACCAACTATTATTTGTTTGTCTTGTTATCAAAACGAAGCCCAATGGCACTAGAGTGACTTGAATCTGGAATGGAATACAAGATGTTTAAAACCACAGAATCATGGAATTATTAAGGAGTGAAAAGACCTTTAAGATCATCAAGTCCAACCTTTGACCAAGCACCTCTGTGTTCACCACTAAACCACATCCCCAAGTGCCACATCCATGCCCTTATTGAACCCTTCCAGTGATGGTGATTCTGCCTGAGCAGTGTATTTCAATGCATGAAGAACCCTCCAGTGAAGGAATTTTTCCTAATATCAAATCTAGACCTCTCCTGGCATAAGTTGAGGCCATTTCCTCTTGTCCTGTTACTTGTTACTTGGGAGAAGAGACCGACCCCCACCACGCTACAACCTCCTTTCAGGCAGTTGTAGAGAGCAATGAGGTCTCCCCTGAGCCTCCTCTTGCCCAAGTTAACAAACCCAGCTTCCTCAGCTGCTCTTTTTAAGACTCCAGACCCTTCCCCAGCTCTGTTGCCCTTCTCTGGACACACTCCAGCACCTCAATGTCTGTCTTGTAGTGAGGGACCCAGAACCAAACACAGGATTTGAGGTGGGGCCTCACCAGTGCTGAACGCTGCTGGCACAGCAGTATCCCAGAGTCCTGCTGGCCACACTATTCCTGATCCAGGCCAGGATTGGCCACCTGGCCACACTGATGGCTCATGATCAGCTGCTGTCACCAGCATCCCCAGGTCCTTTTCAGCAGAGCAGCTTTCCAGCCACTCTGCCCCCAGCACTGCCAGGGGTTGTTGTGACCCAAGGGCAGGACGTGGCACTTGGCCTTGCTGAACCTCGTACAGTTGGCTTCAGACCACGGATCCAGCCTGTCCAGATGCCCCCGCAGAGCCTTCCTGCTCTCCAGGTCAACACTCCCCCTTAACTTGGTGGCATCTGTGACCTGACTGAGGGTAGCCTCAGTCCCTTTGTCCAGATTACTTGTAGAGCCATTAGGCAGGACTGGCCCCAACACTGAGCCCTGGGGAACACCAACTGTGAACGGCTACCAGGGTACAGCATAAATAGACAAATGAGGTTTTCTGTCAGACTACAAGTTCTTTACAGAGCACTCTCAGTTCTGTTACTCAGATTACACTTGGCAGAATTTAGGATCCAAGTACAAGAACAGCAAAAAAGCAGACTAAAGAACTTCCACCCACTGAGTCAGCAACTTCTTTCCATAACTGTTTAATTTTTAGAGATAAATAAATCAGATCAGACCTGAGTTTACTAATCTGGACTCTACTTGTAACATGTTAAAACTGTCATTAATGTAAGGCTGATAGAGAACTTGGGACATGGAAGTATCCTTACTATGGTGAATCCTTATTTTTAACGTAATGGGTATGGAAAATAAATAAACTTAACAATACTAATACAGATTTTTAAACTGTGGGGGTTTTTTAATTAAAAATTTGTCCAAAATATGAGTATTTACAAAATATTGAGCCTTTCAATTCTGTTATCAAAACCTGCTGAGCCAGTACACATAAACCCTAAGGCAGAATATTATACAAATCCAAAATACAGTAAGATCACTAAAATTCATGTGATTGACTTAATAAAAACTACACCACTTCCCAAGCAGGAAAGATCAAATATGAACCAGCACAGTTTGAAGTCAATATGCAGACTTCCAACAGATTCATTGGAGACAGCCTCCGGAGTGTAATCCAACAGCCTAGTAACTGACACTACATCAAACCCATTGAGGTGTGTTTAATGAAATCTGTACACTCAAAATTTACAAATATTTTCAAAGGTTCATTCTTAGTCTTTGGAAAGATGCCATAATTAACTCAATAAAATTGATGCAATCTCTCTGTCTAGGAGCGTTTCTGTGTAAGGGCTTAAACTGTCTGCCCAAAAGACAAGAAGAATTTAAATTCTTCTGTTGGATGAAAAAATAGAAATTTTTAATAAGGCAGAACCCAAATTTTAAAAGGCCATTTTACACACACTGAGAGTCCTTTCATATCACAGGCAGAAAACAGGAAAAATCCAGATGACTCAGCCCAGGATATGAAGCAGAATATGGTAAACTCTTCAGAAATCCACGTATTTGCTTGCAGAGGACCTTTACTCAGTGCTTTCAGAGAAAGGCAACATACCCCTCATCTAGTGTCTAGTATAAATAGCTAAGAAGGCCGGCATGCACAGAGCTGGGCAGCTTCATGATGCAAAACAAATCAAAGCAGAAGCCTGTATGTGGCTCTCTGTCCTTTTATAAAGCATCCCAGGTTTCAGATCAGATGCTGCTTCACCTCGGTCAGTAACAGGAGGAAGCCTTCACACCAGGGTCAGCCCAGCACTTCATTTCACTGGGTTACTGGCAAAGCCACGTTGACGGGCACTTGGCTGGGCTGTTGTGCTGGGGACCCATTGCTGAGAGGCTGCTGGGAAACAGCAGCCGGCTCCATTTTGCTGATGTGTGTTATGAAGCGCAGCCGAAGTTTCAAAGCTGGCCTTAGATTACAAATTATCTTCTCAACCTGTTTTATAAAAAGAAAAAAATGCATTCAGTACAGGAATATTTTTACATATAAATATATGTAAAATACAGGAGTATTTTTACATACTATACACAAACATCACATTAGCACAACAAAAAATGGAAAAAGATATAGTCAGTAGAGGTCTTTACGTTATATTTTATTAAAAATGCTAACTTTTGGACCTCTTCTGATAACCAATCTTAAAAAAACCATCCCAGTTGTAAGAGTAGTGCACCAAAGCTTTGTAAAACAAGTCACACAACTGACACTTTTTAAAGTGCATACTGTTATAAACGAGAGATAAATCGGGTGAATGATTATTCATTGAACACGAATGAAATCCTCCTTTTGTCACAGGTCACGTTACACTAATGAATCAGAAATTAAGTAAAACTTTAGAGAAATAGACTGTTATGAAACATCCAATAGCTTTATTTCTAGTGATAGCTGTAGTAATAGTATTTAAAGCACCCTGAAGCTGTATCTTAAATTTCAGACTACATAAATTAATCCTGCAATCTGAGACACCTAGTCTACTCCATCTGAAGTTTTTAAATCCGTAGAAGTGCACCAACTTCCTAATTTTTATGTAGAGACTAATCAACTGTTAAGCAATTTGTTGTACTGCTACCTATGAAAAATAGTTCACAAAAAGACTAAGTTACTATATGAGAAGAAAGGTAACCAAAGTATCAGTATCTACTGTTTACTTACTTGGTCTTTCACACTGTCACCTGTAAACATGTACTTCATATGATACAAGAAATCACATATGGGATCCATGTAGTTCAGGTGGGAGCTGTACCGGTCTGCATTCAGGAGCATTTCATAAAATGCCACTCCAATCTGTTTCCATGGACACAAAGAGCAGCCCAAATGAAAACAGGTTTTAAAATGCTTTAGATTAGAAATACAGTTAAATAATGTAATAAATATATACTGCTTTTTAAGTAGCTGTGATTTCTAACAATTTACTTTCTTACAGGGACAAATGGACAGGTCTAAGTCATCCCATTACACTAAACTAAATGATTCCCAAGTTAAGCTCTTCTTTGTAGCAGGGTCTCTACTATTTGACATTTTTCAACTCATCTGCCTACTGGCCAGATCCATCTCTTTTTTCCTCTCCTACTCTTATCCACTGATGTGAATGTAAAAAACAGCTTATGTTCCTCCATCCTCACAATTCACCTCTTGCATACTCCCAGGCAGTAAGTTTGATGTATATTTTGCAAGTAGTTTATGAGCTAAAGAAAGCATCTATTGCTTGATATTTCTGGAGTTTTATTTATTTTCTTGCTTAAAAAAAAATGTACTGGTTGTTTTATCCAACAAGATTTCAGCTAATGGTGTAAGCTGAATACCAACTCAGCAATTCAGATCCTTGCAATTACTGCTTAATTCGTATAGAAGTTAATTCTGAATATTTATTAAAGATTTCTATCCCATTCTGCTTCACAAGATAATTGCAAAGGTAAAATAATCTATACAGTATAAAGCAAACCACGAGCCACACTTTACCTCTATCATGCACCGTGTCCTCTCTTGCTGGAAACGTTGCAGGAAAGGACCCACGAGGTGGTAAACATAGAGCAACTGGAACTCTGTTTTCACTATGGGTATCAACGCTTCCGTGAGGAACCTGTAGTATGTCAAGACATTTACTACACCAACTGTTTGGTTATTTGGGTTTTTTTTATTTCTTTCAGCTGTACCAAATTCTACCCAAAACATCACACTCTCCCTCACAGATTTAGACCTTTATTTTAGAAAAAACAGTGTGCCTCTGCAAATATGAACTATTTCAAATATTATTTCAGGGCAGCTCTAGAATTAAGAAGGACATTTACTGTTACAGTTGATGCTTTAGGAACATGCTACAGTCAATATTTTAAGAAATATTTAAAACAATAAAAGCATAAAAACTCATCAAGATAAAAAAGGTTCATTGAAGGCAGTCACACCACAAGACAGCCCTAAAGCCTACCGACAACAAGAGTTATGTCAGTGGAAGAGGGAACTGGAAAAAACCTTGTGATCCATCTGGCGAGTTTTGGACCTCTCCTGTACGTATTTATTTCCTGCTATAAGTGCTGTAGGTGGAGCTTTGTTATCTACAGTATGTATGGAATTTCAAAGACAAATTACATTATCAAATATCATTACACCTACTTAGGAATGAGAGAAAGCTGTCCAATGCTGGAATGATGCCAGACTGCATGCGCCAAAGCCAAAGTGTAGCTACAACTCATCTCGGAGTAAGACTGGTGACATGCTGTGAAGTCAAACAGCTGGAATGGGTAACCAACCCACTCTGTCTCTGATGTCAAGCTGGGACTGTTGATGACATTCACAATGCAATCATGAAGAACAATCCAGTATGGCTCCTGGGGTGGGGAAAAAAACCAAAACAACAAAACAAACCCAAAAGTTCAGAATTGTTTATAAAAAAACCATCACCTAAGACAATGCTTCCTCAGCTCTTTCTACTATTACTGCATTTCTAAAATGTGTATATATAAATAAATATATATATGTGTGTGTGTGTATATACATAAAACAGTTATAAATGACATGGTAATTTACAACCATGTCTGATGAAGATGAAAATTTAAGATGCACGATACAGAAAGCATCCATGTTAGTGGGTATGGCACACTCAAGGGTGTGGCATTATCAAGACATATCTCATGAATTTAATTATTGAATCACCTGATATAAAGGTCTCCAAAAGAGGAAACGACATGGCAAAAAGCCTTAGGGGAAGAGGTCTGAGAATATTCTAGTCTTCTGAGTGCAGGCACAAACAGACTAAAAAGCCCAAGATGGAAACAGGAAATAAAAAAAAGTACAAAAGACAAAGAATATAGATGAAGATGCAAGGAGAGGGAACAGGAAGAATAAGAACCATTATAAAAATAATAAGGATAATAATAAATCCATGTTGGCTTCCCTCCAAGAAGAGGAACCATTTTAGTGGGGAAGAGATGTCACAAGGGAAGGACAGCTGTGACATATGTAAGCAACATATATGGCAAGATCAAAATTACTCAGGCAGTCTTTGTCAGGTACCAAGAGTCATGATATTCAAATGATCAAAGTTTCTGCTGATACACAAGCTGCAGTACTGCACACATTTCCTTCTGCAATCTTAGCCACATCTCATTTACATGGTTTAAGAACTACAGTATGTGCAAGTGCCAGCATTAATTGAAAAATAACTTTGCATGAGAACCCTTACAGATCTTCCTATTCCATAGCTCCAGTTCTCAATACTACACACACCGCACTTAACTATATATTTAAACAGGAGTGATTTACTTCATCCTAGCCTCAAAACATAATAGAAAAACAAAACACCTGGTCAATTTTACCATGATGGAGGAGTAGATTTTTCTCAAACATGCACACAGCCTTCTGAATAGCTTCCTGTGGAACCTACAGATTGGCTGTCAGTTTTTACAATGTACTCTAGAAAGATGATAAATGTCTGATGGAAAAATAATTTTTTTATTTTAAAATACAACATATTGACTCACTGGTAAGGCTGTGATAATCAGTCCAATCGCATTCATCCAAGCTGTGATGTTCTCTCTTGGCACCAAGGGCTGACTAGAGACAAAGAAAAAGAAAACTAAAGCTCTGAAATACACAACTGCAATTTGTGCATCTACAGACCAGATGTACTTATGCCAAGAATGTTGAGAGAACTACAAAAACACATACAGGTATTTAGAAGAGCCAAAAGATGGTATAAATGCTATTGGGATGTTGCGTGCAAAATTTTATTCGGGTGCATTTTGCATTAGTAGCAGGTTTCCTTCAAAGGCTTCAAACTTTTTCCTTAAGCTTTAGTGCTTAAGGGTTGTTTGTCCCTTTATTGACTCCTTCCCTCCATATGCCCCAAACAGAGCTAACAAGAATATATTACTAAGCTGAATGAGGCTAAAACTGAGTAATTCCAGTTCGTCATTGCTCAGTGATCTCAGCTGAAGGGCTACAAGAATACCAGGTCCTGTCTCTCACTGCAGTTTTTTTCAGTGTATAGGTCAAATTTAATGCAACGTGACAAAAAGTCAGCCTCGGCACACCAACGTTTCAAAGTACCTCTGATCTACATCAGCACTGCGAAGATTCAGAGTCCTGCCAATGATTCCTATCCCGTTCTTTGCACTCAAAGATACTGTGATATCAACTGCTGAAACGTTCTCCTCTTAGCACACCTCAAAGAACAACAGACTTTCTCCAGGTTTTCTTGCCGAACCCAATGGATAAGATCTTTGCCTGTGTGAGGTCTTCCCTCTAACTTTTATGGGCATCATGCCAAGTCAACCGTTCCTGAAGCACACAATCCACTACACCACAGGAGTCTAACACGTGGTTTTCCTGCTTGATCTCTGTCACCTTGCTTGTCATTCAAAAATACTTTATATATAAAATGTTACTTACATACATTTAAATTTTTACCAAAAATTAGAAAATTAGTATCGCAGACTACCTTAGCAAACTCTAGTTATGTATGATATATTGCAAAAAAAACATTTCAGAAAGCCAACGTACCTCTTCAGCACAACATTCAGCAGAGCATTGCCCACCTCCTTCCCTGGAACAGCCAGAGCCATGAGCTCCACACAGGTAACATGCAGGGCATGGGCAGCTGGGTTAGGAAACTCATTGAACCTCCAGTCACAATTTGGAAAGGGCCCAGGTGATTTGCCTGCCATAGGTGGCAATGGTTAAGGAAAAAAAAGCTGCCCCAACACAAACAAGTATAAGCAGCACAGTGATTAACAATTGATGCATAAACCACATACCAAATTGAATTGAAAGGTATTGAAAACAAGTAGAATGACCACATTTCATTAAAAAAAAGACACACAGAAGTATGAACATAAGATGCTGATACTCAGTCATTGAAGGACTGCATGAATACATAGCTATAAATATATTACACACAAGGCCACACAAAGGATAAACTTCCCTGATTAAGAGGTGGAAAAAACAATGCCAACCATCTCATTCACTGTCTGCTTCCAAGATGAGAAAATATAAATAACATGAATTTTCTATTTGCATATTCAGAAACCATTAATTTGCCTCTCTGCAAGATCTTCTAGCAGACTTCTAGGGTGACACTTTATGCAAAAGGAACACCTGCTTAGTCTCTGAAAATATTCCATTTTCCCAAACAAGACTAACTTATTTGAAATACATACAGAAAAGGTCTCCAGAATTAACACTTGCATAAAAGCAGGGGCTTATATAATTTTAGCTTTCTTTAGAGACACCCAATAAACTTCTTTCAAGTTACACATTAAACAAAGGGAAGTTCAGGAAAAGGAGTGAAAGAACCTGTAACATCCTGAAAATTGGTCTACTCTTGTAAAGCTGCTCCAGAAAGAAGCTAAAGTCCAAGGAGATTCCTATTCTCTACTTTGCCAGCTATTCCCACATCTTAAATGTGGCACTGCTCCAAATATTTTGTTCTCAGCTATACTAATAATTGGCATTAGAAAATAGTAATCTTATTTTTGAAACTTTTTAAATACTCACTTCGCATGAAGCTTATTTTTTTTGATAATCAGAATCCAATTCATAAAGCATAAACATCAGTAATTGTATTTCTAAGTGATGCTTAAATAGCAAAATATTTATAGAGCTGTACTGTAACTAATTTTCACCATATCTTTAAAGATGTCTACTGGGGCAGCACATCCCTGTTTAGAATAATAAAGTAATTGAACGTCATATTTTGAATGATGACGTTGTCACAGCTTACTTAATGCAAACTTTCAGAAGGATATTGTCTACTAGTCTTCCAATGAGCTTGCAATAGTAAGCATCATCAGGAACCCATGGATTCTCTTCTCGGGGATTCATGGCACATTTGAGGTAAGTATCACTCAGACACCAGCCAAGTGGACGATTATCTTTGAGAGAGCCAATTATGGCATGAACGAGTTTTCTCTTGAGGTTTGTGCGCTCTCTCAGATGTCCCTCATAATAGTGAAGAGTGTTGTACAGGTAGGTCACTGGTCGGTCTGCCAAGGAGAAAGGGAAAACAATAAAAGCCAGAAATAACTTCTAGCATCACTATTTTTGGCAAAAAAAACTAAAATCAAGAGCTCTGCAAGATTGAGTTGCATGTATTTAAAACCAGCACATATAGAATTGATTCACGTTCTTTATTTCAATTTACTCTACAAAACTGATTTTCCTTTGTCTTGTACAAACTTTAGTGCATGTGCAGAACAAAAGAAGTGGAACAAAGAAGGTCAGTATTACTAACTTAATAGTAATCATTAACCTTAATGATAATATTAATATATATAAGTAAACAGACTAAATAATCTCTTCATATACAAGGTATTAAGTAAGAAGAATCCAGGTATGAAGTCACAGTAAAGAAAGAGTATTGTAAATTGTCTAATCATAACATAGCAACGACACCTATAAAAAAATTATTATAAAAGTGCATTTCTAAAAGTATACAAGTATCAGGTCAAGTTATTTGAATCTTAAGTAAGACTAGAGAGAGGAACTGCTTTTCAATTGTTTCAGTCTTGGTAACAGAAAGTTTGTTAGGACACAGGTCCAAGTATTTACTGCTAGAAGAGAATGGAAGGGAGATGTGTGAAGGAAGCATGAACTAGCAAGAGATACCCGAATAAAAGCAAGTTCACTGTTAGTAAGCAGAAATTCACTAAACAGGAAATGCACTTCTCTGTGTAAATGTACACGGGGTTTAGAGAATAGGAGAGGAATAAAGCACTGCTGTGCTAATACATGAACATTATGAATGAAAGAGGTGAAGAGGACAGAATGATCACAACAGGAATATATCTGTCTGTATTCACTGATAACTTACCATGGAATTTGTATAAACCTCCCAGATGATCCAATAAAGTTTCTAGTGATTTAGACACTGGAAGCAGTTCCAGAAATCTATGAATTACAATGTCAAACACTGGCAGAAAGCGCAGGCATACATTTCCAAAATAAATTGGTAAGTACTGGGGCTGGATCTGAACTGGGGGATTCACTTGCTCCGCCAAGCCTTCAAAATACAGCTTTTCAGGGTATTTCTGGAAGGAAAGAAATCCAGCAAAATCAAAATATTCTTGTTTATAAGCAATGGATTAAACATTCAGCATCTACATTGCTTTAAAAAGACACTACATAACCCTCTTTATCAGATTTGAATTCAGTGAGATGATTTCACTGTAAAGCTTACTGAAGAAAATTGAACTCTGACTTAAATTGGCTATTAGAATAGTAGATAACATCTTCAAAAAAACCCCAGAACAAAACTTCACCACCACTCAAAATGGGCATAAGAGAACATTAAGAATCCCAAAGCAAAGCTGAAAGCAGCCAGCGCTACAGTGTTCTTTGTCATGTACTTGAAGAGAAAACCTAGGGGAAACCAGCACTACTGTAAGTTTCTGCATCATGTACCAAATTAGAACACTAGAAATATCATGAATGAAATAATTCCCTGGGAAAGAACTGTAGTGTACTCAAGTAAAAGATGGGTACTGCTGAGGGCTGAGCTTATGTTTTACCTGTGACTGAAATTTCCACATGCCAGGTTGGGTCTAGTGACTGCAGCCATGTCAGAGCACTTCCCAGGCTAATTTGCTTCCCTACTACCCTTACACTTTTAGGCACTGTCAAAACACTGTATAGCCAAGTCAGAGGGCCAATATAGACCAAACAGCTCCTGATCAAACTAGATGGCGTGTATTGAGCTACATGACAGTTTGCTTGTATCTGTTCCACCTCAGTGTTTATATTTTGACAGAACAGCTCGCTGGCACATCCTTTTCTAGCCAGGAGAAACCAGTATGCTTACAGGAGCATTAAAACCTCAGCAATTCTCTTCCCTAACATATCAGGCTATCACGTTCTTGCCACACAGAAGATAGAAGAAGTTTTAATAATTAGAAGAAAATGTAGGTTTAACTGTTGGTATAGTCATAAAACACCAGAAAGAAATACCTTGTCTCTGATGCACAAAAACTCTGTTCTAAATGAATTTAAAAAACCAGGATTTTAAAATAATTTTATTTAGATAAGCAAGAATGAACATCCACCCAATTCTTAAGCTGCTTCTATCCTTGAATATTACTGCATTATAATTTCCAAGTTATTATGTACTAGCCTAAACAAATTACAGCTTATTAGGCAAATTCAAAAATTGATAAATCTGTCCTGTAAATGATGGCTGGTATCAATTCCACAGAAATTATTACAATAAAAGAATGTTATTAGCTGTGATACCTTGTGGTAACTCATATGCTTTGTATGCCAGTCATTCTGCAGCCAGTGTTCAGGAGAATTCTCCTTCACAAAATCACTCACTCTGTTTCTGAAATCATTAGGCTTCAGTAAGAGTAACTGGATTATGAAGTAACAAACTTGAGCTTCATTTCCTTCATGACTACGCATAGCCTTAAATGAAACAGATTAGATACATGAAGTTACAGTTGACACTGCTGTCTGCTCTATAGCCCCAAACCATGGCAGCCGAATTTGCTACATCTGCACACAAATTCACACTGAGTATCTTTCAACTCTACTTTTCAAGTGAAGACATAAGAAAGAGGCAGGTTCAATCCCTAACCCATCCTTTATTCCATGGGCAGAAGGTCTTACAAACTCCCGAGTGATAGCACTTTCTCCAGGAATTCTAGCTCTCTTTTATCTGTCAGTTGTCTTACTGAAAATAACCAATTAGTGACAATGAAGTTAAGATTGCTTTTAACCTCTGGCCACTCTGACATGATTGGACTTCATTATGAAAAGCAAATTAGAATTCAAACAACCAGCTTCACATTAAGACGAGATTTTAAATTATATATAAAAGACAACTACTGAATGCAAATTTAGTTCTCTCTAGGTGAATACTGCTTTATTTTATAGGATAACATGAAAAGCAAGAGAATGCCATTTCTGTCTTAGTATTATGATGAAACAGGCTGATTTCTAAGCAAAGAAAGCATACTCTAAAGGGTACAAGATTTTCCACATGCTTGTGAATCATAGAATGCCATTTCCCTTCTACCTTTTAAGGCTGCAGGAATCGCACAACCACAGAATCATTTAGGATAGGAAAGACCTTTAAGATCGAGTCCAACCATTAATTGAGCACTGCCACTAAACTATGTCCCAAAGTGCCACGCCTACACATCTTTTAAATACCTCCAGGGACGGTAACTCGACCACATTCCTGGGCAGCCAGTCCCAACACTTGACAACTCTTTCAGTGGAGATATTTTTCTTAATATCCAATCCAGCACAACTTGATGAACTTGATGCTGTTTCCTCTTGTTCTATTGCCTGTCACTTCTTATGGGAGAAGAGGCTGACCCCCACCTGGCTACACCCTCCTTTCAGGTAGCTGTAGTGAGCGATAAGGTCTCCCCTGAACCTCCTTTTCTACAGGTTAAACAACCCCACCTCCCTCAGCTGCTACTCACAGACTCTTCACCAGCTCCACTGCCCTTCTCTGGAAATGCTCAATGTCTGTCTTGCAGTGAGGGGTCCAGAAGTGGCCAGCCTGTAGCACTGCATGGGGTTGTTGTGACTCAAGTGCAGAACCCGGCACTTGGCCTTGCTGAACTTCAGACAACTGGCCCCAGCCCATTGATCCAGCCTGTCCAGATCCCTCTGTAGAGCCTAAATAACTGCACAGCTCTGAGGTCAGAGACCCAAACCACTAATTACAAAATTTAATAATACCAGTTCAATGGTTGCCATTAAATAACCAAGAAGTGCTTCCCTGAAGACTCAGAGAAATGTAAGAATTGGAATTTTATGTTGCTTAAAGAAGTAATCGATTATTTTACTCTATTACTGACTTAGCAAAGCGTCGCTATTTAAGACCCATCTATTTTAAAAAGATTGCTCCTAAAAAATGAATCAGAAAGCAGACTGCATGAACTGTCATCTTATCTTCTGAAGTGATACTTACCAAACAGAGGATTAACCTATCCAGTGTTACAATATTGTATTTCCACACCATGTCATTGAGAATCTCAATACATTTATTGAGCTGCTGTCCTCCTGCAGATGTAGAGAATTCATACACCAAGAAATCTGCAAATGTCCTGACATGTGCCACCAGAGCTCTGGCCCCAATTCTTTCTAACACTCTAGCAGGGAAGAAAAAAACAAAGCAACAAGAAATTGTTACAGTTCCTAATACATTTCTAACTGGTCTATTTGATATGAGTTAGCAGGTTTTAACACAATTGTCTTAAACAAAAAAAAAGACAAAATTCCCTCCCTTTTATTAAATTAACTGAAGGAAATGCCAAAGCAAAGCAAAAAACCCCAACTTTAGAGCAAGAGAATTCCTAAGTCCAAATACTAATCAGGAGAAATGCTTCACATTCACCAATTTAATCTGTAATATTCTGCCCAGAACCCATGCTTTACTTATGTAATTGTAGTTATACACCTCTGAGGATAACCTTCTGCAACTCAACTTTATTTCCTATTGTATGCATTTTAATACAGCCATAGCATTATAAACTATTTCCTCATTGCACACAAGAGTAACACGTGCTATCATAAATACTGTTTCAGCAAACCTAGGAAGGATTGTAAAGAAATAAATCTATTTTTTACAGCTCGAACTAATGCTATTTCTAACAGGAACAAATTTCAAAAGTCAGATGGTTACTACTTCTGTAATGAATTTTCATCTTAATCCAACATTTGTTTTTTAAAGAAATATTTGGCCTTTATTCATGCATGAAGGCTAAGTAAATAAATGCTTTAGATTTTCTAATTACTCTTTCAGATTGCCTGAAACACTGCTATTACAAGTACACTGCTTAATTCCAACACCTCACATGCTTGTTTCTCATCAGGAAAAACATGCATTGTGGACCACTGCATGGTGGAACCAATCTTAAACCCTACACAAGTATTATGGCACGCTGGCTACTACCTAGCTCCACTCTCTTTTTCCATGCTCTGCATGCTTTGGATTAATTAAAAGAACAAGCTGTTAGTGCACAAGACCTATGTCCTCAGAACTGAGAATGCTGCTGTAATAACTTTGAAACAGCATGTTTTTAAGCTCACCTGTAACCAATCTGATTAATGTGATCAGTGTCTAACAACATCTTCCAGAGGAGACAAAGGAAAAGCGGGGATGAACCTTGCGCAGAAAAGTGTGTGATTATTTCATTCTCACTGGTCATCGACTTCCACTTCCGGTATTCTTCTTCCACATTCTTCTTCAGGTTAAAACGGCTTTCCTGGGGCACGTTGTTCTGCTTGAAGAACACCTGAAAAAAGGAGGCTTTGCTGTGACTGAGAGCCTACAGTAAAACATTTGAACAGGGAAATTCTGCCTGACTTAGCACTGTATGGGTTCCTACTTTCTTGTACAATACAACCTCCTAGGGAGGGTTGTTATTTCACCGTGATACCACAGTGACTGTTTTGTCACTAACAAAGCCACATGACAAATTGCCACAAGAAAAAATTGCTTTTCCAATTTTTTATTTTTTAATTTTTAAGCCATCTGATTTACGTTTCACCAGAATTATCAGTTGACCAAACACGGCCTTAGAATACTCCACGGGAATGTTGTTAACACATTTCTAAAGAAATAGCAATGTTATAATCACGCTGCATTCTTTAGGGACTTGTGATCAGTTCCCCTACAAAAGGGAAGAATCTCGCCAACCCAAAAAAGGCAAAGGATCTTGTTAAGAGAGTAAATTCACTGTATTTCCAATGCTAAGATCTTCAGGTTTAAAATATTACCTGCAGAGGAGCTGGAAAACAGCTTAGTGTGTGTGATGCCCAGTTATGTGGAGTGAAACTCATGATAGTCTGCAGTATGTCCTTGCACCAGGTTCCCTGAATTGAATCAGAGCCTGTGAAAAAGTCTAGAAAACAGATTGATGGTATTAGAATTTCACACAAAACCATTTCTTACTGGTATTCATTTTATCATCAGATGCACCCAGGTTTTTCTAGTTCAACAGAATTTCCTTTTTGTCCAACTTCTCCCAGCCCCTTTCTTTATTTGCTCTACAGAAGAAGCTGGATATTACCTTTTTTATGCTATTAACAATTAGGAAATTATTTGTAAGTTTTGAGCTAGAAATAAAGCAATCAGGATTTTAACTTTTTATATTTATTTTCCTGTAATGTCACTAAAACAAGCTTCTGCTAATTAACTGATTAGACTTTTAGAAAAAATCCTGAGGAAGATAATGTTGATGAAATTGTCAGATGCCATTTCATATTGCTTCAAAAAGGCTGTTCAGAAGCACCTGCCCCAATTAAGCTGTAAATATGAAATAGAAGCTTAATTCCTCCAACCCTTGGGTTAATTTAATCAAAGGCTGAGAAATGACTAAAAAATAAAAAAGAAACCAACACAAAGAAGTCCTTTCCCTTTCAAATCACCTCCACCAGTCTCTGTGAATCAGTTGTCTTAACTTTCCAGTGAGTCTGCAGACAAAAACCATAAAAAACGAGAGAGAAAACATCCCCCTAAAAGCTAACAAAAACCTATCCATGTCACATACCTGCACACTGTCAAAACATTAAAAGACACATCGAAAGTTTCCTCTTCTCCCTTCCCAAAAAAAGAAACCGAAAATGCAGACTACTTTTTCTTAAATGCAAGCTATAGAGGGGGTGGCTTCCACATGAGCAGCACAGTTGCTATGAACATTTCATGTTTGTTTTTTTAAACAGCATGTATCAGTAATCAATCCAAACATTTAGATGTAAAATAATGAAACTCAAAATAATAGACTAAAAAAACTCCAAACCCTACGGCATACCTCTGTATTAATTTCTAAAGTGTCTCATTTTACTACTGCTTCAATAACAGCTTTTTGCCTAAATAGAAGCAGTTGGAAATTAAAATTACACTTTTTTCAAAACCAGAAGTGCATGGGATATGTTTTATGACTAGGTAATTTCCATGACACTCTTTTGAACAGTACTTTAGAGAAATGGTTTGACTATAGCTTTTAGTGGGATGTACTGCCATTACCTGTCACATGTGTTGCCCTTGCCAGAGTTAAGATCAAAGCCCTGTTGAGTTCTTCTGATTCTGCTGAAAGAACTGTTTTGGGATCATTGAGGAACCGTGTGAACTGCGGTTGGACTTCTGAGCTGCCCAAAGCTGTGATTAGCCTTAGAGCAGTACTCTCAACACTGAAAGAAGGAAACAGTCCAGTTAGCAAATGATTAAGCTGATGTTTCCAAGGTTCCAAAAATACTTATTTTTTCCTCCATTTACTGCTTCAAATAATACAGAAACATTTGTTTTAAAAATGTTCTTAACGTCTTCAAAAAGTTCACTTTTTCTACTGTTTATTGAATTTGTTATTAACTATTTCAGTATCTTATTTTCAAATAAAGCACTCAAGACCAGCTTTAGCAAAAATTCCAAGTGCAGAGACTCCGAAAAAGAGGCTCAAGTCTCCCCAGTTTAGAGCCCCCCATTGCTCTTTTTTGTACATCTTCATCTAAAGAAGGATACACAGATAAATAAATATATGCAAAACCAAAATAAAAAGGCATGAATAATGCATAGGAAGCTTCAAAGCTAACTACCATCTTCAAGTAGACAGCACTAAATTGTCCTTATTAAAGAAACGAGGAAGTTGAGGAAGTACAGCTTTTGATTAAAAGCACTTTAATTTCCAGTGCTTTAGTTGGAAGCACTTTTCACACCAGGTAGTTTGAAGTCATTGGAAAGACTTTTACAACATTGTGTCTTTGAAATGCCAAAGCCATAGTTTCATTAACTCTATTCTAGTTGCATGCAGTGCTCATTAAAAGTGACTAACATCTGTATCTTACAGACTAAGATGATAAAACAAGATTGAGGCCAATAAAGACAGCAAGGCCTTGAATTTAAGGAGACACTTGTCTTAACCTGTTTTCTATATGCTTGGTAAACATATAAAAGCAACCAGGCAACTTGAATTTGGACTAAGAAATTGAGAAGCCTAGTCCAGTGGAAGGTGTCCCAGGCCATGGCTAAAGAGTTGGAACTAGATGACCTTTAAGGTCCCTTCCAACCCAAACCATTCCATGAATCTATGAATTTACTGTATAATTGGCCTTTCTCTATATGAACTGGTAATAATGAAGTTACTCTGTCTCACATACTCCCACAAGATTTATTGTACTCTAAGAGTGAATGGACACTATTTTCCCCAATTCTTTGACAACAAGCGCCAGATTCTAGATAGAAAATGAATCTCATGCTCTTCAACTTTGTTAACACTAAGGTAAACTCAAAGCTTTTGCCTGGAATTACCTGCATAACCTCTCTAGACCTTCTCTAACCAGCTTTTTCACCTTTCTTGTATTCAACTTAGCTGCTGTTTCAGGCTGATACGACACACACCCTATGAGGGACTCCACTCAGGTTCACGTACAGTTACCATAGCTTTGCACAAACTCCTTTTCAGCTGCAGGGTGAACCAGATTAATTCTCTGATCTGACTGAAAATCAACCTCACATAAGAATTAAGTGGAACCAACTTCTCTTGTAATGGAATTAAACATCCTCTACAGAAAGAAGCAAGCAGTCTCACTGACAGACAAGCCAAACACTGATTACAAGTAGCAGGCATTGCCCTTTATCTACCATTCAAGAAGTGCTTCTGGACACGATAGTTCTGGTGCACATCCTGTGTGCTGACTCATGACACTGCTGCCATGTCTGTGCAAGATGCTGCCTCATGCATGCAACTCTGCAGAGCACTACTGCTAATAGCCAACTGTACTGCTGAAACACGCCCTGCTGAGATACCCCAAAACAAGTTAGCCACAGAACGAAGATGGGGAAGTACCATTTCAACAGTTCTCATGCAGCTTTCAACAAGAAGGAACCTGAGATTATGGTCAAATATGGCAAATGTCACTCACCAGAGATGAAGCTGGTTCTGATTAGTCTGTGGCACAGCAGCCAAGGAATGAAGATGGCTGAGGAGCTGGACTCTGTAATGAGGCTGGATGTGATGCATCCGATAGCTAAACATTTCTAGCAGAGTATGCAAAATTCCCCATGCATGAGATTTGAACACTGTTGGCAGCAGCTGACCTTATGAAAAAGAAGTTTATAAAGTAAGTTTTACAACTGATCACACCTTAAAATATAACTACAGAGTACACTGGTTTTATTAGGCTGCAAGTCAGACATTTGATATGAAAATGCACCTCCAAAGAGCTATGTGCAAGTGCTGTCTGAAGATGCTGTAAATGTATAGAGCTTAATAATCTTTTGAATGAACATATACAGCAGACATGCAAATTATTTTAACAAGAGCAATTAAGTACCCTGTGTGTCTCATAAAGTAACTTTGCTTATGCTTTTCCATTACGCATGTTTTTGCACAACGCAGCACAACTAGGAAGGTCCTGGCCATACAAGTGATGGCCTAAAGGGACAGTGGCACAACTAGTCTGGAACTTAGTGCAGCACTAGGACAACTTCTACAGTTTCTTATATGTTAAAATAATTTACACATGCATTATACATTATATATTCATTATATTTTCAGTTTTACTACAGTCTCCAGTTGCCATTAAAATAAACTACTACTTAACAGAAAGAAAAGGGAAAAAAAAGGTTTTCTTTCTTACTGATAAAGCCTTTGATGCCCAAGGATTCTATTTCCATATAAACCAACAAGCGACTATAGGTTTCCACAAGAGCAGGAGCCAAGGCCACACTAGATTTTGCATGAGCCAGCTTTATTACCCTTGTAGCTATGCTATGAATCAGACTGAGGAAAGAGAGAAAGTGTTTTTCAATCAAAAACATGGACTTGAAATTTAACATGTTTTTAAAGTAAATGAATAGATCTATATATGACATGTCCAGTCACAGAAAGCCTTTCTGATGATCATTAGCTACACATAGATTTACAGGCTAAAAAAAAAAAAAGCCAACTGCATATACTGTACCTCATTTTGGCATGAACTGTGAGTGAGTCCAAGAGGTTCATTGGCAACGGGGTAATAGACCCTGATGCCATGCAATTAGTCCCTGGAAGAGGTGTCCTCATGTTGCCGTTTCCATAAATAGTCTCTACTAGTACACCCATTGGCAAAGTGAAACACTCTGAATTGGTTGAATAAGCATTGCACAACAAGGCAATTTTGTAGTCATTCATCTGCAAGCTTTTATTCCTTAAACTCTGTTGCAAAAACCTGTGTGCCATAAAAAGATTAAACATTAAGCAGAAGGAAGAATACACGTGCATTCCAGGAATACAGCTACAACGATCTCAGTCAAAAAATCCATTATAAAATACTAGAAAAAAAAATCAAAATAGTTATTAATTGCACCACATCAACTACTTCTTATGCCACAGTTTCACAGTGTTACGATTTTTCTACATTAGAGAAATACCTCGGGAAAAAAAATACACTTAAAAATCACCTTTCCAGACAAAGACTTAACCCAATGTACTGCTTATCCACACTTTCCAAACCACAGCATAACAAAACAAAATTGTCCATTTACTTTCAGATTCTCTATCAGTAATAAAGACTTATTATTCTGAGATAAAATATATAGTTTCCACTAGCTGGATAACAGTATTTCACTTTTTATGAAATATTTTGAGTTTGAGCTCTGTCTTTTTAAATGACTTTGAAGTCACTCGGTTGATAACCTTTATAGAGCATCCCATCACACAATACATTCTGAATACAGACTTGGAACTGCCTATTTTATTATGCCTAAACATAAATCAAAACATAACAAAACCCCAACACTCACTCATGGTGAAGTTTAAGAGAATGAGGAATGGGAATCTGTAACTTGGAGTTGTCACTATGGGCCTTCCGGTTCAGATGAATCCAAATGCAGGTCATTGCAAAAGCATGGGTTGACTGGGGTTTGTTAATATCAGGTACAGGAATATACTAAAGAAAGAACACATGAAGGTGCAATACCACATGGATTAATGTGCATAAAACCAACTTAGATAGCCAGTATTCACAAGGTCAGGTTTTTCTTTTTTCTGGCTTGCTATACCATAAGGAACATTTTTAAAGAACATATTCTACCCTCATCAGTGTTCGTAATTTTAAATCAAGAGCTATGGAAGAGACCTGGACCTCAGTAATTATTCTGAAAAACACTCAAACCAAACAAATTATTTAAGACCTTGGCAAAAGGACATTCATGCTTAAGAGTATACATTTCCAGACATACATAGCTACAAAGCATATACTTTTCCTCTCAGCCTCACACTCACACATTATTCAGAAACCAGTTATGGAATGTGCTTCCATAGTAGGTACTCAGTTGTTCAACAGTATTTTCTGAAAAATGTGATTGTTCAGAGTCACAGTTAATCCTTAAACATTAATACACTTCTCATGAAAAGGTGCAGATACAACCTAAAATTAAAAAGTTTTGGATCCAGACTTAGCTATAGTACTGCCATTGGTAAAGGAACTCTGGCTCTCTCCTTTTGCCAACATCCACATTTCTTTCCCTTTGATACAGTTACTGCTGCACAAGCACCACTGACAGCGCAACTGAGACAGCACCAATACATAATCAACAGGGTAACAAGACAGATCCTCTTAAGAGCAACAGCCAGAGATAAAGTGCTTGTGAAACTGAATCCTAAAGAAATGCTTCCTAGGATTCAGCTTCTAAAGCACTTAAAACGCAGCACTTAAAAAACACTAGTCAAACAAAGACTTTGAGTAAGTGTTAACTTCTAGCCATCACTACAGCTGAAGTAAACAGTCCTATTGCTCTTCCCGTATTTGATGCTGACAAAAGCAATTGAAAACTCCTGACACAAATCATACCGAAGAATTTCTGTGGGTCAAAACTAATGTAGCAGGGGGAAAAATTGTTACATATGAGTTTGATACATCACACATTTGTATTATCCTATCCATGCACCCAAAGTAAAAAGCACTATGAGAAGAGTAAGCAATCAGGATTTGACACTGACAGTGTCGCCAGAATTAAAGTTTAAGAACTTCCTCTAAGCGCCCCTTCCTCAGGAACTTCAATTCTAGAAGAATGTACAAAGCATGAAGATGATTTGATTTGCCCCTGCAGAACTAATTTAAAGTACTATTCTGTTACAGCCCAGATGTAACAATAGAATTACACATTATTCCTTTACAGTCTCCTCAGTGCTTTAATAAACTCCTCAAAACCTTAGTCGAACCAAAGTCAAGGAAGAGAGAGGAGTTAACACAAGTCTTTCTTGCCCCTAAAAACAAACATGATTACATGGATAGGAAATCCTCAAAAAATCATTTACTTACAAAACATCTCCCTCCAACTATGCAGCACACTGTTCTAATAGTGACTCAAGAATGACATTAATATTGACATACGAAGGTCCTAAGTTGAATTAAAAATAAAACTTTTAATATCAGAGACTTACTTCTTTCTCAGGATACAGGAGGTCAAACAGCTTCATAACTGGGAGGAAGTCAGCCAGTGCATTCTTCTGGATGCTGCCAGAGATGAACTGGAGTAGCACCCACATCAGGTGGTCTCTCCCCTTAATGAGACCACGGCCTGCCAACTGTCAAGAACACTCAGTAACAGACAAATACTGCATGCAGAAGAAAAATCACTGCAAAGATTCTTATAAAAGTAGAAGGGCAGACTAAAACAGTTCCAGCAGAGGTCACTGAGAATTTTATACCAGGACCTAGGCAGAAACATACATTGTGTTTCCAGAAAGAAGGGAAATAGGTATATTAGTTGTAACACACAAACGGACTCTGTGAGGGCCACAACAATTAATGGTAAGATTTAAAACGCATTTAACTCCTGAGGCTCACTGCTTTGAAAAATTAGCAACTTAAATATTGGTCTTAAATTGTCACCTTGTAGCCCTGTAGTGAAGTATTGCATTGCCATTGCTAGCATCAGGCCACAGGCTTTATAAACTCCTACAAAGGAAGTCCCTGAGCCAGAACAACTTGGGTTTGCTTCGTCTGGAATCACCTGGTTTTTTTTTTTTTGTTAATTAACTTCTTTATCTGTAACAGCAATTCTCTAATAACTAGTATTCTACTCTTATCTTGCTTGCTGTACTTTTATACTAGATTTGTGCAATTGTGTTGTATAATGCCTATTGTTTCAATGGTTTATTAACAGTAATTATAGGAATACAGCCCTGGTAAAACTAATTTCAGGGAACACAAAGAGAGCAGAGAACTACAATCCATCACAAGTACAACACAACATACACCGTAAACTTTTATGTAACACAGAACTGTGGACAAATGAAGACAGAGCGATGTGTTGTGCTGTTAGAAACTACATCTAAATAGCCACAAGCTGATCCTACAGTGAGGAGAAAGAACATCCCTACCTTCAACAGCATACAGCTCTCTCAGAGAAGAGCTCAGAATGTTGCTGACTGACTGTAACCCCTCCCTTCCCTTACGGAGGACTGGCATCACCACCCTTAGAACTACAACCCTGAGTACCAGAGAAAAGGACAAACACTACTATCAGTTTTAATGGAACTATTACTAGGAAGTAATAACAACTTGGGACAGTGATTGCCAGTATTACAGTAATTGGACAAATTACCTTTGATTGCTTTGAGTAGATTGATTAGACAAAACAGCAAGTTCCTACATCTATTTGCATGGCACGTCTTTTCAGTCCACAAACAAAACAGGGCATTCACTCTGTTCAAAACTTGTTTGTAAACTGGATGCAACAGCACAGTACTTGGATCTCCTGAATAATGCCAGTTTATCTCTTTATTCTAGTTACTAGCACACTTTGAATCCAAATATACATCCTGTAACTGAATATACTAAAAACACACCCAGCTCACAACACTGTAACTTGAGAATTTGACTTCTAGAGAGAACAGTGATTAACAATTTAATTAATTCTTTCACATAAGGTACTTCTTGAAGGGATGAGTGACACTTTTTTTAAAAATACTGAGTTTGTTTTTTAAATCCCTCTTACCGTGTGCGAGCGATACAAACAATTTACCTTTTGATGGAGTGACAGGACCATATGAGGAAAACTTGCAAACTGAAAGAGCACAAAGAAAATGAGCTGGCTGGAGAGATGCTGCCACAGAAGCTGACTGGTTCCACCATCATCAAACTTCTCTTCAGTCTCAGACCGTTCCATGGCATACACCACAAGATCCACCAGCTGGTCCTCCAGCACAGGGCAACGTTGCTTGTGCTGTAAGGCAGAGATCAGATACAGTATTCCAAAAGCCTTGCCATTAACTCCAGAACTTGCACAGTTGCAGTTACAGTACAGTATTTTGACAGAGGGCTGGGAAGCATGAGATGAAGTCTGAGCTCAAGTTAAGGATAAGCCAGTGTATTAAAGCTGCACTATGTTACAGGTCACAATGATTTTTACATTTTATCATCTATTCCGTGGTTCCCTACTCAGTTCCAGAACACAGCTCATCAATGCACAGATAACATCTGGAGGTTCTTTTGCTGTTTTGTAACAAATTCAGGCAGAATGTTATTTCTCTGATCTTGCATTCACAGGAAACAAAGCCCATTCTTTAAACACACAGGTGGGGGTTCTTTTATTTGGTTTAGGATTTTTTGCTGGATTTTTTTCATTCCTTCTTTTCTCCTTAAGTCCATTTCAAAAGTAGGGATCACCATAAAGAAGATGTATCAGTTATACCATCAAATACAGAGGAAACAATACATGATGAAGGTATTTGATAATTACTCTCTTTTTCACGCTCATATTGGGTTCACCTACAGCCTACAACTAGCAGCAAAATTAACATCTGGTTAATACCCCTACAACTAGATGCTGTCCTATTGACACAGCACCACAGGTTACAAGACAACGTCAAAAAGGCTTAAAAATTAATCAGTGGTATGTTCTACATACTGTAAATAGAACAGAAATTACACATCAGAGTGAGGAGCTCCTCACTGTTAGACTGCCACAGTCTTCACACTGAGCTATGCAAACACAGAAATAATTTAAAATACAGACCATCTCTGATGATTTTTAATAATGAGCAAATAAGGAATGCATTATATATTCATATGTATTCTGTTAGTACAGATGTGTATAAAATAGGTCCCCTACCAGTAATTTGGAACTCAGATAATAAATCTTCAGTTCAAGACTACCAAGTATAATGTCACATGTTACAAGTTCTTCACTGCAACAACTTACTATTATTATCCTGCAGTTGTATTGTTACACTCATACGATGTACTATTGTTAAGGAAAAAAAAACATGGAGAATTTAACTTATTTCAGAAAGTGTTAGCACTTTGGAAATAAACTAACCTGTTTGTTTTGATGCAATCTATACTCAGGAATGGTCCTATTTACTCATTTATTTATTTGGCCTGATGCCTGTAACATAATGCAGCCTTAAAGAAAAAAAATATTACTTTAATGATACAAAAGAAAAGGAACTGAGCTGCTCAAACATTAATCATGAAAATGCATTATCCCTTTCTAGAGGCAAAAAAGTGTATGTAAAAAAGTTTTAAAAGATCACCCAAATACTCATAAAACATTTTAGGGATGCCTTAGATGAATTCTTTGACTTACTAGCCAGGCAGCCTAAAAAAAGGCTAATATAAAGATATAATAAAAGTAAAGAGAGATGCTGAAAGGAGATGCTTGTTCTACCTTCATTGATGGTAGTCTTTTGCTATGAAAAAAAAAGAGATTCTCTTCAATTAAAAACAGAATGCAAGAATTGGAGAAGTTGACAAAATACAGCGAACAGCATCCCCTGTTGCATGCTCTTTGCCAGCTCAAAACTGCAGAAAGCTACAATTCCAGCTGTGCTTTCTCGAAGCATGCTTAACACAAACCTCTAGCTAAAACAGAAAGCACCGATGATACCTTTTCTCCCAGTACGCAACGTCATTATCACAGACCAACCACGGTACAGGTTTACAGAGAGCAGTATTGGCACCATCAGTTCAGAACACTTTGGGTCTTTTGTGGCTTGTTTTTCTCCCCCTCCCAAAGCAACTAATTATGAAGCAGAGCAGGGTGCAACAGACAACACTACAGACTAGTTTATAATCCAGCATGCAAAACTACTATGTACAGGGCTTGAAATTTAATAGTTTGCTAAGCACTGGGTTAATGTCCAAAAGCCTAATCATGTTAGGCTACATTAATTTAGAATAAAGTTATTCAAAGAATACAACAGGAAAAATATTACTGTTAAAAAGAGAGCCAGAATTTCCAGTAGGAATTTTCGGTATTCTGAATAATTCTATGACTGGGGAAAGTTTAGGAGCCAGGAAATTCAAAAAATGAATTCAAGCTTTTATTCTGAAAACCACACTTTTATTGCTTTAAAAACAATTTTCCATCAGAAAAATAGCAGTACATCATATTCTATCTTCATTAATTTAATTTTCTGGCAATTTTTTTTCTGTATTTTCAGTGAATATACATTTTTGCACAGATTTTGTATCTATAGTTTTGGAACTGTTGGAAATAAAATACTGCGCTGCACAGGAATTTGCAGGATTGGGTCCTTGTTTTATTAATTGCTCATAAGTGAAAGAAAATCTCAGTATAAACTGAGATGAATAAAACTATAGGTGAGAGCTGATTACCCTCACAACTAAGTAGGAATTCATGTTTTGGCATGGCTTAAGTAAAACAAAAATGAACAACAAAAAACCTTCAAACGCTGTTCTGGATTATGTATGAAAAAATACAGCATTCAAAATCACTATGCTTTTCCCCTAAAGCAAACATGATTCAAATTTTTACAATCTGGTTGTAAAAACGCATTCCCCATTTCGTTCTGAAAATAACATTTAAAGATCTGAAAATACATAATTTCATTGAAAACATTATTAAACCCTGAAGAAATACATGAGGGGAAAAAGCACGTCCATGACAACTTGAAACTAAAATTTCTCGAGACCAGCTCTCTGATGGACTAGTGGTATTTCTTTAAGTGGATCAGAGCTTCAGTTGGATGGTGGCTTGCTGTTCTTATTTGGGTTTGAATTTTTAATTCCTTCTTTTTTTGGGATGTCGAGACAGGGTGGGTATCAAAGGGTGGGGCAGGGACATGGCTAGCGTTAAAAGGGCTTCCCAAAAGAAAAATATTTTAAGGAGTCAGTAAGGCTGGCTGATGGCTATGATAGCTTTTGAGTATTTTAAGCAAACAACATTTAGTGAATATCTACACTTAAGAAATGGACTCAGAAGACCAAACCACAGACGCCAAGATTCCTACAAGAGTAAACGGCATCTCCAAAAGTCCAATTCAAAATGCCTAAAGTATTTAATAGATGACAGAACTACTCCCACACTTCCATTTTCCAAAACTGGATGCTACGAGGACACAAAACCTTAGAGCTTAATGTTTATATTATACCTGATTCTATAATCTCTTCCAAGTTTGGCAGCCATTCTCAAGTTTCCCTCATTAAAAAAAGGAATAAGTTTCAACAAAGAACATGTACTTGAGTGTTCTCAACGCACACCCTTACAATCAGAAACATATAAAAAATAATCACACCCCTTAAACTAAGTACTTTGCCATGTTATTGCCAGTAAAATTGGATCGTAAGATCCCAGCATCAACCTAAATTTTAAACATAAAAGTGAAAAGAAAGTAAATTTTCAAACATTGCATTATGTCATTCCTTTCACTTAATGATTCTGCTTACAACAGTGTCCCCATGCTAATTATCCTGATTTGTAGCTAGCACAGAACACAACCACACATTCACCCGCACAGAGTAAGACATAGATAAGCTGCAGATCACCATGGCTGGTTCAAAAGGTGACCAGCCAAATACACCATTTAAAGAGCAAAATCATTAATAAAATAGCTGCTAATTAAACATTTGTACATTACAGAAACAAGACACCTGAAAATTACCTCCTCTCTCAAACATTGCCCAAACCAGAGAAATCAAAACAACAGTTTTTGATTGATTAGAGGACTGCAACAAGATCCTAACTGCAACTATGCAAGCAAAAATGGCATTTCATTACTCATGCAAGTCTGTACACAGAGAATGTAAAGATATCATCCAAAACCTCCAAAGTGAGTTCATGTCCTTAAGACACTACTTTAGTTACATTTTAAGAACCAACTGTAAGATCCCTAAACCAAATCTTAATGTGGTATCAGTGCATTAAGACACTTCGAACTGTTAATCATTTTCCAAAAAACCAAATTGTTATATAGTTCAAAAAATTATTTAAAAAAATAACTAAGAATTGAAATTAACACCCCAGCTGGCAGAATATAAATTGACACAGAATTGTTGAGTAATTTAGGTTGGAAAAGACCCTTAACTTAAGAGTCCAACTGCAAACCATGCTAACATACAGGATAAAATACAATTTAAATCTTACTTCCTACAGACCAATTCAAACAGATATAAAAGAATATGTACTGTCCCACACAGAAGTAGCAAAACAGTAGCAAAAACTCAGAGTCCCCAGACACCAACAATAGAAACATTCTGAAGTCCACATTATTACATCTGGACTTAAAGCCATATACTTGATAAGGGTATTAGAAAACCTCATCCCACAAGAACACTTA
Source organism: Rhagologus leucostigma (assembly GCA_013397725.1). Lineage (NCBI taxonomy): Eukaryota > Metazoa > Chordata > Aves > Passeriformes > Rhagologus > Rhagologus leucostigma. The sequence continues at coordinate 696,646 of VZTD01004116.1, forward strand.
GAATCCGGAAAGGAATGCATGAATCTGTAAACATAAGAAATTTTACCTTCATTTTTCTCCCTGCAAGGTTAACAGGACAGCTGGATTTGTATGTTTTTTACACAACTCAGAGATGGCTTGAGTGAATGGTTTTCTAACACAGATCTGCTTAGTTAAGACTGAACCAGAAAATTTCGTTGTTCATCTTCAAGAATATTTGAGTACTAGGACAAGTCTGGCTGAACCATACCTAGATTGTGATGCCAAAAGATTCAAATGAAGGCTCCAATCCTGCAACTGGATCTGTGTAAATAGTTGACAGGGCATACAAGCAACTTCACATAAATAATTAATGATCATAAATAAATAATGATCATTGCGTTGAGGTGTTTCTGTATTTATTCTGAAACGAACTTGGCACTATTTGCATTTCTAAGTGTCTTCTATTATAGTGACAGTTCATTTCTGCAGGTTATTTCTCTAATAAAATACAAAATTATCAGCCATTTTACTGAAAGCATTGATATAGTTACACAACTTCTGACAAGCATGCTACTATTTCTGTCAGGTGGCTACATTAACAAATTGAACTATAACACAAAGCTAATTTGTACCTAAAAACGAGTAAAATTTTAATGTTTTCCACAGTTTTAAGCAGAGTATATTAACATTTAAATGGAACATATTTCCTGTTCTATACCACTGTACCACCCACCTCTATATTTGTATTTTTAACTCACATATTTTCAACTCACAAATTTTCAACATCTTTATGCTGGTGTAACTGTAGTAGCACAGCTATAGTTCATGTTCTGTCAGCATTTCCTTTATAAGCTACTTTCTTCACGTTTGTTCCTTGGCCATAAAAATTCATGCCAGGATGAAACTTTGTGTAGGAATTCCTATACTATCAAACAAATTTAAAGAAGTATAATTTAATACATTTTATTTCTTCAATTACTTTTAGAGGACAGTGAAGCAGGAGTTAAAACCCAGCACTTTTTAACACAAATGGTTTTTTTTATGTGAAAGGACAGACCATCCATAGTTAGAAGAATAAAATGGGTTCAACATAATTTTTGTTTAGATCTTGTATTATTTACCAGCTACAAGATGGATAGAGGAATAGTTTGGTTTATCAACTCAATGCAGACACAGAAAGACACACAAATACTACTCATTTAAACAGTAAACCTAGCAGCTCAATTCCAAGGTTTAACATTTCAGCTGCTTTAAGTCTCAGATACAAAAGATCGTCATATACAACACAGAGTATTGTTAGCCAAGATGTAGGAATCTGTGCATTCAAAAACGTTGTCCCAGTTCAGAAAATGCACTGCTGTATTCCATTACATTGGGAAATATACACAAGGTTTCAGGATCATGTAAATTTTATAGTCAAGTTACAAACCTGAAAAAAGTTTCTTGAATGGAAACACTGACACAACCTTCACTATAGTATTGCAAACAGCAACGCTATTTTATAAAATCTTAAACACTGTTTTTTTAAAGTAGGTGTGGCAATTATTAGTGAAATGAGGGATAAAATGGAAATATAACACTCATAATTTCAAATTTCAAGCAGAAGTCCACTTGGCTGATTTGCTCAGGTGTTTATTTATTTAAACAAGTAGTCAGAATTTTAAGGAACTACTTTTTGTGTGGTATTCTGCACTACTCTTCTTTCACCTACATTGGAGAATATTGTAATTACCTGTTGGGAAGTTCTTTACAGAGGCTTCCTAATGATAAGAAAATTCCACTAGTAAACCTTTCTTTTTTTAAATTATTTATTTACAGCCTTATATCATTAGGTCCAGTGGACGTTTTTTCCACCTGCTTAAGGAAAGAAGTTTTGAACTAAAAATCTCTCCTCATCTGAAAATTCCAGCAAAATAAAAGTTATTACTGGTAAAGGAAATGGCAGCAGTCCATTTCAACAAAAATTTTAGTATCAAAAGACCACTAACTGTCAGCTTTATGCTACATTTCTCATATCTCTAGAGAACTGTAGTGAGAATTTGCCCTTGTCTAATGGTCCTGCCAATTTCAAGCCCTGACTGTACATGTATTCTCTACCTGGAATCAGTGGCTACAAAGCGGCCAGCGTATCGTTAGTCACAATACAACAGTAAGGTTGTGAACATACCTGAGCAATGTTCAAGGTCTAGAGCATTGGAGGATGGGCAGGACAAGACAGGACAGAACAAAAATAAAGGAAGAAAAAAAGAAAAGACAAAACAGTGACTATGAGGCCAGCCTCAAGGATCCCCAAGTCAGACTAAGCCCCCCCATTCTAAGGTTTTAAAAGAAAAAATGGAACAAAACAAACCCCAGCTTTCAACTATTCTAGTACTATATAACAATATAACAGAGTACCACAATGCTTTAAAAACTAACGAACAATAACCAGTCTCCTACTGTCTGTCAAAGGTGTACTTGAGGCTGGCCTTATAGGAAAAAAAAGCAATGCAAAAAAAAAATCATATTTTAAATCTCTACTTTTCAATTTAACATTCGTAAAGCAATATACAAATGATAGGAGTAACAGTGTCCAATTAACCTAATATGATCTCATAAAAAAAAATAATCACTCTCTGTACCTAAGCTGTTTTGCTTAGTTAGCTATAGCAAAGAAAAGAGAAAAAGAATAGTGCAGATTCTATGCAGAATTAAATCACGTGTTACAGCACAGTACAGTACCTGCTTATTCAGACCTAGCATATTGCAGACCATATCCCTTGAATACGGTTGTTCCAGCACATATCTCAACAAAGCAGTCTGTGGCTCAAACAGATCCTTGAAAAAGAAACAAGTTATCACATACAAACATATATTGCCTCAAGATTATGTTTAATATTGAGTTTACATTTCATTGAATTAAACAATGTAAGAATGAATGTTCCATTTATGCAGATATGTATTATCTGGGAAATCATCTTGCTCTCTGATAACCAAAAGAAATAAAGAGATAATCATAGCTTGTAAGAAGTGGCAGATTTTATGACGACCAAGCAGAAGTACATTTTTCATCCCATAAAAGGATGGTACACTTCCTGGAACAGCCTTGAACTCAAAGGAAATAAGGTAAGACAACTGAGGCAATGCACCAAAATGCATAAAAATCAGGACTAATGTGAAGAAATCAGATACGAAACAACTGCTCACTGCATCTTCCAATAGCTGAATCACTTTAAATAAAAACATTATCTGAAGCTGGGTTTGAAACAAACAGAAGGAGCTGATTCCTCATGCAGCATGAAGCTGAAACCTGGCACTCCTTGTCAAAGAAATGTTGAGGATACTAAAAGCTTACAGGGACTCAAGAAGAGTCTGAACAAGTATTTGGGAGATGAAGGTTTACTAAATACAGAGAAACCACATCCATCTCAGGAAACACACAAAATGATTGTAGATTGTGAGCATTGTACATGTCATTAGATATACTGTATTTATTTCCTTTCTTAGACATCTAGGATACAGGGAATGGGATGCAGGACAACATGGATTTTTGTCCTGATTCTTTAAATTCTTTCAGTATATCACTACTTCTCACTCAGACTTTTACGTTTAAATATGCAAACTTTAAATTTGAGTCGTAAAATTATCCTTCCTGTGGAATAATGAAGAGCACAGAAAAGAAGAAATTACTTTCCCATTCTCTTCCATCTAGCCAATTTTCCAATCAATTCTCTGCTCTCACTTGCTCTCTCACATGCACACACCCACAAAGCACATTAAATTATGTCTCATGTTCTTCAGCATCCTGGACAGCAGTTATACCAAACACTACTTTCAAGGTCCTCTGTATATAGCTTGAAATCATTGAAATATAAAACATCTACACCTTCAAAGTTAGCCTAACTGGAACAAATGGATATTATCAGTTGAAATTTTTCCCTGCTTTAATGACATGGAAGTTTTGTTTTACTGAATGTAACACATTTAGGAAGTATAATAAGGCGTACCTTATCATATGGTAAGAGACCTTTCAAAGGAAAACGAAGAGTTGTAGGATCCAGCTTCCATGAGTTACACATGGCGCCTGAGTTATTTACCACAGGAAGGAGACTACAGCGACCTACATGCAATGAAATATAAATTCTCAACCAGTGAGACTAGCCCATTGCCTAATCATTTGATGCAAAAACTGGCCTTGGCCACTTCAATGCTCTCCTTAAATTTCCACTGTTTAAAGCTTTTTACCTTAGGATTGCTTCAAACTGATTTTATTTTTCTAACCAATTTTCAACTAAGAAAATATTGAAGCAGTAAAGTCCCCATTTATTCAGACTCGGCACCCAAAAAAAAAAGTATTTGCAAATATCAATCTAAAAGTACCCTTACAGATTACCAGAATACTGTTCCCCTGCCATTGCTTGACGTAGAGATTTGATTTTGGCAGACCAACCCTTTCCACTAAGATTATAGCCTTATAAACCTAAGTATAATCTAGTCTTTCACCTTCCCTTCATTCACCCTGTGGGCAAGATTGTGTTCAGTAAAGCACTCAAATGCAAGCGTGTGTATTCCAATTAAAGTCAATGAAGATCCAGTCACTTCAGTCAGCATAGCCCAGTGAGACCAAAACACATGAAGTGTGTTCGGTACGCCAAATTTACACTTGTTGGTCAGTGTAGATTAGACAACTAGCCTTTATTTTAGCTGCTTAAACATAAGCCTCTGAACTGAGCCCCAAGCAAACCTGAATATCAGCACGTAAATTTAGGTGCCTCAACTTCGACCTCTCTCAGTTCAAATTCCATGACTTCTGTTATCCAAACTGACCACACTGTTATCACATAAACCAAGAAGTAAATAAAAATTTATTTCTTCCCTTCCGTTTTATCTATACAACTCATTTACACACACAATACTTGAAAAAAATAGCATGTGATCCCTGTCAGTCATACAAATAAAAGCTATGCCACATTTTCAATAGAAGAATAACTAGATGCTTCTGAAACAAAATGCTTTAGGAGCATTATAGATGAATTTACATTTTTAATCTCTGCACTAAAGAAGCTCTGTCACAATAAACCTTGCTCAGAACTAATGCAGCTGTTATTAAACTACTGAAAGCAAACAGAAGACATTTTTATCTTTAGAAGAAAAATGCAGCAGGCATCACATTAAAACAGCCAAATTTTGATCATCATGTTTCTAACAATAAAGGAAGATGAGCATTTCTTTCACAGAAAAGTAGAACCAGTATTCATCTGAGCTAGGAAACGTTCACCCAGAAGCCTGCGACAACAGAGAGGAGGCTGAGCAGCTACAAAAGCTCCAATGGAAACTGAAGGCAAAACACTCCATGACTAACATACCGCTGGATATGTATTAACTCAAAATCCTTGAGCACAGAAAACCTACAGTTTTCCTACTCTACTAGTCACCTGTAGTTATAAACCATATGATCATGTAAAAACTAGTACACTTCCACCACCACCTGGTTGCAAAAAATCATTTTGATCTCATCAATATGAATTTTCCCTTTCAAAACAAAAACTGAAGGGAACCAAGTCTGAGAACAAACGGACAAGGGTAGAGATATTAGATGAAACATAAGATCTGAATTATTTTGCTTAACGATATATGTCCCAAAAAATTCTAAGAAACAAAATAGTTCAAAATAAATGAATTTATTTTAAAGTCATTCATTAAGTCATTCTCTTACCACAAATAGAATTTATTCTTGCTGTAGGTCTGAAGGTATCCACAAAATCTGATACTAAATTACCTAGTAACTGGGTGAGAAGAGGAGAAAAAAAATCAGGGTTTACATTCCAGACACTGATAAGGAATATTTAAGACTTATATATATATATGCATGCATTTTAATAAAATATTCAGGAATCTACTAAAATAACTAGCTTCCGACGCATTTCAAAAAGTTGGAAAAATCATCTGGAACATAAAACCACAAAAGGAAAAACGTGGCATTAGAAAGGAGATGCAGGAAGCACTCTTCTCAGTTTGCACTCAAGTAGGAGTTTATAAAAGAACTGTCTCCTATGCAAACTATGTTATTTGAATCCATTACACTTAGAAACAGATTATGTAAAATAAGATATGATTTCTTTTCATAATAAATCTCTGCCACTGAATAACAATTCCATATAGAAAAATGACCCAGATTAGTACAACCTACTTTAAATCTTCTCTCAAAAGACAGTAACGGTTTTCCCATTAATACAAGGCAGCTGGGATTTTATCCTTTTCCAAACAACCAGTTATTTTAACGGAATGCAAAATTAAAAACTGGATCAATATTACATTATTTTTTTGAAACAATGACCGTTTTAGAGCCCCAAATATCTCCAGGTAACTGAGTTTAAACACAGAAAACACTGGTCAGCTCTTTAAGGTGATTTTTCTTATCCTGAAGCCATAGAGAAAGAACAAAGTGGCAGGTATGTATGACCTGCCTTTCCAAACATATTCAACAAAACCAACTCAGTGCTTCAAGAGTTTTGAACATCAGACCAGAAGTCAAAATTATGTCATCAGTTTCATGCAAGAACAGAGGGAGCTGCTGCTGCAATCACGTCAAGCCTGTATCTTCATTTACGTGACTAAACACAGAGCTTACTGTTCAGCAGATTTTAAATTTTCACATAAATTTTGTTCTAAAAAGTAAGTGTTGTGTGCAACAAAATTCCAGGGTACGTTATTTAATATCATATCATTACCCAGTGGGGAAGTTTTCCTTCAGGATACAGTTTTCTGATTTCTGTAACTGCAAAGTAGGCGGGCAACAAACATGCATTTCTTTCCAAGATGTAGGCTACCACCTATAAATAAAAAAATACATCAGTGTAAAAGACCCTGGATAGGGTAAATGAATGTGTAATATGTCTCCTAGTCCGAGACAGCCCACTAAAACAGATACAAGAATTAAAATACTTTTTCTTAAGCTGTATTCTGACAGTAATACTTCAGTCTAAAACCAGTTTTTAACTGTACAAGCATAAGTCACCCTGTTTGAGCCTAAGACCATGCCTCTATGTCTGCTCAGAAAGTACTGAAAACAATTACTATTTTTATTCACTAAGAAAAAATTATGAATCATTATTATATCCTATACATCTTACCTTAGGCAAGTCAAGCATTGGGCCTGACTCTCTTATTAGGGATTTTAACACTTATTTACAATACCCCACAAAAGCACTTTGTTTACTGCATAAAATGCAATTACAGTACAGCATTAGAACACAAAAAGTAAGACTTTCCTGTCGAACTATACCAACAATCAGAGCTATCTAACCATCAGAAACTCATTAATAACAAAAGAATGAGGCCTATTTTCCTCTATAGTGGTATAAAATCCATAGTTACCTCTCTTGCTGCTAAAAGCTGCTGTACAACAGCTGAGCTCACAGTGTTTGGAATTGTTAGGATTTTCTCTAGGATCACTTTCAGCAGATCGCGCACACCCTGAAAGAAAGCACATGAAATTAACCTTCCCGGATATTCATTATTTCTGGCAGAAAGATCACACAATCAATATGGTCAGACAATATCTGACAGACAAATTAGTTCTTGCTGCTAAGTGTCGGAAGACAAACTGCTACTGAGAGTATTAATACTAATTACATTAAAATTTAACACTAATTACATTAAATTCCTTATGGAACTTCTCAGTCTTAGGATGCTCCAGAAGAGAAAGTAACTGTTGGTATTTTGATGTGCATCCAGAGACATCCAACCTACAATGCCTTTTGCAGCCTGAGCAATGTTTTATTTCATGTTTTCTGCTCTAACATGATCAACAGTGCTGCAAGGTGATTCTCTGCAAGACATGAATGGTTTCCTACTCCTTCTCATAGAGCTGTACCATGCCAAGGACTCAGCTTTCAGGAGCTTTCTTCTATGTAGCAACAGGAGTTAGAGCAGTTGATGGAACTCCAGCCTTAATGCTTGATAGTTTTATTTTCTAGTGTTTACCACTTCTGCAATTGCATAAGGGTTATTTAGTTTGTAACTGAAAAAGGTGGAAAGGGACTGTAACAGAGAAAAGAGTATGGAGAGTTACACAATACACACAGATACAAAATTCTCTCTTAGGGAGAAGCTCAACTAAGAAAAAGCATTAAGAGTGGTCTCACTGAATTTTCGTTTGTTAGAAAAGCAGACTTTGAAAAATTGGATGTCTCTGAGACAAAATCATAAAAAGAAAGGTAGCAAATAACATGTCTTTGCAAAGAGAAAGGAATGAGTGGAAGATACCTTGTAGTCTACACCTCCAATAATCTTCCGGACCAATTTAAACGTTAATGCCCACAGCTGAGTCCTTTCCCACTCAAGTGTATCGGAGTTTATCAGAGATTCACAAACCATCCTAGCAGAAGAAGACAATACAAGAATGAATGGCAGGTAATAAGCACGTGTTTTCCAGCAGAAACTGTACAATGTCATCGTAAAAATACCTCCAATATAACATCTTCCATGTATCTTATCAATTATTCCAACATGGCTTACCTGGGTGGCAAAAGTGCAGTTTCTACTGCCATTGCTAGGCAGTCATAAAGAAACGAAATTCTTTTAGGACTGTGTTGGCTATGAATGAATCTTACAATCCACTGGACACACTGTTCATGGGACTCCTGAAAAAGCAATAGAAGGGAGAAAGAATGTATTCACAGGTAGTGAAACAAACTATAAAATTCATACAGTATCCTACTATGAAAAAATGAAACTAACACAAGAACAAGGCTAAATCAGTAGAAGTGATCCAGTTGCCCAACCTATAGTTTTTCCCACGAGTCTTTTGATCTTATTTTGAAGAAGCTCTGTTGTCCAGCAGAAGTTGGTCAGTTGTCCAGTACAGGAAGTCTTTCCTAGCTTAACAACTGATTTTTATAGTCATCTTTGGTTTTCACATGTAAATTAGCACAGACTAAAGTAAAATACAACTGTTCTATATTATTCTTTCCTTTTCACAGTTATAATCAAATTCAGTGAAATTTGATGAACAGAATTCCAATTATGGAGCAGTGTCTGGAGGTATCTAGCTTTTGAAAGGTGATTTTTGAACTTAAATATCTATTTGATTTTTTTTCTTTTACCTACTTATTCACTTCTACCAGAAATTCTGTAATAAACTACCTTTTGTTTATTTCTTTACTGCTACACTTCTATTTGCTTATCTTTATTTGCACTGCACAACCGCTGCTGAACACTATACAATCTTACAAATCTCAAAACCACCTTTTTTTTCTTGCTAAATCTTCCTAGATTCTTTACTATGCCATGTCTGAAACCAGATTCTGAATGACTGGACACAGATCTTATACTTTAAGTGTCTGTCTACCAGAAAAGGTATCTTCATATTAAAAAAGTATATAAAGTACACACACATAAGCAACAAATTAAATGTTAACCTGAGAAAGACTGCTCCAGAACTGTCTAAAAGCTCCCAGGCAGCTGATCAGTTTGGTTTTCTCATCTTCAGGAGTGTCCATAAACATCCTAATGCAAATAAGAACATTAGTTTTTAGCAGTACCCAATGAAACAAGTAGAAAAATACATTTATACATAAAATTTTGTACAAATAAAGTAATATCACACTTACCCAGGAAAAGCTTCTTCAATTACTTCTGTTTTCTGTAAGAGAAAAAACCCAGAGTGAGATCCTGTTAGGTTTGCTGTGACTATCACACCACCAGGATGAAGCACAAAAGAGTAAGTTGTACTGTTAAAGGACTGTACCAGAGAACAATGGATCTCTTCTGCTAAGTCACACTCTTCCAAACATGAGATTGCTTTGTTTTCATATAAACATATAAACCTTGTAGAGCCAGATTAAGGCTTTGTTTCTTTGTTTCGGGTTGTCATTGTTTTGTCTTCTAAACATTTAGATATTAATTCACTCCCCAAAGTTGGACAAATTGTTGTATTGTATGATTACAGTTCTCATCATTTGAAAAATTAGTATTTTTGAATCCCATTAATTTTTTGTCTCACTTATGTTCCATGACACTCAGTTACACAAATCAATTAAATACAATTACTTTCTCATCCAAATTTAGATCCATTGCTTTTTAAATTCCATTGAATGATGCAATGGTCTTATACTAGGTAAAAAGCTAAACATGAATATCCAATTTATATCCTCTAAGACCTTCCTTTCCCCCCCACTTTTCTTTTTCATCTCCATTTTGCTCAAAAGCTTCTACATCGTTACTCTAAAACTTCAGCAAATAGGTTCTGGAAAATACTGTCCTAAAGCTTTTCCTAGCTTTTTTAAGAATTTCATATTATACTCAGTTGTGATCTATCACTGACCACTGTGTATTTTCACTGCTACATTACAGACATAAGAGCATGTACCAAAATCAACTTTCTGGTGTTCTACTTCCATCATTCTGCCCAGAACTGCCTGTCTCTGCTACTCAAGAAGCAAAGGAGAAACTGACACTCATCTGCTCTACACAGAAAGCGAGGTAAGGTTTGCTGCTGTCCACCAAGTCGGTACTAGCAGCAGAGAAAGCAGTAAGTTGCTATTTCATCAGTTATGGCTCCAAAAATACAGTGAAATTTTATCAGGAACTATTTTGTTGTTGTTCCATATCAACTTCAGGCAAGTAACTGCATAAAAACGAGCAGTGTGACAACGCAGGCAAATGACAACGTTAAAAATGTGAAAACAACCTCAATGGCAGTGCCAAAATGAGGAACCACTCACGTGTAGGCAATTAATACACTACAAGCAACTTAACACCACACAAAGAGAAGTACATCATGCATTTTATAATGCCAACTTAAAACAGAAAGGTTGGGCTTTCCTTCCCTCTACTGAAATTCATCATATGGAAATAATTTTCAGTTTCTCTGAGACCTACATATTCTTTCCAGTTCAGACATTTCAATCAGCTTCTTTTGTCTGAAATGTCAGTCAGGCCCCCGTTCAGGACTGTCAGCTACTGTCACCCCAGTGTTTCCAACTGTGAATGTCTCATATCTACCAAGAAGCTCATTCATTTGTCCTCCACCGAAGTGTGATTAATGACCCACTGACTTGGGCACACAAAGTGAAAGTCCTGTGTAACTAATTTAATATCTTTCTATCATAAAGCATCCCACCATTCCTATCTCACCTAGAGAAGGCACTGGAAGTACTTTTTCTGGATAATGCTTTTAATACTACCCCTCACAGCATCCTTTTGGACAAGTTGTTGAACTGTGGAGTAAACAGGTTCACAGTGTGCTGGGTGAAAAACTGGCTGGAGAACAGAGCTCAAAGGGGTGCGGTCAGTGGGGCTGCATCTGGCTGGTGATGGGTCACCAGTGGTGTTCCCTGGGCTCAGTTCTACAGTTCAATATATTTATATTTACATTTATATTTTGGTGCAGGAGTTGAATGCACCCTTAGCAAATCTGCTGATGATACTAAATCGACAGGTGCTGCTGACTCTCTTGATGATGAGAGGCCTTACAAAAGCATGCGGACAGACTGGAGCACTGGGCAATCAGTGGCACGAAGTTTAGCAAATACCAGATTCTGTACCTGGGACAAAGTAATGCTGGGCACAAGTATAAACTGGGAGAGGAGTGGCTGGAGACCAGCCCTGCAGAAATGGATCTGGGGGTGCTCGTCAGCAGCAGCTCAGTGTGAGCCAGCAGGGAGAGCCTGGGCAGCCAGGAGGGCAAACCCCATCCTGGGGTGCATCAAACATTGTGTTCAACCAGCCAGACAAAAGTGGTGATTATCCTGCTGCACTCAGCTTTGGAATGGCCACACCTTGAGTACTGTGAGCAGTTCTGGGGCGCACAAATTAAGAAGGCTGTGAAGGTCCTATAACGCATCCAAAGATGGGCAGCAAAGCTGGTGAAAGTGCTGGAAGGAATGTCCTATTAAGAATGTAGGAGAACCTTGGGCTGGTGCTTCATTTTGCAGGCAGCATTGTGCATGTGTATTTCCACCATCTGATCATGCCATTATGCTGGCTGGAGAAAAACGTCTCCTCGGAACATCCATCTTGTCGCAGTCTCCTTCAAAACCCCTTAAACTGCTTATTTTACAGCAAATTCAGCAGACTGTATTTCGGTATTGGCTAAGCAAGGTGTTTCATGCCCAGTCCTGCTCTGTCCCAGCTTTCCTATGAAGCCCAGCGGGGGCAGGTTTCAGCCCTGAGGAACCACCTTCCCTCAAGGCTCCCCCGGGCGCCGCCGCCGGGAACAAGGCGAAACACGGCCGGGGAGGGCGGCGGGGCTCCACCGCACCAGGAAAACCAAAAGCGCCTCTCCCGCCTGCTTTTTATCTCTTTCAGTATGCTCCCCCCCTCCGAGGGAGCGCGGCGGGCCTGGCCACAACGCTGCCCCGGAAGCGGCGGCGCTCCGGGAACGGACTCACCACCACCTCCTCGAAGATGCTCTGCAGCTGCGTCTCCATGGGCACCATGGGGATCGCCATCGGGCCGGGCCGGGCCCCGCCGGGCCCTTTGTCAGGCGCAGGCGGCGGCACCCACCCCTCCTTCTCCCGCCCCGCCGGAAGCTCCGTCCCGGATCCGGCTCCCCAGGAAGCGACTGCTCGGGCCGGCCGTTCCGGGCGGCGCTGCCCGCCCCGGAGGGAAAGCAACAGCTACTTAAAACTTGGGAGTGATTTGGTTTTGTTTTTCTTTTTACGAAAATATTTGCTTAGGCTTCTTTGCTTTTTGAATAATCTTTTCTTTGGATAATCTTTTCTTAGAATATTTTGGCAAAATGCTGGTTCTGGTTCTTACAACAAGGATCCCTTGCATTATTATGAGATCCCTCTCCGCAGGGCTGATCTCCAGCCACTACTCTCCCAGTTTGTGCTTGCGCCCAGTTTGGTGTAATTACTGTGGAATTATTCACTCCTGTACTAAGTCATAGAACAAACTGAAAATGCGTTTATCTAAAGACATCCAAGAATACAGAATCACAGAATGGGTCAGGTTGGAAGGGACCACACTGGATCATCTGCTCCGGCCTCCCTGCTCAAGCAGGGTCATCCCAGAGTACATGGCACAGGATTGCATCCAGACAGTTCTTGAGTATCTCCAGTGAGGGAGACTCCAAAACCTTTCTAACAGTCTATTCTGGTGCTTGGTCATCTGCACAGTAAAGAAGTTCTTCCTCACATTCAGGTGGAACTTCCTGTGCATTAGTTTCTGCCCGTTGTCTCTTGTCCTATTGCTGGGCACCACTGAGAAGGGCCTGGCTTCATCCTCTTGGCACCCTCCCTTCACATGCTTACAGAAATTGATGATGTCCCCTCTCAGTTGTCTCTTCTTGAGGCTGGAAAGGATCCCTCAGCCTTTCCCCATAAGAGAGATGCTTCAGTTCCCCAGTCATCCTCATAGCCCTCCACTGGACCCACTCCAGGAGCTCCATTGCCAAAACTGGACACAGCAAAATACAATAGTATTACATTTAAAAATGAGTACAATAGTATTACATTAGAATCACAGAATCGTTAAGGTGGGAAAAGACCTCTAATATCATTGAGTCCAACCAGTAGCCCAGGCACTGCGAAGCCCGCCACCAAACCATGTTCCCAAGGGTTACATCTACACATTTTTTGAACGCTTCCTGGGATGGTGATTCCACCACTTCCCTGAGCAGACTGCTTCAGTGCCTAACCACCCTTTCAGTGAACAATTTTTTCCTAATCTGCCATCTAAACCTCCCCTAGTGCAACTTGAGGCTGTTTCCTTTTGTCCTGTAACTTGTTACCTGGGACATGTGGCTGACCTCCAGTTGTCCACAACTTCCTATCTGGTAGAGAGCACTTTATATATATATATGTATATATATATATATACGCACAGAGGTTTTTATACTAAAAATAAATGTAAAACGCTAGATCAAGACAGTTTTAAAATTTTGTGTATCTTTGATGCTGACATTGTATTTTCTGAGCTGTCTTTGGATGTTTGGCTGCGAAGATCCAGCTAGTGCGGGTAAATAGATGCAAACTTAAGTCTTCAACAGGAAAATAAAGCTGATCACCTCCATGTCTGATCAACTATCAAGCTGATAACTAGAGGCCTCAGAGCAGTGAAAAATTAACATTTCCAGGCTTGGAGTTAAGTGGAAAATAGCAGGGTGTACTCATGGGGAAAAACCTCACATGGAACTGGATAGACAATTATTTGTTTTAAATATAAACAGCTTTTGTGTAAATAGGCGTAGAAAAACACATAACATAAACAATGAGAAATGTTGTAAGTAAATTTAAGAAGTACCACAGAAGACAGTGATACATGGAACATCAGCACTTGCACAGCTAGCAGAGACGTGTGTTGTAGCCAACAGGTACAGAATGCTTTGAAGTCAGTGCATTCCTGTCAGGAATAGGAAATACCTGGTTAGGAAACAAATAATGCTTGCATGTGTGTTATTTACCTACATATACATGTAACAGATGGTCCCTGAAAACAGAGGGGATGCAACTGAAGGTCTGCTTGTTCTTGCTTGTCTTGCTCTTAGAATTGGGTTGTCTTTAATTTTAACATGAAGTTACTTATTCTATAAAAAATGTTCCTTATACTCTCCATTGTGTGCTTATTTAAAGACTGTTGCAGAACAATCTGACATGCCCATGCGTGTCCCATTAACACCCGGTGTCAGCACTTGTCCATCACGGACAGACCACCTCATATTTTATTAAAATGGCAATGCAGAGGGTAAGTATCTACTCAAATTCTGTGCCAAGCTCCTAATCCATTCCCACAGTGACCCATAAGAGGACTGGAAGCTGAGCCCAAAAGAAGCTGTTGTTACTCATCATAGTGTCTTTATTATTATTTTGAGGACCAGTCTACTATTCTTACTTTTTTCCTGCCTTACTGCTCTGTTACACTCCTGGGCTAACAGCCATTCCTATCCAACCCTAATATTAACAACATACAATCTGTCCACTACTTTGTGCCTAATACAGCTTTATCTTGGTTTTAGGTCATCAGCCAACATGCGTTCCAAACAGTACTTAGCATGCAAGCCTAAATCTAGCTGGGCACCTTTATTAGGCATACTTGGTCTAATCCTAGCTAGGGTCCTGGTTCACAACTTGTCCCAAATACTATACCCAATTTTAAATTTTAAAACTTAACCATGTAATAGCCTTGAACCCTCAAAGAAGTTCAAATGGTGATTTATGTCCTGAATGAACACCTTGTCTAACCAGATCTCATTTTAACAAAACTGAACTACCTGTGATCCTACCTTTGTGTAGAAGAGTAGTAGAGAGAAGATGCTTCGTCAGGCACAAGAAGTGTGACACATTGTGTGGATGAGGATTATTAGGTTTATTGCTAATACAGTATCCATATATTGCCAAAGCAGTATACAATATAAGCATGTCTAAACATATTATAACCAGCTTCTATTATAACCAGCTAGAAATGTACAAGTTTACAGTCTTTGTCCTTACAGAATGTGCCATGGCAAAGCATCAAAGCACCTGTGGAGCTCTGGGATTTTAGGATTTAAGATCTTAGGATTTTTGGGATTTTAGGACAGCTTTAGGATTTTATCTCTGTTTGTGACTGGATTTTGGTGATTTTACTCACCTGTCCAAAAGTGAGTGTTCCTCATCTTTGGGCTGGACGTACCCTGCAGTCATCCCTGCCAGGACAGGGGGAACTGCCTGGAAGCTGCCTGCAGCCTGGGAACCAGTTTGCCCAGTTGGCCCAGTCTCCAGCAGTATTTTAAACACTTTTGCAGGCTGATGTGTGCCAAAGTCAGTTGAAATCATTACAGCTCCCTGTCTCTGAAATGCGTCATTTTGGAAACACCCAGACAGTTCCTCCTGGAATGCTCACTGGGTGTTCTTATCTTAGTACCATTCTCACTTGGTATTCTTATCTTAGGACAAATCGTATTTCCCATCAGAGACAATTGTGAGGGAAAGGGAGTGTGTGTAGGGGAAAGGGCACGCTTGAAGACCTGACTAACTTATCTCTGTCCCACTTTGACAGAGAATCTAGTTATTGAGATGGAGCTGGGAGCAAGGGGTGCCACAGCAGGTCAGGCCTAAGCAAAGGTCATCCTGCTTTGCCTAAGGGAGCCAAGTATCCCCGAGGAGAAACAGTACTTCTGTTAGCCCTGGAGCAATTGCACCCAGGTGTGTCTGCCAAGGCATGAACCACTATTAGAATCTGTACTGGATAACTCAGAGCCACACACCTCACCAAACAAGGCAGAAAAGCAGCATTTACTTGAGGATGCAATGATCCTCTTCATCCAGACATAGAAAAAGAAATGCACTTTTCAAAATGATTGTAAATACCGTATTACTCTAGCAAAAACACCTTCATCAAAATGACTATTTTAATGTTTATAGGTGACAAGAAACATTTATGAGAAAAACGGTTAAACTTCAGTGTTTTTTCCTGAGTGAATGCCATTCATTTTAGAAGATAGATGACAAATGGCTACAAAGACGTCTTAGGATTCATGGTGTGAAAGGCCTGTTGAATTCTTCATGGCCTTAGAGGACTTTTGGCTTCCTCGCAGTGAAAATTAGAAGAGTCTACAACACAGTGCTATCCAGAAATTACTCTTCCCATTTTCCTGACGTGCCTGTTAACAGTATATGGCTGAGATGTCCTGCCTGTGTTCTTTGAAAACGTTTTCCTCTTCCTGAAAGTGCCAGATGAACTGAGGACTGCAGTGTCACTATAAGGGAACGGGGTTTTTCGTACCCTTGCCCTGCATTTGTGTAGTGTCAGTCTGTATGCAGAACGGTCACTCAAATTTATGATGTAATAACTGAGAACAGAAAGGATAATTATTTCCTTCTTTCTTGGTTTTTTTTTATTCTTATATATTGATCATATGCATTGCTGCTTTTTTTAATGTGAATTTTCTTCTGGTAGGGATGAAAATAAATATTTTTAACATGTGAGGCCCTATATCTTGAACAGAAAAGTTTGGGTTCTTGGTCAATATTTATTAAGTTTTATAATCTAATTTTATTGGTGAGAAGTATCCTAGAATATCATAATGTGGACAGTAAAGTATGTCAAATTAGAGCAATAATTAGGTAAAAGTAAGAAAAACAAGTATATGAGATCACATCCTGTTCATTTTAGCGGTCACTGAGCAGTGCTTAAACAGACTGACAGCCTTCTCTCTGAGTCGCATGGGGTGCACAAGAGGCTGGGAGGGGGCACAGCTGAGACATCAGACCCCAGCTGACCAAACAGATACCCCACACCATATGCTGTTGTGCTCAGCAATAAAACTGGGAAAAAAAAGAAGAAGGCCTAGGGAATGGTCAGAGTGATGGTGTCTGCCTTCCCAAGTAATCATGACATGTGGTGGAACTCTGCCTTCCTAGAATAAACACCTGCCTGCTGATGTGAAGTAGCCATAAAGTGATTTTGCTTTGTTTGTGTGCATAGCTTTGCTTTACCTATTGAACTGTCTATCTCAACTCACAAGTGTTCTCATTTTTACCCTTCCTGATCTTCCCTGCTTCCCACAGCAGGGGACAGTGTGAGTGGCTGTGTGGGGCTGAGCTGCCTGCTCAGATTAACCCACAAGTGTGCTTTTTGGCACCCAGTGTGGGGCCAGAGGGGTTGAAGATAATGACAGATTTGATAGGAATGTACTATACTGGATTTACAGCTGTTAGAGATGTTTAAGCCATTAATTGGCAGGCTGCTGCTCTCACTGGAGGACCTGCTTGCTTTGCTCTGTATTAGAATGGAGTGACTGTCCGTGGCTGCCGTATGCTGTAGTGCTTATCATCTTACTTTCCTGTGCCTGGGAACATTTTGATAACAGCACTGGCCATGTGCCCGGGCTGACAGATGGGCTGGTCATTGCTGCTGTTCCTGTACTGCTGTAGGCATGCTATAACTATAGTCTGAGCTCTGGTTGAAGGGGCTGTGACCTCTGAATAACACCAGGCTGGAGCAGATACACCCCAAAGTGTCTGTGGATAGGTCCACAGCGGAGCAGTTACAGCCCTGAGTAATAGAATCATGGAATCATTTAGGTTGGAGAAGACTGCTAAGCCCACCACTAAATCACGTCCCAAAGCACCACATCTACATGTCTTTTAAATACCTCCAAGGATGGTGACTCAGCCATGCCCCAATGCTTGACAATACTTTTGAGGAAGAAATTTTGCCTAATAGCCAATCTAAACCTCCTCTGGTGCAATTTGAGGCCTTTTCCTCTTGTCCGGTTACTTGTTACCTGAAGGAAAAGGCCCACCTGGCTACAACCTCCTTTCAATAGTTGCAGAGAGTGATAAAGTTCTTAAGCCTCGTTTTCTCCAGGTTAAACACCTCCAGCTCCCTTGGCTGTTTCTCATAAGACTTGTGCTCCAGANGCCATGCCCCAATGCTTGACAATACTTTTGAGGAAGAAATTTTTCCTAATAGCCAATCTAAACCTCCACTGGTGCAATTTGAGGCCTTTTCCTCTTGTCCGGTTACTTGTTACCTGAAGGAAAAGGCCCACCTGGCTACAACCTCCTTTCAATAGCTGCAGAGAGTGATAAAGTTCTTAAGCCTCCTTTTCTCCAGGTTAAACACCTCCAGCTCCCTTGGCTGTTTCTCATAAGACTTGTGCTCCAGACCCTTCCCCAGATCCATTGCCCTTCTCTGGACACGCTGCAACACCTCGATGTCTTTCTTGTAGTGAGGGGCCCAGAACTGGACACAGCACTCGAGGTGTGGCCTCACCAGTGGCCAGTACAGGGGGACAATCAGTGCCCTGGTCCTGCCGGCCACACTATTGCTGATACAGGCCAGGATGCTGTTGGCCTCTTTGGCCACCTGGCACACGCTGGCTCATGTTCAGCTGCTGTTGACCAGCACCCCCAGGTCCCTTTCTGCAGAGCAGCTTTCCAACCAAGGGAAAGTCTGCAACCTGTAAGTCCATCCCAGCATGGTAAGAGGAGGAGTTAATTAAGAAACGTTATAGCCTCGACCAAAGGGCCCAGATGTGGTAATTGTAATGGATGCAATGTTTAACTGTTGTAACTCATTGTTTGGGTTTCGTGTTATGTAGGAAGCGCTATAGCAGAAGCCACCTGAGCAGAGGGCAAGCCTCACAAGAATCCCTGCAGGTGTGACCCAACCTGAATAGGTTTTGGCAACCAGTAGCTCCCTATAACACACCTGAGCAATCCTGTCCTGAGCAATCACCACAAGAGATGGAACCCTAGTCATGGAAGAAGGGAAATCAATGGGCATTTTATGGACGTTTTACAGGGGTAGCCCGTAGAGTAAGGGAGTGATATCTGTCTATAAATTAAAGGATGGGGGGTGTGTATGTGTGTGTGTGATTAATGGGGAAGTACTGGATAATGTAGGACTTGAGCATGACACAAATTGTATAGAGTAAGGAGATTGTACTGGTTTGGGCTGCAGTGGAGTTAATTTTCTTCATACCAGCTTTTATAGTATCATGGTTTGGATTTTTTTTAGTATAATTATAAACACTGTAAATTTAATTATTATAAGTTGCAGCTCATGCGGTGCTCAAATTTAGAATCAGATCAAGATATGAATAGTTACACAATCACAGTCCTAGTAGGCTATGAAGGTACATTTTCATAACAGCCAATCCTTCCATTAACCACCAGGTTGAAAAACAAATAGATTTTAAACAAAAAAAAATTTTTTGTACTTAAACAAAAGGTTGGGCGTTTTTTTATTGAATTTGATTTGGCTGTATACCATTTGTTTTTAATTAGCACAGTTATAACTACTAAAAAGAAAACGTGTAAGAAGTGGAAAAAAGTTGAGACAAAGATGGATTGAAACTAAACGGAAGGAATCCTCTGATGTTAAATAAGGAAAGGAATCTGAAAACATAGGCGTGACACAGAACACGAAGTAAGAAAACGTCTCCTTTCATATTGGTTTCGTATATTTAACACTTTCTTTGAGGACAAATTCTCTGGATGACAAGCTTTTAACCAAATAGTTGAGTACTTGAGTATTTTTGCATTTTATTGCTTAGCAACATATTACTTCTAATCTCCACTTAAGTGTTTGCCTAATGCAGTTCTTATCTTGAACAATCAGGTTCCCTGAACACAGATAATGCTTTTCAGCCTTTGACCTTTCGGAGTCGTTTTCCTGCTTGCTTTGGCTTCTTGCAAACCTAGCACTGATGCAAAAGCTGAGATCTCATAAAAAGACCTATGAGCGAAGTACTAGGAACTCTTGAAGAAGAAGTAGCATCTCACTCGCAGCTAACCCAGCTGGGGAGGCTGAGGAAGGCAGAAGACGCAGACGAGAGGCAGATCTCGACAAAATGGAGCTTGAGGATGATATAACCAAGGATCACAGAGAATATTTGGAGATGTCTTTAAAATCAGGAGAGTACGTGAAGAAAAAAACCGTCTTTCAATACAAAGTCATCTGTGCTGTAAGTAGGTGCTGCTCTTCAGGGCTGCTAGTTTAACAATTCTTAAATCGGCAGGATTTTTTGAAGCTTCATTGTATTACTATAATCATTCAGGGTAGCTTGGTAATTCGTAGTTAAAATTTTACTGCATCAGTGTGTCACCGAAACTGCACTAACTTCACTGGCACATTTCTGAAGTTCTTCTGGTACGTATGAAGCAATTTTTTTTACGGGCAGTTTTTGCTGTAATTCATTAATCTGACAGTTCTTTTGCACAGTGAAGACATTGCTTCGATACTTTATTTTAGATATTGTCTTAAAACAGATGTGTTTGTGGCCAAAGCAACCACACTCTCTTTTTGCTTACTTCTGTACCTTTAAATTTGTCATTAACGGAACAGAACATATAGGAAAGTCGTTGGCAAAAAACACTCAGGAAGCAAGGCATGGGAAAAGCCTAATGAAACGTTTTGTACAGTATTGTCAGTCCCACATCTCAAATATCGTGTCAACTCTTGACCTCTTCCGTGAGGCTTTAAGAGCCATGCAGCTGCCTTGTAAATAATAAAGTGTAGGTTTTTTGTTACGTTTTTAAAATCTTCTGTTGTATCTTCTGTTTGTGACCACAATAGAAACAAACATTAAATACGTGTATACGTTTGCACAAGCTCTTGCATTTGTAAATTGAAATTTAGAGAAAACTAGATAGTGATTTTAGAAAGACTTGCAATTTAATTTTGAAAACAGCCCTATAAAAAAGAGAGTCAAGCTACTATACTTTTCAGCTCTATGTCATCAGAACAATTTCACATAGTACAGTTTCCTATTTAATGCTGCATTGTGCAAGGATTGCATAAAATATGAAGGAAATACTGGAAATTGTGAAAGAAAAAGAAGAGGAGGTAAAATAGTAGACATTTTTTCCTAAAGTCATCAGTAAAAAATAAGTCATGAGAAACGATGTGAGAAAACTGCGTAACTATAAAGGAAAGTAAATTATACCTTCAAGAGGTACTTGGAAGAGTAAAGTGAGAAATTTAAGTATCCTAAAACATATTCATTCTTTCAGATGTGCTAGTTTTCAAATGCCCGGCTATACAAAACCCAAAATCTAAATATTGGAGGTGTAAACTGTTAATATTCCACACAGTTTATGTTTTTGATAAATCTAATGCATGAAATACTTTCTTGGCAACTTTTTCCTGAAAGTTTAGACAGAGAATTGTATACTCACAAATAGTAGTCACACTGTCTAGTAAGTCCTCCAGCGAACAGAGTATATGTGCTAGGAACAACTTTTCTATGAATAAGTAGTTGTAATCCTGAATTTAGTCATAGAAGTTAGCCGTGGTAAGCCTGAAGATTTGTATAGCTGCTACCAACGTTATTTCACCTTAAGAATGAATGTTCCAAAATCAAGGGTGTTTGTGTAAATGTTATAATAAATGCAGCATCTTATCTGTACACCTGATAGGAGTTTTTGGGTTTTACTTCAGCTATCTCATTACTTGAAAAAGTGGGAATGTTTGTTGCTGTAATAGCTGTACTTTAATTTGTACTTCAATTTAGTATCATCTATTTATTTCAATTACAGATGTGTTTTAATCAAAATGGAGGGTAAAACCATAGTGACTTTAAGTGTTATCCTCCCTGCCCAGAAAGAGTGGCTGCTGGTCTAGCCCGAATGAACCCCCTGATTCTCAGTCCCTGCTGACTGGATGTAGGATTAAACTGCTGCCTTCACACCTGAGGTCTCTCTTCAAGGGACTTCAGCATTTCTGCCACTTGGGGCCATCTTTGCGCATACCCTTATTCCATCTGTATCTCTCACCCACTTCTCTCACAAATTCAATTTCCACTCCTTTTGAGGTACATCTGCACAAAACCCTGTGAGTAAGCAGCAAGAAGAAAGTAACGGTGCGAAGGAGAAAGTGTGAAGGAAGTAACTATGGCGTTGCTAGTGTTTGGTGTTGCTTGAGAAAAAGATCCGTTGTACACCCACACCTGAGAACTGAGCAGCCCTCCTTGGTGCCACACTTCTGCCCAGCACCTGCAAGGCAGGACAGGCAGCAGCAAAGATCAGGGGATGCACATGCAGTTGTTCTCAGTTCCTTGTAGTTGCTGTAGTCTAAGATAAGAGGCTCCATTACAGTAACACTGAGCATGAGACTAACCCTCTCTCATTTCTACTTTATTTTTAACCTTAGTATTTCCAGGAATCAGTCAGCTGATTTCTGGAAATGGCAGAAGACAAAAGAAAGCTCTGAGGTAAAAATGGGACATAAATTGGGCTGGTTCATGGTGGTTTTTTCTGTGATATGCATTTTCTTTCCCGCAATTATCTTAACGAAGATGAAAGTGCATACACCACAAAATACTCTGAGAGAGTTGTCACTTTTCACTGCACCTTTCAGCCAGCATGCATTGCCATTTGTCTTGGGTGTCTGTTGAGCTGATAGAGGCTTCCTCAGCTCTCTCCCAGTCTCCCAAAAGTTATGCTGCTTTCTGTTACTATTTTCCTTGGGCTGTTAGTCTCTCTCCAATTTCCTCTAACCTTGCTAACAGGGTGACTTACTATGAGAAACTCATGTGGGTGAAAATTTTACACTTGCAGCCTCAGTCCAGCTAAATCTCTTAAGAAATCCTTGTGATCATTTCAGGTAAAAACAGAAGATAAATAAAAGGAATTACCTTTATTTCTACAGATAAAGAATTTGCAAAACAGATAAATACGTTGATTACTTCCTACTATCTTTTCCCCAGCAAAGATTTCCCCAATTACAGCATTACAACTGGGCATAGGTTAAAAGTGCAGCATTAGAGTCTCAGCTCCTAAGGTTATAATTATTGTGCCTCTCCTATCTTCAGGCTCAATTTTTTGATGAAGTTCAGAGAAAGGATTAGTTCTTAAGAAATCATGCATTCATAGAAATATTAATAATAGAGTTAATTTCTAATAAACATAACAGTTCATCACAGTTGTGAATGTTGGCTTCCCTGTGTCTGTGTGACAGGTTCTGGTCTGTGCTTTGGTGGCTGTATCCCTGGGACTAGGTTTAGGACTAGGACTCAACAAGGAGCAAGGTATGTTTATGATGCTTTCAGCATAATTGCCAATGATCTGGATCTGGTAAAGGCTTTCAGCAAAGGCTCTTTTATAGTGTGATGCAAACAAACTGTGAAAAGTCACCACCTGTGAAAATAAAGTTCTTGAATTTTTCAGATTGGATTGTATAAAAACTGAACACTCACAATCTATACTTGAAAAACCTATTCTAAACCACCAAGTGCCTTGCTGATCTTTCCAGAAATGTGAAACCACAGCATGTTTGGAAGTTTTATTATGTTAATACTTTCAGAAAATTTGAGATATGTGTTATCTTATTGCATATAATGTCTTGCAATTATTTAAACAATATTTTGAGAAAGAAATATCATTGGATCATCTTCAGGACTCATGCTTTGAGTATATTTGGCGTAGTTCAGGTAGCTGATGCTAACACTTATTATGAATATTCTTTGAAAACGTCAGTTTCTGTAAAGCTGCAGTAAAAAGGGGATAGTGGCTTGATTCGGTGGAATGGTGTTTTTTAGTTAGAAAAACAAAGTAGTGTTTTGATGTCAGGGGGTCATTCTAGGTGAGAACAAACAAACACAACACACTGTGAGTTGAATAAAATACTTCCTTTAGAATCAAAACAAGAGTAATCCCACAGTGGAGGAGTTCAAGGAAACACAGTCTCTTTCTCATTGCTAATCAACGCATATTGTACTTGTTTACCTAGTAGTTCATCAAGTCTTAGATCCTTCTGAAGTCTTTCAATACCATGGGCCTAGCAAATAAGATGAAATGGAACCGTAATTGGTTGTTGATCATTTGAAAATCATTTTAGCTCCGCATGAACTCTGCAAAGTGGATACTAAAGCCCAAATTTGTAGGCAGGGCATCCTGCAAAAGCATGAACCTTATGGAAATTATAAGGGAATTGCCCCAGCAAACCTGAGCAGATAGTTATACCTATTCCTGTCTAACAGTGTGAGTGGAGAAGAAAGCTGGAAATGTGGGAGCTCAGCATGGTTCAAATAGTGCTTCTGGAGTACAGAGAATGTGGACACAAGGCTTGTCCATGTGGAGGCTGGTGTGGAACTGCAAGTGATCTTTGGAGATTGGGGTTGTCTTCAGGTGTCCTCAGGAGACCCAGAGCTGTCCCTTCACCCTGCACAAAGGTGACAGAGGTGTGCTGAGGAATACATGTCTTAACTTCCACCACCAGGCTCCTCATTTGGACTCTTTTCTTTCTTTTAATTAAAACAATCAAACCTACAGATTTTTAAGGGACATTTTAACGATAAAGTAAAGTAGCAGAGATATTGCCAGGGTCCTGGGTGCACTAATAAGCTTTATGGATTGGGTCCAGATGGCTTTTGAATATCTCCAGGAAAGGAGATTCCCCCAGGCTGCGCCTACCCTACCCAGGGCCCAGGGGCCACCTCCCCTGTCCCAGCACTGACTCAGCCAGGATGGCCTCCAGCTCCAGCCTTGTCCTGCCCATCCGTGAGTCCTGCTGAGCCAGGCCCAGCCACAGGCCAACAGCCTGGCCTTGACCAGTCCCTTTTGCCAGGGAAGTGCCCAGTGCCTGGTGTGGGGCTGCCCTGGTGCCACCTCAGCTGCCCTGCTCCAGGCTGGAGTGGTGGGATGGGTCCTGGTTGCTGGTCCCTGCCCAGCTGCCCCTGGGGAGCCCCCATGGCTCTGGTACCCAGCCCTGAGGGAGCTCTCATCCCATGCAGGCATATTACAGAACATCCAAAGTGGGAATCACTCTTCCTCTTTTATTTCAGACCGAGAAATGAGCAGGGGAGATGCCAGTCTCTCCTTCCTCCTGCTGGCAGTGTGGGACATCCTGGCATTGCCTCCTGTGCCAGTGGTCCTGGAGAGACCTGTTGCAGAAACAGCCCTGCCCCAGGCTGTGGGCCAGCATGGTCCCAACAGCTGTCAGGACCTTCAGCACCCAGAGGGATTCCTACAGCCTTGTTTGCACCTTGCTGGCCCAGGTGCTAGTGACCGTATTGGAAAATGGCTAGGGAATAGGATTTGGGAAATTATTCAGCACATTTCTCCCTGCAGCCCATATCCATGAGCTGTTTAACGGACCTGCCTGGGACAGGGTTATCTGAGCACTCAGCCTCGCTGCCTTCTCCTTACAGTCAGCTGCAGACACAAGTGCAATGAGCCACACAGGAACAGCGTGCCCGGCTGCCAGTGCGACAGCGGCTGCAAGGAGCGTCAGGATTGCTGCTGGGACTATGAGGACAC
Organism: Rhagologus leucostigma; assembly: GCA_013397725.1. Taxonomy (NCBI): domain Eukaryota; kingdom Metazoa; phylum Chordata; class Aves; order Passeriformes; genus Rhagologus; species Rhagologus leucostigma. Next base: position 722,283 of record VZTD01004116.1, read on the forward strand.
CTGTGTGGAGCCAAGTAAGTTACCCTACAGGCAGTGCTCGCTGGTGTCCATTTTATTTTGAATTTGTTTTTTCATGTGACTGTAATAGAAAATGGGTAGTTCTCATGTTGATGCAGATACATAGAAGTCATGTCACATTTCCTAGGAAGGGAAATGTGACAAAAATCACAAAATCACAGGATGGTTAAGGTTGGAATGGACCACTGGAGGTCATCGAGTCCAACCTCCCTGCTCAAGCAGGGTCCTAGAGCACACTGCTGAGGCTTGTGTCCAGACAGCTTTTGAATGTCTCCAGGAAAGGAGATTCCACAACCTGTCTGGGCAACCTTTCCAGAGCTCTGTCACCCTCACAGTAAAGTTATTCCTGTTCAGGTGAATGTGGCAGAGTCAAGCTGACTCTGTAATCAGGTGGCTAAAGGGCTGTAACTTGGTGACCTGGCAGGACACAAAATCTTCTTGTGTCTTTCTCAAATCAGATCCCTGTGTTTTTGTCCTTTATGGATAACCAAAGCATTTGCCATGCATATTTCATGGCACGTATAAAGCTGAAGATGAGCATGAGCAGAAATCATGAGTTATCTTTAAGCAGGGCCCTTGAAGCAACCCTGTTGTGCTGGTACCTCTTGCACTTTTGAAAATAAGGGGGTGTTTCCCAGTCAGCTGTGCTCTCCAGCCTCGTGCATTCCTTGGTGGGTGCCTGGGATTGGAGGAGTCCACTCGTCTTCCAGGGGAATAGCTTGGTTCTGCATTGAGGCCAGGCTCCTCTCCAGTTACTGTCTCTGCTTTCCCAGCAGCTGCTCAGATATTTCTTCATCCTTACTGCTTTTTCTGCCCACTTCAGCCCATACTGCTCTTTTTTTTGCTCTCTGCTGGAACTTGTGTGCAAGAGCATGAAAAAGATCGATTTGCTTCTCTTTCTCCTCTCTGAAATAAATATGGAGTGGTTTTTTGGTGTTTTTTTTCTCCTAGATCTCTCTGTGAAGATGGAAGGCATTGAGGGGGATGACTTGGGGGACACCTTTGTAAAATAAATTATTTTATAACTCTGTGTTACCATTCAATGGCCAAAGAAATAGGGGTTTTGTGTTAAATGAAATCTTGAGTTTTCCTTCCAGACAAAAGTTCTAAAGCAACTCAAACAGTAGATACAAATAACAATTTTTTTTTCTTTGCTTGTTTGGGCTATTTCCGTGCAAAGTTGACATGAGGTTCTGTGAACTGAATCATAATTTTTTTCTCCAAATTTTCAGCCCGATCTTGGAAGTGCACTAATTTCCGTTGTGGTGAGACAAGAATACCTGGAAGTTACTGTTCTTGTTCTGATGACTGCTTGCAGAAAAAAGACTGCTGTGTAAATTACTACAGTGTTTGCAAAGGTAAATCAAAAGTCAAAAAGTTTTAAATATAAATTATTCTATGAAATAGATGGGCCAACATGGAAAATATAAAGGTAGATTTGTTTCTCAAGGCTAGAGTCTGATTGACATTTTGGAAAATTAAGATGTTTTGAGGTGAAGCTTTTGGTATTTTTGACTGTGAAAAAGACAGTTTCTGTAGAACGCTGAATTGTGTCATTCATAAGAAAGATAGAATAATTGGATATTGCAGAAGCATACAACATGTGGGGATTTTGGATTGTTTCAATTTTTTTTTTTCCTTTTTTCCCCTCAAAATAGATGGAGACAATCTGAAGTACATCTTGTAGTAATCATTCTTAATTTAAAATTTCCTATCCTTTTTATTATAAATCTGTTTTTAGAATGGATTTATTATGTTTTACTTATTTTTGAATATCTTTTTTCATGGCTAATTGTTTCATACTGACTCCAGCTAAACACGTGAAGTATAGTGCTGGTGTAATTCAGTTACAGGAATGATACTTGAGGAGTATGCTGGTCACATAGTATCTGTTATCAGAATTCCTTTATGCTGTGGAAGGGGATAAATTTAAGGCAACTCCTGCAAAATTGTATTTGTTACCTAAATGCAAATTAAAGCTAAGAGGGGTTAAACCACAACATACAGAAAGAAAAGAAGTGCCAAAGGGAGCCCTGGGCTTGTTTCTAAGTGTGTCAGTGGTACACAGAAAAGAAAAAAGGAATAAGTAGTCCAGTGTGGATGGGATACAGTTTGAATATTTTTCATTTAAAACCCAATAAAACCCTAAGCTTTCATAGTGTTTTCTTCTCCATTTTGTTTGTTTGTTTGTCTGCATAGTGTATGTGCTTTGTTTTTAACTTACAGTTGTGAGCACTAGTCCTTTCAGGGTTTGAGGGCCTAATAGGTTGCACCAAATTGTTTCTAAAGGTGTCTTTAGCCCTACATTTCTGTTGAAGCAGAAAATGTTACAAGAAGAGCTTTAAAAAGATCATCCAGGTAGCTGCTTTTTTTGGTGGGAGGGGGGAGGTGTGTGTGTGTCAGTGCTAACTTTTTTTTCCTTTTAGGTGAAATATCTTGGGTAGAAGAACCATGTGTGTCAATTGAAACTCCTCAGTGTCCAGCCGGGTAGGATAAAGGAATTTGTCTTCTTAGCAAATAAAATCTTAGAGATGGTCAGAAATACTCCAGTGTTCTGCAACAGGTTCTCATATTTATGGAGAGTAAGGTCCCTGCCCTGAGGAATATTCTGTAGAAATTGTTTGTGGCTAGGAATGTTTGTTCTTTCTAAAACCTTTGTCATCTTGTTGCACATTCATTGATCATTTACAGATTAGAGCAGAGTACAGGAGTTCAAATTCAGATTGAAATTCAGTTTGCAAAGACCTGGAAAAATTGTTAGTGTTATCTCAAAGTTCATTTATCACAAATTGTTCATAGTCCATTTTATGTTACCATATTGTATCTTTGACAATTCAGATAAGTCACCTTATGCAGTCTGTAATAACTGTTAGAATCTGTGATTGCAATTCTTTAGGCAACAGGGTTGTTTGGGGTTTTTTTTGCTCCAGTTATTTGCAGAAAGAAAGGTGTGTTAAAAAGGAAGCTATGAAGTAGCTGTATATCTACAAATGCTGAAACAATGTTGCTATTTGTGCAGTATTTCAGAATCATAGATAGAGGCTAGGCAGAAACACCATTTAAAAGTTGTCCTTGAAGAAAAATGAATTAATTTCTGGTTCAGTTATGGTATTTGTGACATTATCCATTATTTTATTTTATTTTATTTTACTGCCGATGTAGTTTAATTATAACAGTAAGACCATTAGAGTTGTGGCTTCTTTGTGGGTTCCTTGGTATAAAAATACACTTTTTAGGTTAACAAATAACTTGCTGAGTTAACACAGTTCCATAGGCTAAAGCTTGGAAAGTACTGAAGGGTGGCTTCTTTAAGTGCTGTAAACAGCATTGCTATATGAAGATCCATTTAATTTCAGATTCGAATCAGTAAGCTGTTTTATGCAGACTGTTCTTATACAAATTATTGATGCTAGTGTGTTTCTGTGTTTTGGAAAGACCACTGTTAATAAGAAACAAACTGGGATAGTGATTACTGCCTGATGTCAATATATAACTGTCAATATGTGAGGACACCATCTCTCCAAACATCTTTATGATGATAAACTTCTATTTTCTTGCAGATTTACTCGTACACCACTTATCGTTTTTTCAATGGATGGGTTTAGAGCAGAATATTTGCAGACTTGGAGTTCTTTGCTGCCAAATATCGAAAAACTCAGTGAGTTACCAAGGGTGTTTTGACCGTTTTCTTTAAAAGCCTTCATGCAACCTCTCTGGTCCTTTTTGCTACTGTCATGCATATGTGTTGCTCGGCAATAAAAAAATCACAAATTAGGTCTCTCATTGGTTGTATATTTTCATTATTATATGTTCTGCATTGCTTCTTGTATTTGAGTGCACAGAAAACATGACTTTTTTTTTTTTAACAAGGCCTCTAATATTTGTCAGCAGCTTTTTATTAAATACATGGTTTGAAATATACATTAAAATACAGTTTAAAACTGAGAAAAATTTCCAGATAAGGATTTTCTGCATTCTCGGTACTGCATTAAAAAGTAGCTAAATAGCTGATAAGGAGTTGAACATTAAAGATATGTAGAACATCCTAAGAAGAACATACTTGGAACATACTAAGACGAAATGCATTGGATTATTGAGAAATTTTCCTCAAAGATTCATTTTTTCAAGTCAGGTATTTTAACATGTTAATATGTTGATATTATTGCAGTAAGGCTCAAGTAACCATTTTCCAGTATTTCTGAATATTGTGAGGAAAAGTAAGTTGAATATCTTCAGCTTGTGCTATAAAGGCCTCTAAAAAGTGAGATCCATTAGTGCATACGTGGTTAAAGTGTCCTGAATATTTTAGAGCTCAGATCTCCAGACACTTTGTACCTGGACAAAATGTCTGCATATTTGTTAATTTCTTCTCAGCAGCAATGGTCTAAATTGACAGTATTTTTATCAGTTCTGAGTATATTACATTGTGTTTCTATTGTGCTCATTTGAAAATTTCCCATGAATGTTATGACATACTACATTTTACTGTAGTTAACATCTTGTTAGAATAGTTAACAATCTTGTTTGTGAATAATGAGAGTATCCAGAAACCTGAACTTGGACCAATGCGCAAACCTGGCTTCTCAGGCAAGTGGTTTATTCTCTGATGTCATTCTGACATCTGAAGGAATTGAATCAGTGAAAGAGTTGTGAATTCTGAAGTCAGTAGTCAGTTCCAGTCTTTTGAAACAAGGTGAAAAGGAAGTGCCAAACTGGCAAAAGGAACGAATACCATGCTATGTCTATGTTTCCAAGAAATCTTTTGAAACAAGAACAGGTCTAATTCAGCATTGCTCATATTTGTGGTCAGTTTGAGCAATTGTTTATGCACATTCATGCTTATATTTCTCAGAAATCTACAGGAAAGGGAAATTTCTTTCTTTGCAGAGGAAAAAATGTAATGTTGATTTGTAGCATAAAGTCTTTCCTCTCTATTAACTCCTTTAACCTAGAACTTTCAGTAGAGCTAATCAAGGTAGTTATTATAGAATATATACACTATTAATATAGATCCTTTATTGTGCAAGGGAAATCTGTAGAAAATTTTGCTGAATTTCTCATGTCTTTATCAATTATTCAGCCCTTCTTCAAACACTCTCTAAGCCTTTTTTTTTTCTGTATCACACTGGAATAGTTTTGTTGAAAAATTTTACACTCTCATTGTTTCAGTTGCTTAGTTAAAATCAGCTTGTCTTCCTTGACTGAAATGCTCTACATCAATTAACAAAGTACATTTGATCATGAATGAAATAGTAATCTGGTTACAGCTTAATATAGAACTTTGTAGTCTATGTGAGTTAGATGTAAAAATGGTGTTAAGGCATCTTCCAGTCTTCACATGTTTGTTTTGTGAGTAAAAAAGGATTCTAGAGTGGATTTAGGCATTATAGATGTTTGTGTGCTGAGTACCTTTGATTGATGAAAAATAATGCAATGTTTGGAGATACAGGTAGGACACCTGGGGTGTGATTCACTCCAGGGCAGAACACCTACATTTAGACATGTTCTTGGAGATGTCTGTGTGTGAGATGTCTGCTTGCTCGTTGAAGTCAGTGCCTTTATGGTTAATATCGTCTGTACAGTGCAGTGCAAGAACCTAGAGGACGAGTCAGCTCAATCAACAGACAGAGGGTGCCACAGGACGAATTGTTGCCTTAATCTCTGTTTTTAGTATACTTCACAGTGCCATGGCCTGCAGCAGCTGCGTCAGGAGAACACAGATCTTGAAGGGATTTGCATCAAAACTGTCAACTTCCATGCAGATGTCTTGGACATCAAAGGGTTTCTCAAATGGCACCTGGCTCCAGTGCTTAAGCTGCTGAGTCCTTCTCTGCTTGTTACCAATCAGCTCTGCAGAATATCTTGTTTGGTCTGACCTCAGGCTTCAGTCTCATTGCATAAACATGTATATCTAGGCCATTTCGGATCTCAGAAGTATCTGAGAAATTTTCTTGGGTTGGCAGACAGGATGTAGAAGCAGCATCTGAAGGCCAGACAGGATCATTAAAGAGTTCTCAATGGACCTTAGGCCCCTAGGCTTTAGGCAGCTGAATTGGGCATCCAGGTCCACTGACTGCAATGGGACAGTAGCCTTAGCTCACAGGGAGGCACCAGGATTGTATGAGTCTTGTTTTGGAGTGACGTTTCTCCATCTAAAACCGCAGCAGCTGATTGTGGTGATTTTTGTTTGTTTGTTTTTAAGACTCTGTTTTCAGTTTAAAAAAAAAAAAGAAAATGTATATTAATACCTTGATCTGTTGCAGAAACATGTGGCACACATTCAAAATACATGAGAGCTGTTTACCCCACAAAAACCTTTCCAAACCATTATACTATTGTCACAGTAAGTGAGAATTTTTGTTTTTCCTTTTCATTATCTGGATAATGCAGAAAGGATTTTGTGGTGCCTGTCTTTTTGTGGGATGTGGGAACTCATGCCATAGATGTAAAAGGGAGAGAGAGATGCTGAGATGGTATACAGATACAGGCATGATCTGTGTGGCTATACATGTGTGCTATCTGACCCAGGCCTGTGAGCTGGTTATTCCTGATCCTTGTCAGACTAATTTGATACGGGTGAGCATGGGTAAGGACACAGCCTTTTGATGATAGCATTTGTTAGGGTGGGTTTGGCAGCGGATATACAGCCACATGACATACAGGATACCTAATCTATAGTGCGTCAAGTTTTAACTGGGCTGGGAAGGAAATATGGAAACTCGGGCACAAGTTTCCAATTTGATGGGCACGCTGAATTCATTGGCAGGAAGCTGATGATTTGTGTGAATTAGGAAAGCGTTCTCTTTCTATGATGAAACAGTTCTTTTAAAATTGCAATACTGTAGCAGTGTGCACTGAAACATGGTTTAGGGTCCATTTGATTTTAGGGCTAAGCATTTTATTTTGTTTATTTTCATTTTACAGGGATTGTATCCGGAATCTCATGGTATCATTGATAACAACATGTATGATGTAGGCTTGGATGCACACTTCTCACTTTCAGGGGAGGAAAAATTCAAACCTGAGTGGTGGAAAGGGCAACCAGTAGGTTTGTTTCTCATACAGTATTTATGTCCGGACTGGTTTGTGTCATATAATAAAACAAAACAAAAAGGGAATAAAATTCAAAACTGTGCAATATATTTGCAGCAAGTACTAAATAACCTGTAGGCTTCATATAATAGGCTGCCTACGAAATAGTTTGCTTGTTATGAAAGTAAAAGGACTCTTAAAAAGTTAATTCTGAGATGTAAAATTTTCACTTAATGTGGCAGTTAGTAAAAAAAGACTGAAATATTTTGGCTAGTACTGGAACAGATTTCTTGCCACAGGGAGCCATAGTAAATTTTTGATATGGTTTGATTTTGGGATATTTTTTTTGTTTGTCTTTTGACAACTTGCTACAAAATGAAATTGGCTTCCAAATTACATCTAGTTACAAATACACTTATATCTATTTGCAAATGTCCAGGCATTTAAAAGCAAGGAAGGGAGCAGCGAAGAGCTTAATTTCCAAAAAAAAATGTCAGTTATATTTAACATAAGGCACATTTCATAACAACCCTGAATTATACCTATGGTTATGATTAATATTATTAATTTACTAGAAATATCAAGCTCTAACAATGGTGCTGAAAAAACCCCAAACATATTCAATATGTAGTATACCTACTTAATATAAATTTATGTATGTGTGTCTGTGTGTCTGTGTGGCCATGTTTGTAGTATACTCAAATACCCAGGTTTTGGTGCTGTATTTTTCCTGAAGGATTACATCACGTTGTAACACAACCAGAGCTGCACTTTTTAGGATTAATAGAAATACATCCTCTTATATAAAATCATATAATTAGAACCTATATCTGAAATAGAAATAGATACAAAACACAACAAAATTAAACTAATAGAATAGAATGTTTCAGTTGGAATGGACTTACAGTGATCATCTAGTCCAGCTGCCTGATGAACTCAGGGCTGGCCAAATGTTAGCTGACATTTTTAAGGGTGTTGTCCAAATGCCTCATGAACACTGACAGGCATAAGACAGCAACAACCTCTTTAGGAAGCCTGTTTCAGTGTTCGACACTGTATGTGTAAAAACATGTTTCCTAATGTCAAGTCTGAATATCCCTAAGGCAGCTTCTTCCATCTTCATGATCCTGGGGTTTGCCACATGAAAAAATGATCACTGCCCATTGCCAGTTATGGAAATACCTATGTGGTTTTTTTCTATGCTGAGACTATCCAAGGAATGACAACATCATGGTTTCTGCACTACTAATTTTTCTTCAGATCAGATATGGTCATTAGGTAACTGTGATGTGTGAAAGGAGAAGGAAAAATGCGTGCTTGCAGCACATGTTTTTACTTTTGTGATACGTGGTCCTCCAGTGATGACAAAAAATAATTTGTTTGTATCTTTACCCAAAGGTCTGGCTGACAGCAATGTACCAGAATTTGAAAGCAGGCACCTTCTTTTGGCCAGGCTCTGATGTTCCAATTGAGGGAACATACCCCACTTTGTACACCATATACAATGGGTAAGATTTTATAGGGCTTGTACTAAATTCCTGCAGGTTACTCCAAAAATCCAGACTGCTATTTGACAGTTGAAGGAAATAAAATACAAGATTTTCAAACAAGCCTGACAGATAAGTGCCATGTCACATCATCCTGTTTATGTCATGGAACTACCAAAATACCTGAAATTTTCAAAACCATTCAGGGGATTCACAATGAGAAAGTCAAAGGGTACTGTATATTCCGCTCTCCTAGACAGCTTGGAAGTTTCAGCCAGCTGCAAAACACTACGAGAGCACCTTGGAACTGATAAGTACCCCCTGCTTAGCTACACCAATGATTGCCGTATTTCCATGCGTAAAATCAACAGATATTATATAGCTCTTTAAAAATACTTGCAGTTGAGAATAAGCTTACAGATAAGCTATACCCTAAGACTATGAACACGAACTAGGAAGCCATGACAAGAGGCTGTGGGAGACAGAAATATATTGAAGAGAGAATGCTGAATAGGGAAGCTACTGAAGGAAGAGGGGCTCTAAATCAATTTCCTCTGGCCTTGCTTGCATGTTTGATAATGTGCACACAGCTGTTGAATCGTAGTTCTTGTATGGTTTTTGCTAGTTCTCTCAAAGGTTACACTCGAATGTGAAGTAACAATTGCCTTCATGGTTTTTGTGTCATTATTTTTGTTGTGGGGTTTTTTTTTTGTTTGTGTTTCTTGCAGTTTGTTTGTTTTGCTATGGAAGGCATTGATATTAGTAAATTATTTCTAGATTTTTGATGATTGTGATGATTGCAGTGTATTTCCCATGACTCTTCACATTTAGAAAGATAATCTATAGCAAGCATAGAACCGTAAGTCTCTATAGATAACAGACTTCTCAGTGATGTGTAGGATTGGTACTCAGAAAACATCTGAGTACTGTAAGTAACTAACACACAGCTTGTGCATGACTTTGAGGGAAAGCAGATCTATTTAACGGGTGAATTCTTTCATAAGAAACAAAGCATGGTCTCACTAAGACTTTGATGGGATTATTACTTACTTTTAAAATATGAAAGTCCAAGGCTTATACATGCTGAAAAGAATAAAAATTATTCTACCTTGTGTTTCAGGTTTATTTCCTGAACTTAAAATATCTCTTTTTGCATGTATTTATAAATAGTCCCACCAACACAGGTTTGTGTTTGCAAAATCAGGGTCTGTCTAATTTACCACTTAAAGTGACTTACATTCAATTAAAAATGAGAGTAATAAAATTAATTGCTGTACCTTGTTAAAATGCATCATTCTTAGTTCCGGATCTGTGATTTTAATATATAACTGAAGTATGGACACTTTCTCTGTATCTAAGAATTAGAAGTGGTCAGAAAGTCTTGTTAACATCATATCTTTAAAATTTTTTTTTTCTTTTCAGTTCGATTCCATATGAAGAGAGAATTTCAGGAATACTGAAATGGCTTGATAATGCCCAGCCTGAGAGGTAACACTTTGTAGTATCTACCTGCTTTGTGAGACTATAGCTTAGTGTTTAATGCTTACCAATTGAAATTTCTGTTGGTGTTTGTGAAACATGGAATCTTCCTCACCATTTCAAATGATTATTTGCTGGACTTAAGCCTCTTCTGTAAGTACAGCTATAATAAGACTGTAGGTATAAAAGATTAAAAAGTGAACATATATCGAAACAGTATTTACTGTTGTATGAGTTTTATTTTATTGTTATGTCTTTTTTCTTGGTGCATGGCCTGTAGGAAACATTGAACGTTCAGTTTCTAATCTAAACGTATGGATGAAAGATTTTATATGAAGGCTATTGCACAAGAAATGTTAAATACATGAAAGTAATTGCAGTAAGTAATTCAGGATGAAAAGTAAATATCAGTGCTGATCATGGTGTTAACTTTGTGACATGTAAAGAAATGAAATATTTTATATTATAATTTGCTAATAAAATCCTAATGTATTTGCAGTTAAGAAATGCTCTCTAGAGCCTGACTGCTTAGTCAGAAAGAGCTCTTTCAGATGGTAGTTGCATTTGCATCTCAAAAAGGATTGTTTGCTCTGGTGTCTGAGATCTTGAATATTCCCTGAGTGATTTCTGGTTACCCATTAAAGGCACTGGATATTGCTTCTGAAATTGCAACTTTAAAGGGCCCATATTGATTAATAACAAAACTCAGAGGAAGTTGAATGATTATTTTTGCTGTATGGACTTCTATCAAGGTTTAAAGAGGTTATTTATAATTCCTTTTAAAAAGTCATTTAATATTGCTCCTTTTTTTTTTTTAATGAAAATGTTCTTTTCAGATGCTGCATCTAAACTCTCATTGTGTTCCATTCTTATTTATTTCTAACTCAAGGCCTGATTTATACACTTTATATATTGAAGAACCAGATTCTTCTGGACATTCATTTGGACCAGTTAGTGCTGGTGTAAGTAGTTTCTATATTTTTCTTATACTTAATTGCACTAAAAATGGTGTTGTACTAGGAACTTAATCAGTTTATAGACCTGGAAAGGATGGTAGATAAAAAATTGCCATGACTGTTTTATGACTTTTTATTAAGAATTTTTACTTGTGGTTGAGCCCATTGTTATGATTCCAATACTGTGTGTGAATCAGAAGAACTATAAACCAAACAGACTGGCAGAAAATAATTTCAGATCATACTATTAGAAAAAATATTAATATTTATATTTAGACTGAACTTTAATTATATTGCAAAGTGATATTTAGAAGCATGTGCCCTGGCAAATTCTCAGAGCTGTCTTTTAAGTATTCTTAATAGTGTAATTCACTGTTCACTGATTTGTAATCCAAAAGTATTACATTTTTACTTGCGTGAAGGCAAAAACTTCAACCTTTAAGGCTCTTAGATGTAACTGGTTTATCTCACAGGTAATCAAAGCCTTACAGGCAGCAGATCAAGCACTGGGGATGCTCATGAATGGACTTAAACAAAGAAATCTGCACAACTGTGTAAACCTCATTGTTGTAGCTGATCATGGTAATGTACATACTTCTTTTTTCAATTTAATTGTACTAAATCACTGTTTTCTTCCTCTGTGCAATATGTAGGCTTGATAGTGTTAATCCATTTTATAATTCACTTCATCTTCCTTGCCACATAAAAAAATAACTGTTTCTATGTTGCCCTTTAGGGATGGAGAAGACCTACTGCAAACAGTTAGAATATATGACTAATTACTTCAAAGAGGTGGATTTCTACATATATGCTGGGCCTGCAGCTCGCATTCGAGCACATGATGTTCCGAAGGACTATTTTACCTGTAAGTGTGGACCAGTCCTGGGACTGAACAATCAATAGTGCAGGAAATAAATAAATAAAGAAGGAAATGGATAATCAGTAGTAATTAGCAGAGTGAACAGCTTTCTCTTTCCCTTAACTTGACTTCGACATCTATGGAAGTTGTTTGGGTTTTTTTAATCAGGAATGACCACTTTAGACGAAATTTAGATGGAAGTTACAAAAGGTTGTTGCAGACTCTGATTTGTATTTTCTTGGCATGGAAAGATGAAGTAAACGTAGTTTTATTGTTTTGGACTGGAATTCAGGTCTTTCATAAGTGCATTGCTCTTCACAGATTTCTTGTGCAACATTGGCAGAGTCACTCTTTTTGAAGCAGTGAATATTTCTATCTGTGTGTACAAAGTTACAAAATGTGAACCTTAGCACAGTGGAATCTAGGCCTTGGTTAAGCCCTTTAGCTAATATCTCAAAAGAACAGAAAATTGAAACCATGTGAGCTAACTCTGACTTGAAATAGATACTGTGCTACCAGACTGGAAAAAAAAATCTCAGAACTTTCTGTATCAGGGAAAAGAATGGAGATAAAATCATGGAAATGCTCTGTGTATTGACTTTAAAGAATTTGTAAAGTATTGTAAAAGGCATAGTTATTGTGGGTTGCAAATAAGAGCTGGGATCCCATTGTACTTTTTATTCATATTTTATAATTGTACTTATATTTGAAGGCTCAATATTTATATGACATAAAGCAGACTTTCTTTGGTTTAAGTCAGATAAAAGCAAAGTAATGAGCAGAGGAAAGAATACTCATGGTTTTTGCATGTCTCAATCTCAATAAAATTGTTGACTCATTTCCTCTAATAGTCTTAGATTTTCTGTAGGAATTTTCCTTCCATGGAGTGCTCAGATTTGCTTTTTAAAAAGTTATTGTCGAATGCTTAAATCACTCTTTCAAAATGTGCAAGGTGAAGATAGCAAGACAGACTGAAATTTTCTCTGTGACTGTTGCTGGAAGCGAAATACAAGACAACTGCTCCAGGTCCTGTTCAATGTAAAAAAGGTTATACTTCAAACAGAGGTTAGATGAGAGAAAAAACCTTGGGTCTGATGATCTGTCAGCTTTGGGTGGAGGTAGTCATCACCATGGCAGTTTTCTATAGTCTGTCTCGATGTACCCAAAGTTCTAGTTACTTCCACAGACACACTTACAGGCAGTTACCACTGGAAACATAACATTCCTACCTGTGGAAGGCTATAATTGCCACAACCTTCACAAGCTAGTAAAGGAAATCAGTTTTATAGACAAAAAGCATGTTTAAGTTTTTCTCGGGAGGCTTTGTCCTTCAGCCATTCGAATATATATTAATTCATCTTTTCTTTTTAACAGTTGACTCAGAAGGAATCGTTAAAAACCTCACAGTGAGTAAATATTTTCATAACTTTTACTCATAGCTACTCTTAATAGGAATCTCATGAAAAAACACGGTTTGTAAAAAAATGAAACTATGGTGCCACTTTAAATAGTGTACTGACTCCAGTGTACCATGGGAGGTGGTTCTGGAATTTGTTCAAAGATGATGCACAAAGGTTTGCCATAGGGGGCCTCTGTTCAGAGAAAATTTTTCTGTACTTCACTTTGAAAGAGAAGTGGCCAACTTCAGGGGGAGAAACCAGGGTATATCTTCATGATAGAACAGAATACAGCACAGAGATGCTTTAGGCAATAGGCATCTGTTGGCACTGAATCACAAGTGCTGCACTCAGGCTGGGTTAAAGTAACTTTTCCACACAACAGGTAATGACATTGTAGAGCACATTGCCACAAAGTGTTGTAGAGGCTGGAAATAGAAATAAGAAGGGGGGATTTTAGACACATTAATGCAGGGCAGCCCTGTAAGGGCTTTTAAACCTGATCCACAAGGAACATCTGACTTAAAAAGTCCTTGAAGCCTGGATGAAACTAAGCAGGTACAAGAAAGAAGCTTCATTCAATACTTGGCTTGTTCTTACACACTTCCTCTAAGTGTCTGATTCTGGAAATTTTGGACATCTGATTTGAAAGAGTACTAGGCAAGATGGGCCTTTGGCATCAGGCAGTATGACTCTCTTAGGATCTTTTGACATATCACTGAAATACTTGCAGTGCTTTTTACATATGATGCACCACCACAGGGCCCCATACTGCTAGTTCCGCTTGGAACTGAGCCATGCTGAGTGGATGTAGCACTTGAGGGCAGGTCCAAGCTTGCCTGTGTCTCCCATGTGGGTACACTTTGACAGCCGAGTTCTGAAAGATACAAAGAAGTGCAGAACATAGTGCAAACCGAAGGAAGACCAAACCTATTTCTTTTACTGAAAGGTGGTAAGATGTGACAGTGCATGGTTTTTTCCTTATACTTTTTTAGACAGATAATTCACTGCCTTCTTTTTTTTTTTAGTGTTCAAGATATACGTTAATATATGTGGGATGAATGTGCTGGACAAACTAAAAAACTTGTAGGACAGTTGTGTTTTTGTATTTCTTTACTTTTACAATTTATAGTGAGTTAAACATTTAAACTGCTTGCTCTCAGTGTGTTGTCATACCTTCCCCTTCTTTTCTTCATTGTCAGATTGTTTTCTATTCTGTGGCTTGTCCTGGGCTAAGCAGTAGACAGGTGTTGTGGTACATTTGGAAACAATGCTCTCAGTTTGTAAAAATTCTGGGCTCCCAGATGGGTATGTTTCTGATAAATCACCGCTAGAGGTCTTCCTTTAACGTGTTGAACATGTGGGAGTAGGATCAATGGCTGGAAATAGCTGAAGGAGCTTTCTCAGTGCTATATCCCCTACCTCACTGTATGATGTGGAGTCTGTCATATCAAAGAGCGTTGGTATGATGGGAATATCAAAATTTGCATGTTCTCAACCTCAGCTGAAACTGCTACTGCTAATAGTTACAGAGATGTGACATCTTGTGCCTTATGGGAATAGTCTGGTATCAGGACCTGTCCTCTTTCCTTTTTTCTTCGTAAGTGGTTAGTGTATTTTGTCCCTGTCAAGTTATGAGAACGAGGTGTTTTTGCAGAGAAGGGAGTTGTGTGTTGTGTATTAATTGCTAATGAATGGACGTAAAAGTCATATGTTGATTTTCTCTATTTTTCCTTTTAATTAGACCTCTTCTTCTGGGCTAGCAAACACATTGAATCCTTATTTTTCATGTTCCTGGATTCCTCTGTGCTTCTTTGATGACTACTGAGGCACAGTTACTCTCACGTCACATATTAAAGTCTGCATCCTGTGCAGAGCATACAATTCTAGTACTCAGAAGTGAAGATGTCAGACCAGACCCCAGGCATGGTATAGTTTGCACAGCCTTTGTGGCAAAACACGTCCACTTCTGTGGCCTACCCAGCTTCCTAGCAGTTCTTCCCTTAGCATTTTAGATATTCTAGGTTATCCCAGTGCTGGATTCCTGATCAGGAGCAACACTTCTGAAACGTTGCCATGATACTTACAGCCAGCTGGAATGGCTTCTAATGGCCATATATAGTTAAGTCTTTGCAGTATGTCGTGTGGTTATCATTAGGTTCACAATTCCAAGCTCTTCCATGGCACGCCTGCTAATGCAGCAGTTATATTAACACATTAAATGTGGGTGTAAAAACTAAGACCTTTAGCTAACAGCTGAGCAATGGACATTTACATGTTCAGGCTTGCAGCTAAAACCCTAGGCTGTGCTACATTGTGTACACTTGGCTTGCTTTGGTATTTATTGAATGGTAAAGTGACAGAAGGTGGCAGAAATAAACTGCCAGAGAACTTTCTCTTGTACAGTGTGATCTTACCAACTAGACGCCAGTGACATTATTACAGAAATATAGACTAAACATTTCGACTGAGTGTCTTTCAGCCTTAGGTGTACTTTTACCTCACAGTATTTGTGGACTTGCTATACGTATTGTATGCAGTCTATTTTCGAAGAATTCCAAAAAAGTGTTGCTTTTCCTTGCATTGCTTCTGGGGCCAAAAATGACATCTGCAGGTCATCCGAGAAGCTATCTGTGAATAATGGGCTTTGTGGTTGCGTTTCTGTCACTAAGATGTTTGTGATAATTTTGAATGATGGGCGGTTTTTGAAGCTGAGCAAAACTCATGACTGGGCTCTTTCCTCTTGCACAGTGCAGAAGATCCCCTCAGCACTTCAAGCCCTATCTGACTCCTGACTTGCCCAAACGCTTCCACTACGCTAACAACATTCGTATTGATAAAGTTCATCTTTTGGTGGATCGACAGTGGCTGGCTGTGAGGTAACATAATTTGTGTGATTGTTATGCTGTTTTTTCCATCCCACTCTCATCCCTTTAATTTCCTTCATAGATGCTTCATTTCCTGTTTTGCTTTAGACTTGCTACATTTCCATGTTCGTTATGGTTAAAATCATACTATGTGTAAAAAGGAAACGTACCTCATAGAAAAAAACTCCAAGAATGTGTTATTAGTGTGACTCAAAACTTAAATGTCTAATACAAGAATCACCACTGCTCCACATCAAATTTTTACGAAAGCAAACCAAAAAAAAAAAGGATACTACCTAACAGAAAAATTCTCAAAAATAATGCAAACAGTAATGTAAGATTGTTACACAAGGCATTCCCATATTTAGCTCTTTTCTTGGCATTGCAGTCACCACCTCTCAGCTGCCCTTCTCTAAGCCTGATGGCTTTAGTCTGGTGCATATGTGGATATGGCCGATGATCAGCATTAGGAGTCCTTCATCAGGCAGAATATGATCTTGAAGTTTCTGCTCCCTCACTCTGTGATCCCAATGAGGTTCTTCCTGTATCCATGCTAACAGTACAGCTTGCCCATTCTTCACAAGCCTGCAAGTTAACATTACATCTCAGCTCAGTAGACGTGGTGCATTCTACATGTTTTAGGTGCACTTGCATTATCACACAAAGATAAGCTGAAAAGGTGACAAATCAGACATAACTACCTGCTCATTACAAAAAATTGCTGTAAGAGTGAAACATAAAAGAAATAACTCTGAGTAAGTCAAAAGCAGTTCAGACAAGGCTTAGACCTGAGGCTTTGAAAACTCGATACAAAAATCTGTAGTGTTTGCAGCAATACTGCATTTACTAAGCTACAGTATTGCAGGAGGAGAAGCGAGATCCAACTTGGAATTTCAAGACTACTAAAACATTAAAAAATGCCCAATCTAAATGAATGTACAACTTGATTGTGTGTTTTGGTGTAACCAAATAATTGTCCAGGACGTATAAAAAGAAATGTCCCCTGAAAAAGTCTTATAACCACCCTATTTTAAACTGTGCTCAAATGTTCTTGCGCTTCTGGAAACAGGATACATGCACTTGACAACTGTGCATTGAATTGGTATGGGGTGACTAGCTCTTTATTTTTCCACGTGTCTCAGCAATGAGTAGATGAAAATAAGGTTCAGTCACTATGTCAGAGTATTCTGATGTGTTATTAATACTATAACCCAAGCCCACATTATCCACATCTCTTCACCCTTCAGAATCCATGATGAAAATGCACTATCTTGTAAGGCAAAATCTTTTGCAGTCATATTTATATTACTCCACAGAGGCTAACAGCAGAGTTCTCCCACGGTAAGTTTTCTGTTAAAGTGAATGTAACTAAGAATTCTTCCTAAATGGATTACACTTGTTCTGCAACTTGTAGCTAAGTAAAGCCCTCAGTTCAAAAATAGCCATTTTTTTCAATTTATTTTGAAAACATTGTTTCACTGTACACTCATATCCATCTAGGATAATTTATTACTGTCCACAGCAATTTCTGTTAAAGGAGAAAGAGATCTTCATAGAAGTGAACACTGTGATGAACCTTAAGTACTGCAATATGATGACAGAGTCAGTTCTTAAGGAATGATCGAGTCTCTGAGCCAAAATGACTGTTACTAAATGCTTCTATTTGTGTCATTTTTATTTACACTCTGTGATGATTTCTCCTTAGGGATGAAAGTTACACATTTTGTGATGGAGGTAACCATGGCTATAACAACGAATTTAAAAGTATGGAGGTAAGATGATTTCTGTTCAAGTCTTGCACTTTCTTATCTACAAAATCATAATGTGCCAGGTAAATCACCAGAATACAGAATGATGATAGTTTTTGCAGTGTGCTTTTTCTTTTCTGTCAACAAGACATGTAAACTTGTAGGTCCAAATATTTGTATTGCCTTTCATCAATGTGTACAAGGCCTGTTTCTTTGGAGTCCTGTAGTAAAACCAGTCTGGGCTTACCTTACCTGCTTGGAGAAAGGTAGACTACTGTAAACCAAGTCTACCATGTTTAGCTACAGGACACTGAATTCTTTTGTTCTTTCATTCTTCCACTGAGGCAACGACCGAAAAATCTCCATAGGCTCTGGGAGTTCATCTGAGCATTTGAAAGCCTGTATGCTCAAATAAGCTAAATCTCATTGTCTCTACTTATCGCACAAGAGTTAATCATATCATCAGAACAAAAAAATAATTAGCATAGCCTGTATGTTAGTATAGCCTGTGTTGCTGTTTCATCTCATTTTCACTTCTCTTTACAGTGAAAGTATTTTGAGGTCTTGAGCATTTGGTTTTCCATGTAGCTTCTGTGATGTGAACCTTTAATTAAGGTCAAGCATGCCACTCTAAGTCCCATATTCTGTGCCTAAGAATCAGATCCTTCCAGATCTTTACAACTATGTTAAAACCAATTGTCAGTGATCAGAATTACACTGAATGCTTGTATGGAAAGAAAAGGTGAATTCTGGTTGCCAGGAACACCTTAAAAATTACATAAGCTTACTGAGGTGCCACAATTGATGGTGTTTTTTTTTTTTTTTTTTTTTAAAAAAAGGAGCAAAATGTCATCTTTCTATAATAAATTAAAATTCGTTTTCTATTATGCACACGTAATATTATTTTAGAACAGTTCACTGTCGTGTTTAGTCATGTTTCCTGTATCCCCTGGCAGGCAGCTCAGGACGCTCATAAAGCAGTAGAAGCTCCTGTGAGACTGTACATAGTATCAGTGTTCTGCAACCAGGCTTGCAGGCTCCTGCAAGGGCTGTCCAGCACTGTACCATTGGTGGTACTGATGCAGGTCACTGCTGAGCTTGGAATGGGCCTCTGAAGTTCCCTGCTCCTTGCTTTAGCCATGGCCATAGACCCTTAAGTGACTCCAAGACTTCAGAGTGCAACACATTAAAAAAACACCCCAAACCCAAATAAGATTCATGATATAGTTTAAAATACCATGCTAAATTAATTCCTGTTTTGCAATTTCCTTCGAATTATGTGCAATGGCAGAAATTTGCCTTCCTTACCAGAACAATCCTGTATTTTTAACTTTTGTGACTGTAAAAAGACTATATTTTGCCATTGTCTCAGTTTTCATAAAGTGCAACTGAATTGGTTTTGAATTTGGATTCCTGTAGATAACCCATTTTATTATTATCGCTATTACAATCTAGGCTATATTCCTAGCATATGGCCCAAGCTTTAAAGAGAAAACAGAAGTGGATGCTTTTGAAAACATTGAGGTTTACAACCTTATGTGTGGTGAGTAGAAACAATCCAGTACTTTAGAGGATAAACTACTAGTGTTTTCAAATACCAGTGTTGTAAGAGCTAAAAGCAGAATAGCTAAAAATTAAGTGAATTAATTCAAAAACAAAACACTGAAGCCATGCTCTTAGGCCTTCTTTACAGTGCTAAGAGATTAACTGCCAGAAGTTGTTCTGCTTTGAAGTTTTTTTCTGATTGCAGAAGAATTCTACTAAAGAATCAGATGGAACCACACCTGCCACATGGGTTTGCTGTCAAACTGATGCCTGTGGAATTGTGGATAAGAGTCTTGTAGAGAGCAACAGCTCTTGCTTCTAACTTCAGATGGACCATTGCAGTCCCAGCAGTGAGCAATTAGGAAGAATGTGCCTCAGAAAATACGGATTGAAGCATCACACAAAAATGCAATAGGCTATTATGTTTCATAATGTGATGCACTTTCAATAACATTTATACTCTGCGTTAAACCATCTAATCTTGTGAATGTTATGACAATGTATGAAACTGTTTCAACAGTACTCAAATCTATAATGACTAAATCTTGGTGCAGTGGAAGATAGCAAAGAACCTTCAGACCTAGAAAACTGCAAGTTGGTGGGAGTAGTTACTATAATAGTTTAAATAATGGAATAAGCTATTTCTTCTACATTTGAAATTACTAGGATATGAGCAGAATTGGAAAGAGAATGACTTTTAAAAATATCATTTTAGTCTTAAGATATGTATACAAATTTCAAATGTTTCAACAGATTTGTTGCAGATAGTACCAGCACAAAACAATGGAACACATGGCAGCTTGAATCACCTCTTAAAGAAACCTTTTTACAATCCTTCACATCCAAGGGAAGTCTCGTCTCCCTCTTCGTGTCCAGTTTCCAGTCTGACTCCTGCAGATGACCTGGGATGCCAATGCATACAAGTAAATAGGGGTTTCTGGCGTCTTTTAATCATCTCTGTCAAGTGTATTCTGCTTGCTTTGTTTTTTTTCTAAACAATGGACTCATTTTGAATGATTCTCTTACGTTTTACAGATCTCGAATGTGTCACAAGAAGTACTGCTAAATGAGAGGTTAAATCTCACCACAGAAGAAAGTAAGCAGCAAAAAATTAAAAGGGCAGCAATATTTTTAAATCTACACCTGGTTTATATTTTATATCACTGGTTTCAGTGGGAATTTTTGCAATGTTAATTACAATTGAAAGTGAAATAGGAAAATCGGGTCAGAAGCACAATTTTTTTATTTTTCCTTCGCATTTCTTTAAAAAATGCTAAGGAACTCTGTTATAGCAACATGTATGTATAGGAATAGAATCTGAACCCCATTAAAATTTTGGAAAAAACCATACGGAATTCAATAGCCTTGGAGAAAATCTGAGCACTGTCAGACTATGTGCCATAACTCTTTTTCCTTACCCTGTATCCATAACTCTGCCTTTCTCTGATCAAAAATTCCCATAGATGCTTCTTTCTGCTTTTTTTAATGAGGTTTCTGGAAATTTTGGGAAACATTGTAATGCCTCCTAATCAAATATGATGTAAATTTCACTCCACTGGCAAGATAAGTTCAAAATATTTACATTGGCATAAAATTTCAAAGAAACAAGAATTTGCTAATCTGATATATTATATTGACTTTTGTACATTAAACACAGTATGAAAACTATTTTCTATATTTTTTATTCTACTTATAAGCCTAAAGAACCACATGACCAGGTTTACTGTTGGATCTGTTTGTATTTACTGAAGTTTTAATTAACAGTTTTTGTCTGCTCTCTTAACCCCTTGTGCAATCCAAAGTGTTATAGAAGAATAAATCAATAATTATTATTTAAATTTCAGTAAAGAAGGCAAGTTCATCTCATTTGCCATATGGGAGACCCAGAGTTCTTCAGAAGGAAAATGTCTACTGCCTCCTTTCCCATCATCAGTATGTGAGTGGATACAGCTATGATATCTGGATGCCACTGTGGACTGCATACACTGTGGATAAGCCTGTAGGTTATCAAATATCTGTACTACTCTTAAATATGGGATCTAATGGATTGAAAGTGTGGTCCATTCATCAGGAACCCTGTTTAAGGGCTGGTGGATGTCATGTGACCAAGGCTTTTGTGTCTGAAAAAGAAAAAGTGTCTTTGAAATCGTTTAAATTTCAGCTATCTTAAAATATAGTTTAGAAAAGTGGGAATGACCATTTGTTAGGGACACAAAAGATACAGGAGAATAGAGCTGCTGGTAAGCTGGTTCTATTAAGCCTGTTCTGTAAAAGGCATATGTCAAGACAATGCTCCACCTCAGCTGTTAGTTCCTGTGGAAAAGCAGGCTGTGATTTTCCAAATCAGAAATTTTAAGCTTTCCTGTGAGTACCATAATCTTTTTCCTATTGAATATCCTTTGTGCAGCTCTACAAGACAATTTGCACTAATGCGTATTCCTGTATGTTCATTTCTGAAAAATGTAATTATAGTTAAATGAACCTCTGAGTGTTCAAGGGTATGTGGCTCTGGAATAAATTGAGTTTTCAGGGTCCGTAAACTAATGGACATTCATGGGCTTACTTGCCTGTATAATTTGACCCTTTTTCTAAGTTGCCTTGAGGAAATAGTTTCTATGTTGACTCTTCTGTCTGAAGAGGACTGTTATTGATGTCTATGTGATTTCTTATTTTATCAGTACAAATATGAGGAAATTATTTTAGTCCAATATATGCTGCTAAAATGTTAGTATTTCAGAAAGTTTCACTCCATGTTTTCTACTGATTCTTCCCTATCTGGTTGAAGAATCATGAATTCAATCCTAAGAAGGCTAAAAGTCATTTAAGCAAATGTCCATTTCAACAAGGACTGTTTATACTTCATATTTGAAGATCTGCACTTAAACCTTTCTATGAAAGTGCGTTACCCAAACGAAAGCTAGTTAATTGTGGGCATTTTTTGTTTGATTTTGCTTTTAAAAGATTAAAAAGTCCCATCAGAGCTGCAGTCTTCTTAGTATTGAGCTTTAAAAAAGCTCAAAAACCCAAATAACTTTTCAGACATTTTCCTTTGTTGAAAAACAAATTCTCAGTTAGCAAAGAATCAGAATCATGGAATGTGAAGGGGTTAGAATAGACCTTAAAGATCATCTAGTCCGAACGTGGCCCTGCCCTGTCCCCATGAGCAGGGACACCTCCCGCTAGATCAGATTGCTCAAGGCCTTGTCGGACCGGTCTTTGAACACTGCCAGGGCTGGGGCATCCACAACTTCCCTGGTCAAGCTGTTTCAGTGTTTCACAACCCTCACATGAAAAAAATTCTTCCTAGTATCTAACCTAAATTTCCCCTCTTTCGATTTGTACCCATTACTCCTTGTCTTATCAGTACAGTTCTCGACAAAGAGTTCCTCTCTGGCTTTCCTATAGGTGCCTTTCAGATACTGAAAGTGTATAAAGAAAGTTCTTGCTCAGCTTAGCATCTAAATCAAGAGAAATACATATTTTGCAGGAGTTTCTTAGAGCAGTTTATGCAGCATTGTGGGAAGCAGTGAATGATTGAGACTGAAGTATTGGAGGATATAGGTCACAGCAGATTCTAACACAATGATGTATGTTTTCTATAAAAAGAATAGGAAAGAATAAATTCCATCTGTAGTAGTGTCAGAGACACAACAGTGAAAGGCTCTGAGTGTAAGAGCTCACACACTGACTTACCTTGCACAGTAAGCTGACATTATGATGTTTTATTACATGTGCTAATCGAGAGAAATAGG
Organism: Rhagologus leucostigma; assembly: GCA_013397725.1. Lineage (NCBI taxonomy): Eukaryota > Metazoa > Chordata > Aves > Passeriformes > Rhagologus > Rhagologus leucostigma. Next base: position 745,423 of record VZTD01004116.1, read on the forward strand.
CTTTGTAAATTTTAACACCTGTGGAAGCACAGAAGGATAAAACCAATGCCTTTGATTGTAAGATTTGGCTACAATACTTGGGAATGACAGAATATTGCACTTTCTACAGAATTTCTATTGCACCCTGGGTTAATTATGTTTGGATGCAGCCTGTGCAGTGCTTTACACCGTTCGTAAGATGGGGTATATCTCATCATTATGTAGCTATAAAGAAGGGCTTATACAGTAAACTAGGTAATGCAGGCTAGAGTTTTGCTGGTTTTGTGTGATTTGGAAGTTTTGAAACTGGATGAATAACATACACTTGCAGATCTTAAATAAATTACATCAGATAATGTTTTGGTTACTTAGTATTCTCAGGAATAAGGAAAATTTAAGATTGAAGGATGTTTGTTTTCTTGAGGTTTTATACTCATCTGCCGGGGAGGAAGGCACATTTTCTTGCAAAAAGACAAGCACTCCTGAAGGGGGCTGAATTTGACATAAGAGACCACAGCAGATGCTCAAATTCTGTCATGTAATGCAAATAACTCATGCTTCTTGACATTAATTACTGGCTCATCAAAAAACAATAACTGCATCAAAAAAGAAAATTCATGATGTGATAGGCACAGCCATTTTTTAGTTTTAACTGCTTTCTTCAGGAGACATTATGGTTCTTCGACCTGAAATAGAAGAAGCCAAATTGGTGATGAATGCTTTTTTTGTTTGGGGGTTTGTTTTTTTTTTGGCACATGATCTGTTCAGGAGTCAAAGGAAGACTTTTGTCATCTTTTATATTTCATTTCATTTCATATGGTATATATGTTTTCCATTAATATACAACCTGACCATAATATAGCATCTACTTGAATTCTGATAAATGTAACTAAAGGAATTAAATCAAGGAGTGCAAAAAGGCTTGAGAAGAACATTCCAGTTTTTTATTTCTGCTTGGTTTTAATTGATCAAAATAAACAATGTACTGAAAATCAAATTAGATGTTTAACTACTGTTTGTAAAGGTCTAAAGCAAAATATGTTAACATGTTTTGGTGAAGTTAGTGAAGCCAACAAAATGTACTAAATTTACAGTGGATTTCTTTATCTGTAACTCTTCAGCAGCAGAGATTCTTACGGAGACTGCATCCTCAGATACCAAGATGAGGTGATAGTGTCATTTTTATATACTAGCTGCCTTCCAGGAGGATGTGACATTGAGTTTGTGTTTCCAGAAATATGTAAAAGTGACGAATGAGTCAAATGTGTAATCTGTTTTTGCCTAAGGTATAACCTTATTTTGCTGCTACAGTTTTACTTGGTGCATAAGGATTTCCCTGAATTGCCTAAAAACAGAAGTAGAAGAAAAATACTACCCAGAAAACATTAGTGTCTGTTACTTGCATTGACCAGATTCACTACGAAAATAGGAGAAGATTCAATGAAGTCCATTCTAGAAAGTTAAAACCATACAAAGCATTGGCTTAGCCACAGCTGTGGGTGTAATACTTTTTTTTCCTTTTCACAGGAAAACACATCTCCTCTTCCTCCCACTGTTTCAGACTGTCTGCGGCCTGATGTTAGAATCCCTGTTGCTCAGAGCCAAAATTGTTCCGACTACCCAGAAGGGCTGACCTTGACCCACAGTTTCCTCTATCCTCCCAGTGAGCATGGTTCTTTTTATAGAGAGACCTTAGAAAGTCTTAATCAGCTGGATGTGGGTTTATGTTTAAACATATACCCAAACACCAAAACAAACTTCTTTGGATCAGCATGTTGGGCAGAAAAAGGTTTCCAGTGTTTGCAGACTGACCAAAAGCAGGGCAGCTGCTACTTGTATCTAAATATTTTCGGTTTGGAACATTTAAGGGTTTTTTTTAAAAGATGGAACAGCTTGAATGTGATGAAAACTGGTTGGAATGATGTAAAGGGCAGGAAGGAAAGGCAGTCCCTCTTCCTCTGCATAAATATTCATTTCCTATTCAAATTTGATAATTATTATTTATTGAACAGATTGTGCAAACCAATTCGGAGATATGTATGCAGTAGGATCATACACTCATGCTCAAATGTAAAATGTAATTGAATTGCATGTACCTACAATTCATAGTGACATATGAACCAATTTGTCTTTGTATAGTATTCCATTCATTTATATTTTGGTCTTTTTATACAGACTACAATTCATCTGGTCTTGAACAGTATGATGCCTTCCTCACCAGCAATATTGTTCCCATGTATAAAGCTTTCAAAGGTAGGCTGCAAAATTTTGATTCATTGTGATTAATTTTCTGTAATTATGATTCTGGATTTGATAGAGCTATCACAAGAATTTAAAACATTTATGCATGGCCTGCTGTATATCCAGATGTTGTGAAAATATACTTAAAACTTTTTAAAAGTAGACGTTTGAAAATTTAAAACGCATTTATATGGGTGTTTTTTCTGTGTACAGTCTGGTCTGATCTCTGCTTACCTGTTCACTTTTGAATTTGCTCTTCATCTCCTTTGTGCTGTTCTAACATGAAGTGCTAGCTGTGAAACTCTCATAAAAATTTCGCTCAGGAAAATGCTCAAGGTGAATGAAAATGGCACTTTTTCTTTCTGCAAAATCTGAAGAGAAGACCTCAACAATATTAATCTCGGAATATAATTTCTATAACAGATTTTTTATTATACAAGTGTGGTACAGTACATTAACTCTTCCCATCCAGCCTGACACATTTGTTTTTAATCACTGATAAGAAATTTTCTATAACTGCTTATGATCCAATTTTACTCTTAGGCCTAGGCTCATTTTCTTAGAAAATGGATAAAGAGGAATTGTGTAAGGAAAAAGCTGGAAAAAACCAATTATGTAACTAGCTTTGTAATACATGCAGACTTCATTTATTCATTCACTCATATAAAAAACAGAGATCCAGAAGACCTAAGTGTCTTTAATCTTCCAAGTAAATCAAAGACTGTGAAAAATCCAGTTTTTCAATGAAAACTACAGGAAGTTACTGTAGACCATAAATAACGGGGCAATCAATAGGCAATGCCCTCAGTGCCCCAAACTCATCAGGTTTTTTTGCCATGCCAGTTGTAAATATTTGAATAATCTCACTATCTTATATCCTACAAATTGTATTTTCTCAAACGACATCTGTGAAATAAGCCAAATTGTCTAGTGATGTTTGATATGAGTTCTGTACAGTTAAACTAACACTCAGGTGGTGAATATTCCTCTCACAAAACCATTATGTCAGTTCCTACTATTTGGCACACTGCAGGTACTGGCAGATCAGCCAGAAATTAATGACCTCTCAGCTGTAGGTTTGTAGCTTCAGCTTTAGATTGAATCATTATACACTCCAGTAGTGCAATGTGCCTTGCAGGACTGTAATAGCATTTACCATGCCTCTTTCAATGGCAAGTGGGACTATGCCCCTTCTGATGAAATCCAAATTTTGTGTAACAAAGAGTAGATTTTACGGGCAGTTTAGTTCTGAACTTTTCATTATTAATCTACAGTGAAAACACAAATACGCTATTTTTCTTCAGTGGTAAAATTACTTTAATTACTTCACTGGTAAAATTAATTTTGCTTTTATTTTCTTTTTATGACAGACATATGGGACTATTTCCATAATGTGCTTCTTCAGAAGTATGCTAGAGAAAGGAATGGGGTAAATGTTATCAGTGGACCAGTGTTTGATTACAATTATGATGGCCATTTTGATAGCCCTGATGAAATTAAGCAGTAAGTACATGGAAAAGTCAGAAGTCAAACTCTGTATGATTTCCACTGTGTTTCCACACAAACCATTAATTAAAAAGACCAAGAAACAAGTATCATGGAGAATGGACTATTCTGTAATCCTACATCCACTGTAACTCATACAACAGGAAATGCTCTTGCAAACAGATACAGTAGCATAGAAGTTGAAGTTCAAGTAAAGAGTAAAAAAGCTGTGCAGTTACATGTGTATCTCTATACACATGCACAGAACCAGACTAGTGATTAGTTTCCCAGGATTATGCCTAGATTTTAGATTTTGGGCCTCTGCAATAGAAATGCTGGGAGAATATATGACGTTTAAACCTGCAGAAGACATGCTTAAGCATAATTTTCTCACTTGCATGTTGTGCTCATTCACCTATTTGTTGTTTCTTCTTATTGTCTCAAACTGATGTATTTTACCAGATTTGTGTGTTTGCCTTCACTGAATCGTGTAACTGGGAATGCAAAATATAACATTCCTGAGAGGTATGGCTTAGGTATGGCTTATTTGCATAGGTATGGCTTAAACAGCTCGCTTCAACATCTGACATGTTTACACATAAATGATAGAGACCAATTATTTATGTCAGTGAATAAGTACAGAAGGAAATAAAAAGAGAATTAGAACAACAACTTAGATTAGGGAAAATGCCTTGTGAGAGTAAGAGCATTTATGGAGTAGAAAGGTTGTGGGAAATCTGCATAGCTGAATCTGTTGCTGGAGGTGTTTTATTCAGGCTAGACTTGACCACAGCTGTTAAAAATGGTTTGAGAATGGGAAAATCAGCCTGCCACGTAGTAGAAGGGTGGAAGGGAGGAGAGACTACAATTTCCTTCCAAGCAGAATGCTGTAATACCCAGTTGACCGCATAATGCTGCCTCCAGTTTGGAATAAGCATGTTTCAGTCAGCATGGTTAGGCAGTCATACGAAGCAGTATAATAATTTCAGTGATGGCGTTTTGTTCAATACTGAACAAAAAAGCTTGGGAAATATTCAGCTCCTTATCAGTTTATACACAAGAATGACCATGTTTGCAGAATAGTCAGAAAAGGGTAGCAAAGACATTTTCAACTGAGTATCCTAAACTGGTTTGTACAGTACACAGCCACAAGTCATCACCATTCTGGCATTTCTCAATGGCAAGGAGTCAGAAGTTAATTTTCTCATCACTCTCCTCCAATTCATGTGGTTGAAATTCTTAGTATAATGAAGGGCAAGTATGATGCTCTGTTCTGACTCTTCCAGATGTAGAGATTTCTGGCTTTGGCAAAATAAAGTATTGACCATGTTAAGCAGTCCTGTTTCAGTGGGACTGCTTGTAGCGAACAGAATAATCCGTGCATGTTTGGCTGTTCATGAAATAAATGGTGAGGCTGTCTATCCCATCAGGTATTTTTTTTGATTATAAAAGAAATTTAAGTCATATAGTATTGAAAGATACATGCTGAGATAAATTCTACAAATTTCTAATTGCATCAGTGGTTTTAATACTTGATATCTCAATAAATGCCTGAATTAATGTTTTGTAGGTATGTAAACAATACAAAAATCCCTGTCCCAACCCATTACTATGTGGTTCTGACGAGCTGCAAGAACACATCCTATACTCCACTGAACTGTTCAGGGTCCTTGGATGCTTTGTCTTTTATCATTCCTCATCGACCTGACAACACTGAAAGCTGTGCTGTAAGTATAGTTCTACGTTCCTCTGTGCCAATGAACTTTGTGAACTGATTCCCATTGGAATCTAGTCATCCAGAGAATCTTTGTTAAGTCTGTTAAATTAACTCATTCCCCATGAGCTGAGAGTGAGCTGAGAGTTAAAGTAATCACTGGAAGAGCAAGGAGCTCCAGGAGAGGTAGCTGGAAACTAATGAGCTGATAGGAAGCAAGGAAGAAGAAAGGAAGGTTTGATAAGAGGACTGGGAAATGCTGTCACCTGAGAAGGGTTGAGAACAGCAGCACAGGCAACAGGGAGCTGAGATACCTTTATGGAAGACTGCAGGATAAACTTACTCCAGAGGTATCAGAGGACTTTGAGTGTTATTCCCTTCAGTTGCTACAAAATTCCTTCAAACATTTATTCCACCTCTATGAGGAATTACACAGCAGGTATTTGGATCAATGGTCGTATAGTTAAAATTCATACTTGAATTAAATAGAATCTCTGTTTACCAGTAACAGTGTAAATCTTATGCCTTGTAGCAAACAAAATAAATTATCTGAGTCTAATATGTATTGTTGAGGCAGCTGAGTGTCTATTCCACAAACTCTGGTTTGCAGAGGGTTCCTTAACTCAGTGTATATACATTGCACAAGTACAGCTGCACAGACTTGAACTGGCCCTCAGAGACGGTTTTTACTTATAACTTTGAACTCATAACTCCAGACAGTGCAAGTTTGCCCTACTTGGCAACAGCTTCTGCGTCTTCCCATTTGTAGTGTGGACAATCCACAACTTCCCATTGAGATCTTCTAGTAGTTGAGGGTTGACTAATCATTAGAATGAATTAGGCTTTATACTTTAGCAATTGACTGTCATTTCTACAGTTTAGCAATAAACCCCAAATATCTTCGTACTTTATATTCATGTTCTTGCAGTAACATACATTTAATGGATCATTTGCATCAGAAGCAGATACTGTTAATGAAAAAGCAAATTACCATCTGTTTGCAAAAAGCCCTTGTAGAAAGCCCTTGTAGAAAAGAACAGAAAATAACATTTTTGATTGATTAGTGGTTACATTTTCATTGTTTTCCCCATCTAACCAGCAACTATTGTTGCTGCCCAGCAATCAAGACTAATCTGCTGTAAGGACTTTTTTTGGGTTGTCAGGTGCCTGTTGCTTGACTGGCCTGGGTAGTGCAGCTAATTTGTACTGTAACTGAAACTATCCTTACTTGTGTGTTTGAAACATGACTCATATATTTTGTAGTTAAAAGTCACAATTGCCATTTCAGCATAATTTTTCTTCTCTGTCACTTTGGAAGTGGAGAGGCAGGTAGAAGAGACATCCATTTGATTCTGTTTAAATGAGATCCCTAAAAGCAAGGCTGTAAAGATGCCTAGGAAAGCCTGAAAGAAGTTTTACCAGTTGGAGGCCCTTAGTCTGTCAAACCAGGTCAAACACTGGTAACTGCCTAACACTGCCACCAAGCAACAGGCAGCCTTTATGTGTTTGAACATTGTTCTTGTCTGTTTCGACAGGAAAATAAGGCACTTTCTGAATGGGTTGAAGAAAGAGTTCAGGCTCATTCTGCACGTGTTCGGGATGTGGAGTTGCTAACTGGGCTTGACTTTTACCAGGAAAGAAATGAACCTGTCTCTGAGATCTTACGGCTAAAGACATTTTTGCCAATATTTGAGACTGAAAGTAACTGATTATCTCTGAAAAAAGTGTCAGTGTTTGGAAGAAAGAAAATTTAAATGATTTCAGTTTTTTCCTTGCTAAAGTATGTGGAAGTATTTTTCAAATTTGTGTTTTTCAGTCAAGTGTTTTGTGCCAATAAAATTTGAATAATAACTATGCATAAAATTATCTAAAGTGAATTAAATCATCATTGTTGAGCCAGGCTTTCAAAATACAGAACATCTGTTTATTATGCAAAAACTAATATATGGTATTACTATAAAAATACATGACATATTATATATGATATTATACATATAGTAGTAGTAATGATTAAATAACAATGTGAAAGGAACATATTTTATAGTGCAGAGACACCAGAATTATAAATTGTATATAAAATACTTCTACAGTGGAGTTGAAAAATAAAACAGTTTGAGAGGAGTGTGTTTTTTCCCTTGTGTTTATCAGAAAGGTTATGGTTCTCTAACACTAGCACTGAAATGTTCTGAATTTCTCTTTCTCACCTATTAATTAACATATAAAACATATTCAGACTCACAAAAAGTTTGTATGTAGTGCAAGTGATCATCACCTGTGTTTTCCACTCGGGTTAATTCATTATGCTAGTAACAAGTGAAATGAAGTTAGAGTAAATGAGCTATATTTTGTTCCCTTCAGAAATCTTAAAACAATCTGAACATGAAGAGGTAAAAGATGCTCTACAAAGAAGAATTTTGTCTTGATATTTACCTGTATTTGCAATGGTTTCCAAATGCCTGGCAATAGCAAAATTTGATTTATAGGCACAGTGGGGGCATTTTAAAGAAACATGTCAAAGTGTGTTTCAATCTATAAAACTAACTGTGGACTGAAGGAGGTATGTCTGTTTAAGGAGGGAAGCTTTATGCTTCCAACCTTTTCTGCACAAAATTCCAAACCCACCACAGGACTTTTTTTTTTTCCCAAGTCTTAGATGATCAGTGTATGCCCACGCACGAGACAGAATTTAGCAATACTCATCTTAAAATCACCATGTGGGACAAAGCTGAATGTAAAGATTTTTATCTCAGTTAAACCATTACACCATCATGGAATTGTAGTTCACCACCCTACAGTGTTGTGACATCTAAGTCTGCCCACCTAAAGTAGAGACTTCTGCTAAACTGCCCCAATTAAGAACACAACTGGTTTTTCACTGCATGGTAAATCATACCCTAAATCTAGTAAAAAAATCTATACTCTTACTGTAGAAGAGCGGGACAAAACAACAGTGACTGAATGTATAAAATGGATTGGGTTTGTTTTACTCTGAAATGCTGAGACATTCAAAAGTTAAAGTAACAACAAATAGACAATAACACAAAATAAACACACCATATTTAATTTAAAAACACAATCCTCCTTTGTTAACCACTCTGCTTTGTCCTGAGATCTAAGAAATGATGCTGTTTCTGAATATTTCAAACTTCTGTTTCCTTGGGGATATGAGTATAACTTTCCCAAATTAGTAAGCCCTTTGTTTCTGCATTTTTCAGCCAGTTTTGGAACTCCCAAAGCTGAAGTGGAAGAGACACAAATTAATCTGCTGACTGTAAAAGTAGATGTTGCCAAGTCTCAGCTCTCAGAGCCACCTTACATGTGACAATTAAAAATGTAAGTTCTGTAGAATGTGATTTTCCATAGATCATTATTGAAGCTGAGAAACTGTGTATTCCTGTAGACATTGAAAATCTGAACTCTGGAGGACCTTGCTGTTTCCCTCTCTTATGCTTGGGTCCTTTTAAGTCTTAGAGTATTAGAACCAAAGCTCTAAGCAGATACAGAAATTTAGCACTACCTATATTTAGTCTTTTCTCTGTAGCAAGGCAGAGTAATAGTGAAAGAAAGTAGGCTACAGAAACGGCCTACCCTGCTCCAGAAAAGGCAGAGCAAGGAAAAGCTTAACTGATGTTTTTTTAGTAAGTGCTACTGTTTCCCTAACACCACACCCTGGCTCTGTGAGACTGTCATCATATAAAACAAACCTTTTTTTGTTCACTTAATATTTATTATAGAGACTGCTGGCTTTTTGTCAGTACCCCCCTGAAGTACCTTCAAAGCTGAGTGCAGACACTGAAGTGGCACAGAATACCCTTTTACAGTGGACATCCTCCCTTAAGGGAAACAGTGTCAAAGGATATATATATATAGAAAGGTCTGTTTTTAAAATTACCTCCTGCACTGGTCCTGCAATGTTTGTACATAGGATGATGGGAATTTTAATATGCAACATGTGCAATTGTGTTTGTAAGTACAGATTTTTTTCTATCCTAACTGTGCCATTTCTGTGCAGTGGGGGAGTTACTACCTCTGGGTGAAAAGTTATCAATAGGGAGGTGGCAAACCTGTCATGCCTCTGGACCAAAAGTCTTGAGAAAAGTGGAGGCTTGGAAGTGTCCTCTTAGAGCAGCACTTGCCTGTCCCATCACAATTTCCCTGGGGAAGGAGAAGTGAAGACTACTGGAATGACTTTCTTTACTGTAGTCTGAAAGTGGCAGGAAATACAAATCCTTCCCAGAGCCTGAAGCATGAACCAAAGAACAGGAGTGTCCTCTGAAGGATGAAAAGTGCTGGGTGGAATTCAACTTGATATTAGCCAGGGTCAGGTCTTGGGACAGCTATGGGTTTGACATCAACCACACTTAAAGCAAGAGAAGTGCCAAGGACACCAATTGCTTATGAATGTATATTAAGGAGACTTGGCAACTGATGTGTCCCATAAACCAACCTGCTCATCGTCATGTGGGAAGCTCAGCCACAGCCTGCTTTGTCTGTAATGGTTGGGAGTTGGAAGGAGAGCGAGTGCTTCCTAAGACTGGCTGCAAAGAAGTGCATTTCTCCAGGTGTTATCCTATGTGAGAGAAGCATGGCTGGAAGGAAGAGTACTTTGCCTTCCAGAGGCTTTCCAAGGAAAGACAAAATTGCAGAGCTTTTTTTGGTGTCTAGCTTGCCTCTTATCAGTGAGTCAGATTGCTGCCTAACAGATGGAACAACTCCCTAAAGGGATGTGTGGTTTTGCACAAGATGAGGGACTGTACAGAGTGGTGTTACAAGCCAAGAGGCAGGGCAGCCTCATCTGGGCAGGTGGTGGGCACAGTCTTTCCTTCCTACCAAAGAAGAGGCTCAACTAATCTGATATTTGGCAGCAAGGATGCCATTTCTCTGCCTGGTCATGCCTCATAAACAGATCCCAGAATCATAGTTACAGTGACAGCAGAGATGGTTTAGAAACCACTCTCTCAGGAAGATCATTGCTGGACAAGTGAATTTTGACCACTGTGACTTCAGTGGGATCAACAGTTCACAAACAGATTTGCCAACCATACTAAATCCAGCTGTGCTTGCAAAGCACACAGAAAAGGCAACTGACTTAAAAAAATTGCATGACTGTCTGTGGTGCCATATATCTGAAATAAAAATGAGCTGTAGGTCTGGCTCCACATTTTGATCGTGGCATGAGCCAAAGTTAAATTCTGTAAATTCCATGAATCAAACCCCCCAGTTTTTCTCCCCCTCATTCTGTCCTTTCAGTAACTTGTGTTCTTCTAAGCCAGATCCAGAAAGGATATCCATAGTAATTCAGGAGGATCTCTGAATGCCTACAAGGTCTGGTTATAGGGTAAGATGGAGGCAAAACCTGAAAAGACCTGTATGTAACTTGAAGGTTAGTCTAGATGCGTTTTACAGATCACTGCAAACATAGTGGATCTTAATACACCAAAGCTTTTCCTTATGTCTAATTTGAATCTTCTGTGTTTCAGTTTGTGTCCATTGCCTCTTGTCATGTCACTGGGTACCCCTGAAAATAGCCTGACTCAGTCCTCTTTGCACTTCCCCTTCGGGTATGGGTACACCTTAATAAAACCCACCCTGGGTCTTCTCCAGGATGGCCAGTCCCAGCTCTCTCCCAGGGACTTCCAGTCTCTTTTCTTGTAGAAAAGATAATCGAGTACTTTAATCACTGTAGTAGCCCTTCAGTGGACTTTCTCAAGTAAGTTTGCACTGGGGTCCTGTACTGAGGAGCACAGAACTGAACCCAGAACTGCAAGTGTGGCACCACCAGTGCAGAGTAAAGGTGAAAGATCATTTCTCTTGACCTGCAACATGCCTCCTAATACAGCCCAGGGTATCACTGGCCTTCCTTGCCCCAAGGGCACATCGCTGGCTTGTGTTCAACTTAGTGCATGAGGATCCCCATGTCCTTTTCTGACGGGCTGCTTTCTATCTGGATGGCCCCCAGCATATGCTGGTGTCTGGAGCTGGGTACTCAGACTCAGAACTCTGCGCTCCCCCTTGCTGAACTTCATGAGGTTCCTGTCAGCACATTTCTCCAGCCTGCTGAGGTCTCTCTGAATGCAACTTGACCCTCTGGTGTTACCAGTCACTCCCCCCAGTTTGGTGTCATCAGCAAACTTGCTGAGGGCACACTCTGACCCATCTGATATGTTGGACACTACTGGAGGCAGTATAGGCCTCTAGTGACTACTCAGCAATGGGAATGCCTCAAAGGTCCAAGGCTAAGATTTGTGCTTTTTCAGGAATGCTTTTTGAAGCCAGTGGATTTTATATATTGCTCTGATTTTTTTCTTAGTGGCAGAATACAAGCCTGTCATTCCATAGGCAGGATAAAAGCTTTTTTGTAGTCCTGCAGCTCAGATATGTCAGACACTTTGTGCAGCTTAACACTCATCAGCACAGATGAAAGTTGTGTCAACCAACTGTAAACATAAAAAACTCAATTTGATCAACCAAAAAAACCTTTTCATAACAACTGTAGGAACTAACAATCTTTCTGTCCTTCCCTTATTATCATATACAGGTCATACCACAGAATTCTCTCTCAAATCTCAGGAGTAACCAACTCTCCCAGGGAAGAAGGAGGATTTATGGGGAATTGCTGAGAAAAAGCATTTTGAAAAAGAAAGCTCTGTTTGCTTTTCAGGCAAGCTAGTGAATGTAATTTCCATCAATTCAGCTGTGCTTGTTTGGACTTTTGAGTTCATTCCTATTTGTTGTCAGGGGAAAAGCTGACGGAATTGTTTCTAGTTACCAAAACTACATCTGTGAATACCATTTCTATAATCTCTAGAACATTTGAAGGATATTCCCATCAGCCAGGAATGCAAAACATGATTCAGAAATGATACTAAGTTTTAATTTCTTGTGATGAATTTCTCCTTCATCTTAGGCAAAAGGATGCCTTTTCTGCATCTGGGAACACATTTTCATGAAGTAGCATATTCCAAAGAAGTTAGTTTGCAGCCTTGCTTTCCACTCTTCCCCAAGGGGCATTGTCCGCGTCTTTTCATTTCACTAGTTTAAATTCTTTGTAAATTTGTTCAGATTACAGATGCTGGATATCTCCCTAGTACCATTAAGCATTCCAGATCAGTCTTCAGTTGCAAGGAGGAAGAAGGTCAGAAAAAAACCACTGTCTGAATGCAGAAAAAAACAGAATATCGAATTTTTTGTTCCTTGGTGTTTTTAAAAGATTAACTGCAGACCCATGGGAAAGGATGGTTCAAGCTGTTGCTTACTCTAATTCTTTCCACAGAATGAGAAATCTTGCTTCATTTCCTTTACTCAGTTATGAGGTAGATCGCATTTTATGTGGTATGCAACTCAGTCTTATGAGTAGTACAAAGTTTTGGAAGCAGTTTAGCTGCATAGGCTGAGGAAACACCTCAGCCAATGATATGATATGAGCTCATATTTGCTTCAGTAAATTTTAATTTGTTACAGAAAATTTTAATTTGTGAACATTTCCAACAGTTTTCAGGTGCTGTTTGGTGTATCAAACTTGCTTTTGGTGGTTTGGTGGTAGTTTTGCTTTTGGTGGAAATAATTCCCTGTAATCTTGATTCCTAAAGGTAGTGTCAGACAGAGCGACAGCAAACAGGATGCTGTTTGGTGGGAAAGGAGATGGCAGAGAGGCATGTTTCTAAAAGGACTGGTAATGTTTCCTCAGGAAAATGTGGGCTGTGGAGGGCACAAGGACTGGTCAGTAACTTCTCTTTGTAGTTGACCTACAATACTGGGTAGAAAGAAACCACGTAAGTTCCTGTTTTTTTTGTGTAGCGTGTTACTGGCTGTGTCTGCTGTCTAACATCTTTCTTATGGTTCCTGCTCATCATTTCTCTTACTCCAATGTGTGTGTTTGTCTACTCCCAGCCCCGCTCATGTTTCTCCCCATTATCTCTGTCTCAGTGTGATCTTTGTCTTCTCCAGCTCTTGCCACTCGCAAGGAAAGAAGTCTCAACTCCTTTCTCCACCTTGGCCCTTAGCATATGGCTCCACTGCTTCCTTTGCCAACCATGCTTCCTAAACCATTAATTTGGAATAAAGCCAGTATGTGAACTAGTTTCATGCTCAGTCTTGGGACTGTGATCACTGCCACCCATGCTTTCTCAGACCAGAAATCATATTGCTTCTGCAACTCAGGATTTTCAGAAAGTTTAGCGTAGAAATGATGAATTCAGTTATTGAAATCACATAGTTTCTGACAAAGGAATGGAATGAGCTATGGAAAGTCCAGAAATAAGCATTTTTCCATTACAAAAAACTTTAACATTTTATGATAGCGTGTGTGGCATCATAACTGTTCTCTGAGGTACAGATTTTATTTAATGTACTTGTGTAAAGACCCTTAGATAGAAAATTTCTGTTGGTCTGAATGACTTGTATTTGAGAACTTTTAAGTAAACACCATTGCTTGAGAAATGCTGCAAAACCATATGGATTACAGAAGTTTATATAGTTTTTCTTTTAATGTATTCCTCACAAGGAAAATGCTTAAGAGAAATAATCCAGCAGAAATGTTATCAGTGGTACTGCCAACTGTTCTATCTATTATTAAAAGCTACCAAGTATTACCAAAAAAAGTGCATAAAAGCAATGTGAAAGCTTTATATAGGAATAAAAATAGAATAAAATATTTTTGTGTCTCACATAATAAGCAATGTATATTTCAAAGCGCAGGGAGAAATTGCTACCCGCTGTTAGTGCAGTTATGGAAAGCTCCCTCTTTCCCAGTTATGAATAACCTAATACAACCTTGGGCATAATGCTGCAATATTGCTTGACAAATTTGCTGACTGATTGCTGTAAAAAATGGCACCTTTTGAAACACAACTGATACATGACATAAAGTCAAAAGAAAACCTGAATAATTCTGGGACTTTATGAAACCTACTGTAAGAGAGATTATATTTCTTCATAGGAATTGATTTTCTATTTTCCATTCCATGTTTCTCTACTGTGATTAATGCAGAATAACTGCACTGTAAAATAGCACCAAACAAAGTTTGTTCTGGCTGAAGCTTCTGCTTTATGAATCACTGAATCCACAGTCTATTTCTTGTCCAACCAAGCTGCACAGCTATTCTGGACAGCTATAGCATGGGATAATGACATATGGGACATGACACATCAGTGTCTTGTTTATGCTCAAGGTTTTTCCTGTGTGACATCTTGGTTTGTTTACTGAGGTTTGAGGTTAAACTGAAGAAAACTGTGATTTCCTCCTGGTCTCTGATAATCCATTTGCTTTTTAACTGCTCAGTGTCCTTTGTGAACTACTGTCATCTTCTACTTATTGCTTTGAATGCAAACGAGGTGTTTCATGTGTATTGGTGTTTATATGGCCACAGGGGCTTGGCTGCACTGAGGAACTTTGGTGATTCCCTAGCGGGCAAGTAGAGGAGAGGAAATAAAGAATGGCATAATTTCTACTTCAGATATTAATTCTGAATGGTTTCACACATAGCTACTTATGGGTTTGGCCAGCTCAGACCAGGGGGCACAAAGATTTTGTGTAGACCTGGAATGACCATCGGTGGCAGTGAAACTTCAAATAAAGTGGTCTTAGTCATCCGGAAGCCTGTGGAGTGTGCACACATGGCTTCAGAAGACTGTTATGTAACAGAAAACTTGCTTCAAAGTGAAAAAGGGTGTGGCTGCCACTGGTGACACCTCCTGTCCTGGATTGCCAGTTGTCACTAGCTAAACAGATTGACAAACAGTGATCCACATGGCCTTCAGAGGTGGTTGTTAGAGGCAGACAGGAGTCGAGCTCATGTAAGGCTGCCGAATGCACATTGATGATACATTTTTGTTGTTTTTTAGTACAAGAAAGGAGCTCCAAAATATAAGGGAATGTTGTAATCACAGTCAGGTGTGAGGTGATTTCACGTTGGAGTAAAAGCAAAGGAAGGATCTGATATCATATGGAAAATTAAATGCCTATATGATTACCTACTTTAATCTCTTCACAAACAATAAGAGATTTTAAAATCTTTTCTTGTTTAGCAGAGCAAACCCAGAACCTGAGAGGAGATAAACTACTCTTTCTAGCTGTATTGCTAGGAGTGGTAGTAGTGATGAACAGCAGAGAAAGAAAAAAAAAAGAGTCATTTATAGTATAGAAAAATGTTAGCACCAAATAATTATAATGACACATAAATTTGCCAGCAGTAGATTCCAAATGGAAATCAGGAGACAGATTCTCAAGAGTAAGCCTCTGGAACAGCTCTTCTATGAAAATTGCAAGGGATGAAGAGAAATGCTCTAAAGTAAAGAGCTTGGTCAACCTCTGAATCAGCCTGAAATACACATTTACCCATGATAGCAGGCAACTGCCTCAACGATTCAGTTGGGTTTGTGTTCTTTGCCTCAGTGAATAATGATTAAATTAAAGAAAAAAAGAGGTATTTTAACTTTAGAAAGGTAATGCAAGACCTGTTTGATTGAGACAGTGATTAAAGAAGTTTAACAGAGATTAACACCTTGAGTCCTTGCCAACCAAATTCTTTAGAAACTTGCCTGGGTTTTTGCAATTTAAATAAAAAGTATCTGTGTGGCCAGGATTTGTATGAACACTGCTGGTGCTGCCATTTCATCAGTCCTAGCTCATGCTCTGCTTTGGTTTCTTGTGAATCATATTCCTGAACATGTGGATAGGAAAACAGTATTCCCTACTTGCTTTACTTCCAGCTGTGTTTGTGAGGTTGGGAAGAATGACAAGAGACGTCATGCTGAGCCAGAAAATGTCTGTACAAAGTGCTTTTCACTAGCTAGGGGGAAAAGGGCATGGATAGAGTTGGTCAGAAAAAGCTTAATAAAACTTATTTGGGTTTTGGTGGTTTTCTGGTGTTGGCTTTTTGTTTTTAATGAATTAGTCAGACACATGAAATTAAATAATTTTGCAGAGTCCGAGTTTGCTTTCAGTGGTGTCCCAATACAGCCTTGTCAGCCAAACAATCTTCAGAACAAGGTTAGATGCCAACATATCATCTCCATGACTTTTTCTTTCAGGCTTCTCCTGAGCTGACAAACAACCTGAACCCATTGAATCCTGGCTGACAGCCATATTGCTGCATGGCCTGCTGAGGTGACAAAATCCAGAGCTGATAGCTTGCAGGCATGAACTTGATGCCAGATTTTGTACAACTTGAGTAAATGTCTTAATAACCAATCTGCTACTTGTTTTGCTGTTCTGTCTGATGGGTCTCCACACTTGAAAGACGGCTCTGACCTGGTGCAGAATGTCAGAGGTTTTGAAGTCCTAAAAACTCCCTGAGGGCAGGAAATTTTTTTCCAGCACAGCATTTCTGCCATGACTCTCCTCTTCAGCACAGCCAAAACTCATGCTGTTGTCCCCTCTTGCTTTGCCAAAACCCTATTCCAACTCCTCATAAGAAAAAGATACATGAATTTTTGTTGGAACGTATACAAAGACTGGGCAAGGCAGCCTGGCTAAAAGAAGAGCAAGCATATGACGGAGGATGTGGCCTGCTCAGAAACTTTCATGTCAGAGAAGCTGCCTTGCAGGTCATTTCTATTTATATCTACTGAGAGCAGTCAGAAGATAGAGAAGAACTGCAAGAGCCCAAAGGCAATTAAATGTATTAAATTTCCTAGATGGTGAGATATGATGACTAAGTGACTATAAGGTGACTATCATAATAGCTGGGTTCCTGCATCTTTTGTTATTTTGGATGCAGGATGCAGCAGTTGATCATTATTCATCAGCATCATTACTTGATTAGTGACAGAAGACTACTTAACTCTTATCCTAGGATGCTGGACAGTGAAAAGGCCTGCCTGTTTCATCATTCGCAGACTTCCAGAGTAGCTGAAAAAAATATTCTACCTTTCTGACCACCTTTTGTTTATCTAGGGGATACACAATGCATGAGATGAACACCAATTGCTCATATATAACCTCAGGAAAAAGATCAGAGGGAAATGTTTTTATGTGCTTGAGCTGATGCATGAGGTAAACTGATAGGCTGGGGCTTTGGATTTTTATACCATAAAGGGGAAGAATGAGCAGATTCACTGCCTTGTAGCTTTTAACCTTAAAAATGTCACTCTAAATTCTTTTCATGTAAACCATGCAAGTATTCAGTATTTATGTAGTTCATAGGATAAAATCAATGCTTACTTATCTCTTTTCTTCATATAAAACTTGTAAAAAGATTGATGTTAGCATGCTCTTTGAGGCTTCAAGCTGGCATACGGAAAGAAGTATAGTAACGTCTTCCTTGCATCCTCAGAACTCATTCCATTAATATCTATCTTCCAATAATTAGTGGAGAATCCGAAAAATAAAAATACTTGCTAACATGTAGGCTTTTGTAAACAAAGTACAGGTTGGATGGAGTACAAGGGCAACAGCACTGCTGGGACTGACCATCGGTGTTTGGGATTCATCCCACCTTATTACCTGGTGCCAGCTGATTAGTTCTCTTTCGGAACTGGTAGTTGTGATAAGAGACCAGGTCACAGTGGGAGCCCCAGGTGTTGGTCCTGTGTGAGTCAGCCTCCTTATCAGCTCGGTCTTCCTGATTGATCTCAGGCTGTTGAGTTGGATTTCCTCCTGAGAGACATGGAAAGTGAGAGGCTTGGGGCTCCTGTACTACACATCGTGCTAGTAAAGAGAGCTGTTACAAAAGCCAGAGGAAATGTCTCTGTGAGGTATCAGGCAAAGAAACTATGACTTGCTCTCTACATGTAGAAATAATCTGTGCTGTTTCTGTAGAAAAGTTAATCTGCATTTACTGAATCCTCTTTGACAGTCCCATTGCTCTCTAAGAATGCCAGGAAGAACATGGAGCCATGCCCACAGTTTTTCTTAATTCTTTGTTTCGTAATTCTTTGTCTATGATCTGAAAGCCCATGGGGCATGGTGGATTGCTAAATCAGAAGAATATGGGCAATGACTTCTGACTCTCAATTAAAGCACATCATTACTTCATCTTGAGGAATTGGTTGCCCTATCCCTCTTCTCCATGGAGAGCAGTGAAAAATATACTCTTGACCTCTTTCTAAATAGGCTAGATTAAAACCAGATTTTGAAGTTCAAAATATAAATTCTCATCTATCTCTCTGTTTAGCACTTCTAACTGTGTGTCACAGGCCATTGCTATGAGCCAACCTGCTGTCAGTGAACGCTACCGCGATTATCAACACTAAACATTTCTAAGGGGGTAACTAACAGAGAAGTGCCTCAGCACAAATGCTGTGCCATGTTCAAAATGCCAGCAGTCACCACTGTTTGTATGCTTCCTCTGCAAGTCATCCTGCAGCTCAGAAGACAAGAGTAACTTTTAGGGTAACTAAGTTCAACAACCCCATAGTTAGTTAACACCCTGAAAGAGTTACGGAAAGATACCCTCCAAAGACAAGCAATTCTTCAGAAACAAACTGATTTACCAACAACTTGTAAACTATGTTTTTAACATATTTGGTATGTGGAGCTCTTGGAACTTTCCATGAAAAAGGAACCCCAGACAAAAATAAACATTAACTGAAAACACACCATGTTTCTTTCTGGGGTGAGGATAAAATGACTTTTAGACACCACTAACATCCTGGTTGAGTCAATTCAACCTCCCTAGAGTCAAATACATAGTTTGGTTTGGTTGAACATATTAGTTTTTAAATTATGACAGTCTAAAGAAACCCTGCAAAAGCTGATGAAAAAATTGGGCTTTTTTTTCTTCACATCTTCTTACAACAACATGAAGAGAAAACTTATTTTAAAAATAAGCTTTTAAGCTTTGCTCTGGAGGAGTTGTTTGTCAGGTAAAATTCATATGTCTGCCTTTTGAGATATTTTCCTTTTTTCCAGCTTCAAAATCCTAGCAGGAAGGGCTCATATGAGAAGGCAACACTATGTCTGCATTACCCACAATGCATATCCTACAGTGAGTGATGCTTAGCCAAGATTTGCTCTCTCATAAGTGATGGACTACTGAGAAACTGGGGACAAACAAGTTTCACCAAGGGAAGCAAATACGGAAAGAGCAAATCTGTCTCAGACATGTCAAGATAATCTGGCTGTGGCATGTCCACATACGGGAACTACTGATTTAGTTTAATGTAGACATCTGCAAAAAAAGTTTGTTAACACATTTGACATAAATGATTTGGGAGTTTTATAAGGGATACTTAACTCTACTCCTCAGAAGATTCATTTGCAAGTTAAGCTGAAACAAAGTGTGGATTGAGCAGTGAATGGGCTAAGAGCCTGCTGCCTGAAATAGCCAATGCTGTCTTCAGGTCAGCAGAGGAATGGCTGCTGCGTTTATTAATGACCTGGTTTTTGTTATTCTGCTTCCTGAATAGATGCAGGAGTATTGCCTTCCACATCTCTTATGGGCTACAGGAAGGTATAAAAGGAGAATAGAAAGGACTGGAAGGTTTATGTTTTTAGTATTCCTTTATAGTAATTGTGGAGTCAGTATTGACCATGTGTCTCTTTAGGACTGGTTTAGCACGTGCTCCCTAGATGGGGTCTGTCAGCCTCACCTGTAGTCTTCAGTTCTCTTTGCCCACCAGCAATATTGTGACTCTTAAAAACATACTCAAATTCTGCTCTGAAAGTAGAGCGATGGGTTGAGTTTCAATGGCAAGAAGAATATGGGCAATGACTTCTGACTCTCAGTTAAAGCACATTGTTACTTCATCTTAAGGAGCTGGCTGCCTTACCCCTTGTGATCTTCTGGGCTGCTAAAGATCATGTCTGGGGTATGTTGCACAGACCTTGTATCAAAGTTAGAAGAATTCCTGGTATTCTCCACGGTCGGAAATAGCTGTACTTCCTGACACCTAGCTCCAGTTAATCTCTAGACAGTCTTTCAATCATGGCTGGGTCAGGCATAATATGCCCAGGCTATAAAGTAGCAGGGATTCAGCAGCAGGCACCCTGCTAGAGACTTCATGCAGATTCTCCAAAAGTATTTATTTAAGCATGCATCGTTTCCCTTTCTTGGTTGGCTTCTTGCCTGGGATATATCTCAGAAAATGGTTTCATTTTATGACTCTAGAGCAGCTTTGCCAGAAGCAATTGTTCATCCTCTTATATGTTTGTAAATATTTCTAAATATCTGATTTCATAAATGCAGAGGGAGCAAATAATGGAGCCCAAAGGAATAATACTAAAATATTCTCCCAGAATTTCCCTGGGAATTTTTTTGTCATGAGTTCCCAAGAGGAAGCAGCACAGGTTAGCTGAGTGACAAAGGAGGGTTGTAGACTCCAGGTTTGAGGGAGTACTGGTGAGATCAGGTGCTGGTCACGCCCACTCACGCTGTTTGGAGATGGGAGTGTGAACATTTCCTATCACAAGGCCATGTTCACCTGCTTTGTGGATTTTTCTGCATGTGCATCAAGTCAGAAGAAGCACAGAAGCAGAATGGGTGAGGAAGAGATGCGTGCCAGTGAGCAGCTTGGGCATAGGCTGACTTGGAAGTGCAAGGACAAGTGTTTATTTCCGACAGTTAACAACATGTAAGACTTGAATGTTAGATAATTCCATTGGAAAAGTTAGTCTCTCTGAGAAAAAATTATTCTAGTCAGCTTTCTTAGAGATTACTAGCTCTAAAATTCATGATTAATTTAAAATTTATGTAAAGATGTTATTCTTAAACAATATTTTTAAGCTTTCAAAAGTGTTTGTGCCAAGACCTCTCAGGATTGCAAAACCAGCTGTCCAGTGAAGGCTGTGATGGTCAAATCTTCAGAAACACAGAGTATTTTTTGCTGTCACAGCTCTGAAGAACAGAAATACCACAAGTGTTCAAATTACTTGGAAGCTTCATGGATGTCCTTTTTACGGAGAAGAAATTTAATCCAAACAACAAAATATTTTCATTAGGTGTTTTTTTTCTATTGAATTGGATCATCTGCTAAACTTAAAATGCTTGCACACAGGGCACTAAAATTCTGATGGATGAGAAATAGCATCTATACCACTAAAAAACAGAGATAAAACTTACGCCTTTCTTTCCTTCCAGGTACTCCCCTCCGTCCGTCCCTTCCTCCTTCCTCCTTTGAGATCTTTGAGTTTTATCTCTTGAGGTTTCCAGTTGGCCTTAACATTATACTTGTCAAGTATAACATTAATGTTAATACTGTTAATATTAATGTTAATGATGTTAAACTCCCATCTTACACCTTCTTTCTCATTTTTAAGAATACACAGTTTTTCTCGTATTATCCCTGCATGTAGTATTTTAATTTTGTGTATTGAATAATACAGTATTTTAAAATACCAGATGTTTCCTTAAATATGCAACAAGTTCCTGGATCATTTGTGTTTTGTTGAAACACCGGAAGAAACAACTTGCATTGTGAAAATCACGAACTTTTTTTTTCCTTGCTCATTCAGTACAGCCTGACTTAAAGCATGATTCCAGGTATTTTATAGAAGTAAAGATTTCTTCCAGAATCTTGTTTTGATGATATTTTAGTATCTTCATAAGAAATAGGTTTTGTTCCAGCAGTGAAACACAAACTTGGCATTCCATGCACTTGTTTCCAGGAAAAAAGGTAGTGAATGCCAGTGCTTGTAAGCTGTTGAAAAGGAGACATGTAGCATCTGCATGGTAAAGCTACTATACAGGACATGGAACTTCCTCAAATTACATCGACCTACATATTTTATATGGTGACAACAATATACTAAAATTTAAGGAGGTGTCTCTTCACCAAAAGTTAGAATGCAAAATTTTGTACTACAAGATGGGGTAGATCCTAAAGATATGTATGTGTTCAAAAAGTGGTTAGACACGATGAAAAATTATCCTAAACAGTATTTAGCAGGAGACTTTCCCTCAGGCTCAAAAATATTTTCAGCTGCAGGTCTTTGACCTCTGTTTATCCTAATTTAATAGAGCAGTTTTTGTACTTCCAGGGATGAAATAAAAGTGGATTTCAAAACTGTTTACATGATCTAGAAAATAAATTTGTATGGAGCTGCCAGATGCCCATTGCTAAATTCCTCATGCATTTTTTTCAAATCTCTGCCCCCAACTGACCATCTATTTTAAAAGCTTTTTTTCTTCCTATCCTGGTTTGTGTTGAATGTTGTTCACCTCAAAATGTCAAAAATCAACGAGAGGTAAGGGGATATCTAGTTTAAATCGTAAGACAACATTTAACTTGTGAAAGAACAATTTATCTTCTTTAAATCACCCTCTAGCTGCAGTGGATGCTACAGTACCTGTGCTATTGCCTTGCTCTGGACTCCTCCCAGATTGATAAGCACTGCTTTTAATATTATTACAAGCAGCACTGAATTAACCTTTCAGGTCTTCAAGAAACCACTAGGGTATTTACCCTAACACTGTATACCCCATCCCCCCCCTTTTTCTTTTGGTGAACATCCTACAATTTTTCCACCCTAGGTACCAAAGTGTTCTTCCTGATAATAGGCTTGATTTCGCAGACCACTTAGATATGGTTGGCAAATTAGGTACTGAAATTGTGTTTGCTAGAGACAGTACGCAGAGAAGAGCATAATGAACGTCTGCTTGGGTAGCATTAAAGTGTTCAAACATCTTATAGTTTGCTCCCCAACAAATCCTGCCAATATGCTGTCATCACGTCAGGGTTTTATAGTTTAAAGGAGTATAGGCATTTTTTCTAAAATCAAATAGACGCATTTTTGTATAGCTTAGAGACACAGGAAATCATCGTCAAGCAATTGTTTCCTATGGCTAAAGGACTTTTCATATTTTTCTTCTACTGTTGCCAGCAATCTAACAACTGTTGTGTTAACAGTTATTAAATTTCCAACAATATATGCCAAACTAAGACTGAAAAGAGGAACGATTATGCCATTTTTCAATTATACAGGAAATATTAGGTTATCAGTTTATTATCCCTAGATTTTTTTTTGGAGACCAGCAAAACAACCAAAAAATGGGTAATTATTTGCAAAACCAATATTCTTTCTGTATTGATTAAAAGGGGCACGTTGGGGAGTAGTTATAAAGGTATAAAGTAGTTATAAAGGTATAAAGTAGTTATAAAGGACTAATTAATTTTTCCTGACAAAGAAGCATCTTGATGCTAAGCTCAGAACCTGAGACTTGCAATGTGTGTCTTGAAACTCTACCTTGCCCTTGTGTCTTGGATCTTAGCTCGGTTACATATCATCCCTTGATGCAAACCTGAAAAACATCGTTCAGTCCACACAGTTTGATACGCCCATAAATGCCAAGGGATTTCTGACTTCATCTTAGGCATTACTCCCAGACATAATAAAACAGTTTTGAGATACACCTCCAGTTTCATTTGTTCCCTTTATTAAAGACTTGCATTTTTGTAAAGCTTTAGACACATTTTGAATGCTAAATAAAACTTCCATAATATGGAAATATCCATAAGGATATTTCAGAAACTATCGTAACTGCCAATTTTTCAATGATTTCTAGACCAGTTTACAATTCAACTCTCATACAACAATGTTGGAGAAGTCCTTACAGCAGGAGCCGAGAAACAGTGTCAATTAGCTCCTGTAAGGTAGAGTCCAGTGTTACACTGAGCAGCAGTGGTCTTTAACAAGCAGCTTCAGGCTTTCCTGGGGCTGCTGGTCTTTTTCATGGCTATAGGAATTTTGCTGTGGATTAGAGGCAATGCAACATGAAATACTTGCCACAACCACCAACCACTGGTTTCTATTGCAATGTAAAAGTCAAGGCTCAGCCAGCCTGGAGCTGATTATCACTGGCAGCCTCACAAGATGATGCTCCTCTGCCTGCAAGCTCGGTCTGTGCCCCTGCTGTGAGAGCAGCAAGGGCCTCCCAACTCAGTCTGGAGCAAGTGGATAGTCCAACCATGCAACATGGTGCAATTTACAACCCTTGTCACTAACCACAGATCCCAAGTGGGCCACAGCCACCTCACACACTGGGCCAGAGGAGAGTACTTGGTGCTTGCTCAGGTCTTTCTAAAAACAGATGTGTGGTGGAGACTTTGTTGAGGTAAAAAAATGCAAGGAGAAAACATCACAGGCTGTGACACGCAGCAGCATGGAAAACTTCCTGTGTTTACCTTTTTCTCGTACTATGTAATTTATGTTTGTTTATCTTTGCTGCAGCCACTAACAGCTGAACAACAAATTAAAACTGATAATCTCTGATGACTCCCTTTACAGATAAGGCCTGTAAACATGAAGCTGGTGTTACTGCTGTTCTCCCTTGACATTTGGTTGGGCAGCTTGATTTAGTTACTGCTGGAGCTGGCAGCTGTTCTGGCATGGCAGCAATCCTCACTTCCTCAAAAGCTTCCTCGGTCTCTGTTCAAATGGCTGCAGCCAATTTTTGGAATTTGGATTTGCAACATCAGTAATCTCTGCAATTAATTTGTTGCACAATGATGTCTTTTGTCACAGATTTGTTAAAATGGTATTGACTGCTGTTTAACAACCTCACCCCAAAGAGATCAAGCAGATGTGGATTTTTGAAGGTTTAATATCGGGAATGTTTTGCCTCTCCCCCCAGTATTCAATAGATGTATTCAGATACATCTGAGATATTCAGCGTCAAAACTTAGTCCTTTTTGGTTTTCCAGACTCTCTTGTCTAGAGCACTTTGACACCCTGTCAGTCAGCTGAAATGAGCTTCCTTCTCACTGTTAGGTTAATTATTTTCCATGCTGGTTAATTATTTTCCATCCTAGCCTGAAGTACCTTAACTATTTGTATTGTCACAGAAAGAAATTATAAAATTGAGGCTGTTTCATGAATATTTGTACACAGAAGAGTCAGTGTTAATGAATAGTTAATGAATGAACAGCTCAGAAGTCAGCTCCAGCTGCACAATATCCTTTCTTTCTACGGAAAAAAGATACCTTTTTGTTTGCAATGTAGTTATACATAATTTTCATTGAATCATCAGTATACAATATGTGCTATTCAAATTTTTGAGTGGGTGACAGGACAAAAAAGATTTCTATTTGACTTACACTTAAAATTAATCAAAAAATATCTTCCTACATACAAAACCAAGGAAATGCAAAATGAAATTTTATTTGTAAAGAAAACCTGTAAACTTTTAATTTCTCAATTTTTTTTTTGTTTGGAGAGAGAGCATTTATTTTCCTGCTGGTGTGGAAATGGAAAAAGAAAACATTTGAACTTCAAAATGTGATTGAAGTATCTTCTCATTTTTATGAAAAAAAAAGTGAGAGTCTTACTGCCACTTGTGCTAATTATTAGAGCCACATTCCCTGAAAAAAAATGAAACCAAAACAATCTATGTCAGTTTTCATGAGAGTTTTAAAATGATTGAGCAATCAGTATTCAGTTTGCAATTTTTAACAGTTCACATGCCGAAATCCTTGAACATGTAGGAAGTCGACAGCTGTTTGAAATGCCACGTTAATGGAATAAAAGAGATTTTCAATGTAGGCTTGAAAGCCTAGTTCTCAGTTTCTGTTGCCTTTCTCTTTCCTTTGTGACCAAGTGAAACATTAGTGTAGAAATTCTCAAGAGTGCACAGATGGAACCTCATCAGATGACAAGAGGCACGTGGAGGCAGCCCTGCAGTGACCCTCAGCATGCTGCAGCAGCGCTCCAGACCAGCAGTAATGTACACGCTGCATCTTTGCAATTATTGTTTATGGGAAGTTGTACTGACAGCTTGTTCTTGCAACTCAACTAAAATAGAAAGCAGAGCAACAACATTTCAACAGGGATCAAGATCACTTCCAAAGGAAATTTTCACTTCACTGTAGCTATTTTTCAGAAAATATGGATTTTTGTCAGAAGCTATGCAAGTGCCACTCCTTTCTGAGTACACTGACAGTTAAAACAGATCTGACATAGACTCCTGAAGCCCTAGGAAATCAAAGCCACCATCCCATTAGAACTGAAAGTCTAAGCCTAATGTCAACATACAAAACTGTATATAGTATAAAAACTTAACGAATTATGGACAATGAGATACTTTCAGCAGTTTTAAGCTTGGGCGTACTTTGCAAGTCTTGATGCTACTCAACACTCACAGATCTACTAGAGAAAGGAGGAATGACCCATGTCTGGAGCCAGTCCTGCAGTCAGGACTGCACCTGCACACGTGGGGTGAGCTGCCTTTCCCCATGGACAGTGAGGGTGTATACAAACACCTCTCTCTTGCCAAACAAGCAGGGCTGAATTTAGTAGGAATGAGTGGGAAGTGACACCTTGGAGCCAGACAGTGCCAGTCCCAATAAAAGGCTCTGAAGGGCACCAAACATGGATTTCACCCCAGCAACGCTGCCCCTTTGAGCTTGGGGGCACTGAGCCCAAAGTCACAGAATCACAGAATATGCTGAGTTGGAAGGGACCCACAAAGATTATCAAGTCGAACTCCTGGCCCTGCACAGGACACCCCCAAGAGTCACATCATGTGCCTGAGAGCATTGTCCAAGTGCTTCTTGAACTCTGTCAGGCGTAGTGCTATGACCACTTCCCTGGGGAGCCTTTCCCAGTGCCCAACCACCCTCTGTGTGAAAAACCTTTTCCTGGTATCCAACCTAAACCTCCGACACAACTTCAGGCCTTTTCCTTGAGTCCTGTCGCTGGTTACCTCAGAGAGGAGATCAATGTTTGCCCCTGCTCTTTCCCTCACGAAGAAGTTGTAAATTGGGATGAGGTCTCCACTCAGTCCCCTCTTCTCCAGGCTGAACAGACCAAAACCAAGTCACCCCAAAGTAGAAGCAGTGTCCCCTGGGCGGGCGATGAAGCCGCCTGCTGAGCTGCGCCCCCGGTGTGCGGGCACTCGGCTGGCCTGATGCCCCGCCTGGGGGGTTCCTTGGGCATCCCGTAGGCACTTATGGACAAGAGGGGAAAACCTCCTCGGGAAGGGCGAAGAACTGCAGGCAGGGACGGAGGGAAGCACCCTGAGAAGGACACCAGCAGCCGGCAGCGCTCTGGGTGCAAACGCGCACCGGGGGCTGGCTGCGTGCCTGTGGCAGCACCGGGACCGGGAGGGGGACCGGCAGCGGGACCCCCGCCCCCGCGCACACCTGTGCCACCGGGCGGCTTCGGGGAAAGCCGCGCCACCGCCTCCGCCCGGGGATCGGACAGCGGAAACTTTCTCCGCGCTCCCTCGTAAACACGGCCCGGCGCCCTCCCCCGGACGCTATTTCGGAGCAGCGCGGTGTCCTCCGGCCCCGCACCGCCTCCCTGCCCTGCCCTGCCCGCAGGGAGGGGCGGCCTCGGCCCGCCCTCACCTGCAGGGAGAGGTCGGAAAGCGGGGGGCGGCCGAGCCGGGGTGACCAACCCGGGCGGGCAGGCAGGGAAGGAAGGAGAACATCCCGCTCCCTCCTCCACGCCGCTGCCGGCGGGGGAGCGGGGGCCGCCGGTGTCCGCGCTCCGGGCGGGGCGGGGCTGGACCGGGCCGCCGGGCTATTAATACCCGTGTCCGGGCAGGCGGAGGGCAGAGCTGCGGGGACCATGCAGGGGAACGGGCAGCAAGCTGCAAAGGGCCACGAGGACCACTTGGACGGGGTAGGGGCGGCTGATGGCGGGCTGCAGGCTGCGGCTGTGCCCATGCTGCCGGCCATGGAGGTGGCCGAGGAGCCGGAGAAACCTCCGGGCGGCAAGAGCAAGGATCCCAACACCTACAAAGTGCTCTCCCTGGTAAGGGCCGGGGCGCCGCGGGGCCACGCGGGCGGAGCCGGGTGTCAGCTCGCTGGCGGGAGCGCGGGGAGCGCTGCGGCTGGCGCAGGTGTTTCGCCCGTCTCCAGGCTTCAGGAGATGGGAATCGAGCGTGCGGCGGGACCTTAAAAGCCTCCCCGCGGTGTTGGGAGACCGCCTTCGGCAGCACGGGCTCTTCGGGATGTCCAGGGCAGTAGTGCTGCGGGACGGCTCCGCTCCGGGAGTCAGCCTCGGGCAGGAGCGTGGCGCTTGCGTACAGACAGCGACCTGCCTCAAAGAGGCAACTCGATCTGTTTCACTCTTTTGACAGTGCTCAGCGTTGAATCTTTCAAAATTTTTTTGTGGTGTCAATGGTTGTCTCGTCTTCTATCACGTGATTTTAGCTGTTTGGTGTAGGGAGGACACCATGGAAGACAAAGCCAGGTTAAAATAGGAAAATATGGCTGGAAAAGCTAAAAGGAGTTCAAAAGCTGAAAGGACAGAGGAAGTGTAAAAACTTGCCTTTCTCTGAATTCGATCTACCGTGGGTTGAAAGTTTGTCTCCAAGTACTGCTGGGAGGCACTTTTGGCCCTTGTTCAGAAGCCCCAGCAGCCAAAGCCATTGTTAGCAGGTAGGTCACTTTCCAGTTTTAGCCAGGCTGCTGTATTATAATTATCCTCCCCATAGAGATGTGAAAATAAGACCGTCCAAACTGCCTGGAGTAATCATTATGAGGCTAAAATCATTATCAAGGTGAAGGAATTGTGGTGTTCTTGGAAGGAAGCTTTAGTGGAACTGGAGCAGACTTCACTACATATTCATGCATAAGTAGTCCTCTTTCAGTACATTGAAACATAAGGGTCAATGTATTGAATTTGCCTTGGAAATGAAATTGCCTTTCCAAATTTACTGATATCTTTGTAATCTGGTTACAATAAATAAATCATGCACCCATATCATAGTGACTAGAGGCTGGTCATACTTTCTGACACATAGCAGGTGCTAAATTGTTTCTAAGTTTGTCAGAATGTTATAAGAAAAACCTGAAAATTCATGCGAAGGTCTATGGTAGTTTCCATGCAGAAGCTTTTTTGGCGACTTTTCTGGTGAACTGTCCTCTTAAATAAAGGTTGTGGTTTGTAGCTTGTTTCATTAGTTCTTCTGGGGAGTTTAAGGTTGTGCCATAAAAGCCACTGCAGCTGGATGGTGAAAACAGCTCAGCTCTTTTTCAGGCTTAGAAATTAGATACCAATAGTGGGAAATTATAGTATCCTATTCAAAACTTCGTGCCCTGGACTTTTTAGGCTCTAATACAACAAATTATTAGCGATACATAGCCACTTAGAGACTGGTGTTAAGCACAAGTTAGTGTTTGCAGGTACTTACTCTTCTGAATTAAGTTCTTATTTTCCAAACCATAGCCATTCATTGAGAACTGGCTAAAGGTTCATCCTGTGTTGATTAAGGTGTCAAATATGTCAGCTCTACAGAAATAATTAAAAAAATTGAAATGTTTATGGCCATGCACTATCTTTTTGAGTGACTGCAAACACTGAGATAATGTAGGATATTCAGCGAGAACTTGGAAAACTTTCTAAATACTGCAGGTGATAGTGGACTGAGTAAAACAAGAATGCATTTAACCTAAACACATTGGAAAGTGGAAAACTGGAGTTGGAAATGCAAGTTTGTTCCTTCTCACAAGCCAATGTATTTATAAAGCATTTATGATATCCCAACGTAATAAACAAGTGAGTAGACTTACCTGCTTGGTGTTTGGAGTTTTATAGTAATGTGAAACTATTAAAGTGTCTAGATATAGGTAAACCTCATTTGCATGTATTTATCCTAGTTGTAAGCACTGCTGCTTCATTTATTTATGTAGATTAAAAAAAGTAAGTACTGAAAAGTAAGTGCTTTCAAGTAAGCTTATGTTGAAATTTTTAGAAATTCATGAATGCATTTCTGCTGATTAGGGAATACTTGAATCACTCCTTTTATTTTTATGGAAAGCGCAGGCTGGCCTTCATTCTCCTCTTCCTTCACATGAGCCTGCCGCCTGCAGATGTCTGTGCAGTTTGTGAACGCAATCTCAACATTCCCAGCTTTTGTCCACGATTCAATCTTACTCTATTACAGAGCAGCTTCTGCTGCACAGGGAAGATTCTGCAAATGGTGGGACAGGCTCACAGGTACTTACTAACCGATAGTGCTTCCCTAAGCACTTCCCAGTTTTCTGAGCTCAGACTTCTGTCCCTCAAAGCTCAATGAACTGTCTGTCTGTAGTCTCTTCAGGCTGTTAGAGTGAGCAATATGCTGCTGCCCAAGAGCAGCATAACCTTTTCTTATGTTTGAAGTTTTTATCCCCAGTTGCCAGGAACTCAGGCATTGCATTTTGGTCTGATTCATTCATTCCATTAAAATAAATTTTTCCATGCCTCTATAACAGTTGAAATGTTGAGAGAAATAAAAGTAGTAACATAAGAGAATGTTTCTTTTCAACAGCTTCAGACTTTGTTTGTCAGAACTGGAAAACTCATTTAAACTGACACTTTTGTTAGAAAAATTCTTGAGGAGTTTTTGCAGCTTGAGAATTCCACGGTAGAAAAAAAATACCAAAAAATTCCAGGTAAGGTCCAGACTGAGACATTGAAAGTGTGTTTGTCTCATCTAAGGAGTAACTCAAGCGTTTCAGAGTCCATAAAGATAATAAATTGTGAAAATTAAAAAAATTGCTCTGGAATACACAATATTTTTATAGTTTGTAAGGGTTTTTTTTCTCTTTTTCATTAAGGCTGTCCAGTCTTTATTTGTTTTGGGTTTTTTTTTAAGGGCATGTCCCAAAAACTAACCAACTGCCAGCTTTGGACAAGAGATTGAACTGAAAACTTCTTCAGGCCTCTTCTAGTCTTATATCATAGAATGCTTTGGGTCTGAAAAGATCCTTAAAGATCATCTAGTTTCAGCCCCTCTATAAGGGGCAGGGACACATTCACTAGACCAGGTTGCTCAAAGCCCATCTAACCTGGCCTTGGACACTTCCAGGGGTGGGGCATCCACAGATTCTCTGGACAATCTGCTCAAGTGTCTTGCCACCCTCACAATAAAAATTTCTTCTTAATATCTAATATAAACATACCTTCTTTCAGTTTAAAGCCATTTCCCCATGTTCTATCACTACATGCTCTTGTAACGAATCTGTCTCCAGGCTTCTTATTGGCCACTTCCTGTACTGGAAGGCTGCTGTAAGGTCTTCCCAGAGCTTTCTCTTCTTCAGGTTGAGTAGCCCCAACTCTCTCCACCTGTCTTCACTGGAGAGGTGATCTAGCTTTCTAGTTATCTTTGTGGCCCTCCTCTCGACCTGCTTCAAGAAGTCTTAGGAATCGCTCTTATGTCGAGGGCCCCAGAGCTGGATGTAGTGTTCCAGGTGGCGTCTCACAAGGGCAGTGTAGAGGGGCAGAATCCCCTCCCTTGACCTACTGATCGCACTTCTGTTGATACAGCTCAGGATGCAGTTGGACTTCTGGGCTGCAAGTGCACACCGACAGCTTGTGTCCAACTTTTCATCTACCAGCACCCCCAAGTCCTTTTCGGCAGGGCTGCTCTTAATGAGTCCTTTTCCAATCTGTACTTGCCTCTGAGATTGCCCTTACCCAGGTGTAGCACCTTGCACTTGTTGAACTTCATGAGGTTCTCATGGTCCCACTTCTCAAGCTTGTCCAGGTCCCTGTGGCTGGCATCTCTTCCTTCTGTTATGTCAACTGCACTGACTCAGCTTTGTGTCATCTGCAAACTTGCTGAGGGTGCTAGGTCACACTGAGCTTCTCACCCCCTAACACCCCCAAGTCTTTCTCCTCAGGACTGCTTTCAAACCGTTCTCTGCCCCACCTGTGCTGGTGCTGGGATTATCCTGGCTCATGCAGGACCACACACTTGGCCTTTGCACAGTCCCACCTCTCAAGCCTGTCCAGGTCTCTCTGGATGGCATCCCTTTCCTCCAGCCTGTTGACTGCACTACACAGCTTGGTGTCATTGGCAAGCTTGCTGAGGCTGCCTTGATCCTGCTGCCCATGTCACTGACAGAATGTCAAACAGCTCTGGTCCCTATGCTGACCCTGAGGGAGGCCACTCCTCACCGGTCTCGACTGGCACATTGAGTCCCTGAGCATAGGTCATGAGTGTGACCATCCAGCCAATTCCATGTCCACTGAGTGGTCCCTCTGTCAAATCCATGTCTCTCTAGTGTAGAGCCAAGGATGTCATGTGGAATATGCCAAATGCTTTGCACAAGTCCAGGTAGATGATTTCAGTTTTTGTTCCCTCCTCCACCACTGCTGTAATCTCGTTTTAGAACGCCACCAAATTTGTCAGACACAATTTGCCCTTAGTGAAGCCATGTTGGCTGTCACCTATCATCTCCTTATTTTCTATGTGCCTTAGCATAGTTTTCAGGAACATCTACTCTATGATTCTATAAATCTGGTTTCAGTTGTCCATTGATTGCTGTGTTAAGCTTTTATGAATCATAAACCCCCATTTATCATAAATAAATGAGACGATCTCTGCCCAAGGGAGAGTTCATATCTGCCATTGCTGCAGTCAGGAGAGAGTCTAACTATAGAAAAAAGATCTATTGGATGTCAAGATATTCTGTGTGAGTCGTGAAAGGTTTTCACCGCTTCATTCGAAGGTAACTCATAGCTGCTGACTTTCTGCTCAGGAAGGGAAAAATGGGTGCGCTACGCCAGGATTTTGGAGACAGCTGTAGGTTTGTCTGGTTTTGCTGTTTGGTTTCTTTTTTTTCCTCCACAGAGATGAAGGTGTGGAAACAACCTTTTCTTACGTAGTTGTCTGGGAGATTGTATTCCTGTTTGGTTGTTTTTGTGCTGACGGTTTTCCTCCTAAATATGTTTGAAGGTGCCCAAACATTTGTATGGATTAGTAATTAAAAAAAAAAGCGTATCTATATTCTTTTTTTTCCATAAAAAAGGCAGAATATGTATTTAATTACCCAAACCTTGTGATTTGGACCATGGTTATTGACTTCATCTGACTTCAGTGTGGGTATTTTTATGGATATCATAAAGCACTTAAGCACTGGATTGAAGGATGTTGTTGTCTGAATCTGGGAGGCCTGGGTGCCATGTTCAGTCTTTAACCCTTTTTTTGGCCTTCAGCAAGCCATTCAATTTCAGCCTTTTTTTGTATTATTTTGCTTTATGCGCCTTGTAATTTTTTCTTTATTTTTCAGTAGGGAAAAGTGATCCTTGCTGAAATTACTTGCGCCCGTGACAATGCTGGACTGAGCTTAGATGGGACTTCTGAGATCCAAGAAACACCACACAGCTTAACAGTAATATTAAAGTGACTGACTGTTGGGTGATTTAATTTTTTTTGGCATTAAACCTCCTTTGGTGAAATATGAAGTAAAAAATTATGGTGACAGGATTGCCATATTTTTAATAGACTTTGAAATGCTTTCAGTTTAGAAATATTAAGAGTTCTTGGCTAATCTCCAATATTTTAATAATTTGTAGGAAAATCTATTCCAGTGTTGGGAAATAAGGATATTTTACAGCTGTCTTCTGCCCATGTTACAGCTCTCCAACTTCCATGGTGACTTGGTTTTAAGTCTGAACACATGGTGTTTGACAAAACATTTTTTTTATTGTGCTTGCTCTTGATATTGCTTAAATGCATTAATTAGAATACAATTGTAACTATGCATACAAAAATTAAAGACATTGTTATCCAATTTAAGCCATCAAAAGAAAGTTTGGGGTTTGATGGATTTTAAAATCATTATAAATTAATGTTTCTTGTCAGTCAACTCATTTTTCAGGGAAGACTTTGCAAATAATTCTCATTATACAAAGGGAGCTGTAAACCCAAAATTTCTTTGTTGTCCTTCAAGTGGGGACCTTCAAGCTGGATATTGAAGACAAAAATCATAATCTTGCTCTTACACAATAAAAAAAAATTATATATTTTAACCCTGAACAGTTTCCAGAGTTAATTTGTATTCTTGCTTTATTCACACTTCATAGAGCTAGTTGGCATGTCTTATCCTAAAAGGCAGAAGCTGATATGAAGTAAAAAATATTATTCAAAGAAAATTTGCAGGAATTGAGTCTTTCCATTTGGTTGGAGATTTTTAAGTATAGAAAAAAAAAAACCCAAATCAAAACAACAGCAAACACAGACAAACAGAACCCAACACCAACTGAATAACAACAAAACCAAAACCACAACAGAAAAAAGCAGCTCCCCAAATTCTGCTTTTATAAAAATCTTCACAAAGGGAGAGTAGAGAGCATCTTTGTTAAAAACTGTACTCGGAACTCAGTTTAAATTTTATTGCCCAACTAGGCTGAGTTTGGGTACACAGTCAAAGGGTGATTGTGAATTGGTTAAGCACACTTCAGCTCACTTTCAGCTGGGGAGTTTAGGTATGGCTTTTAGCATCAATAAAGCAGCATGGAGTTTAAGCTACCAAATGCTCTCTTCTGTAGCTGAGTTGGAGGATTTAAGGCACCCAGGAGGTTTCAGTCACCCTTTGGATTGCAGTGTGTGTGGATGCATTTGGCTGCCTGGACTCCAGCTGGAGAGCAAAGCTTGGACCAGGCTGAAGCACACCCAGCTGTGTGACTGGTGCATCTGTCAATGCTGCTGGCTGGTTGCCTGCCTGAAAACAGCCTCACTGGCCTAGGGCTGGGAGTGTGGAATATCTGCTGATAGATTAGGCTACACTGTGCTTGGATCAGCCCTTTGGTCCACTCAGGCAAAATGAGTGACTGGGGTCGTGATTGGTGTTGTGTGCTCAGACCTACTGCTCCAGCATTCAGAGTTCTGACTCAATCCGTGCCTTAGGGTTTCCATTACATTTCTTTAATTTTGCAGTAATATTTGCAGTAAATCTTTGTCTACCTGTCGGGCACCAGGTGAAGGCAGGTCATGCTGAAAGAGAAGGTAAAACTATCCAGTTGTGGCACAAGGCAGACACGGGCAGTGGCCTCATTGGAAAGGGACAGTCTCACTGTATGTGAGCAAGGTGAGCACAGCAGATTTGAGGACACCAACCGGGTTCAGCCAATAGTCTAAATTGCCAGGTGAGTACATAATGATAAGAGAGGTCCAAGGTAAAGGAAGACAGGCCTGTGAGTTAGGGCAACAGAATGACTGGCCAGGATGGACTCGACTGCAGTGTGGCTGTACCACATTCTAGACAGGGCACAGAGGTGAGGCTGGCTAAAACAAAGGGGAGACTGACTCTTCTGAGGCTTTCTCTAGCTTTTTATTGAAGAGCTATCTTCAAGGCTGGTTGACATCTCCCTAATAGTGCTGTCAATAACTGAATCAATACCAGAGAACTGGCCCCAAGCACAAGCAGCCAAACTCCTGGGAGGAGGGAGGGTGCTGTTGTTCTGAACATCTTCTTATAGTTCTGCAAAACTCTCAGATACTAAAATAATAAGGAACACATTAACAATTTAAGCCGATAGGCTTTCTGCAGTAATAATTTTATCTTGAATTCAGAACAACTTAGTTACTGTGCTAAAACTTAGATTTCAGGCAAGGTTAAAGATACAAAAACTATGCAAGGCTTCCTTCCAACTCCTGCTCTTCAAAAATTTTCCTTTGCACTCTTTTACTACTATCACTGGAATTACACAGAGTGAATTGCTCTGATTTGACTTGCAGTGGAAGCTATGTTATTGTTGCTTCCGTCTGAGAGGAGGAGCAGAGTAAACAAAGGCTTTGAAAACATGAAAGGTATGAGAAACAAGAGTTTCTCACCTTGGAGCTGATACTAGGAATGAATATACTGGCAAGTATCACCATGACCATATGCTGTGATAGAATTTGTCAATGTGCTGCATCATGACAGTGTCCTATTTGCATGAAACAGTAGTAGATGTGATTTTAAGAGAAGCTATTTTATAATGTTCCATATTGGAATGATATTTTTACATTGTTTTTATATATTTCCTGACCTCTTTTCAATAAAACACTTTCTGCACTGAAAAGCAAAAAGTACTCTTTTGCACAGGTGTTGCACAACTCACCTGTATAGGAAGTTTCCCATAAGTGTGTTTATAAGGCAGCAGTGGATTTTATTGTAAATGGGATGTGGTGGAGGACAAAGAAAAGTAGTATAAGTAAGGACTTTTCGCAAATGAAATATTGTTTAATTGTTTGACACTGAATAAATTAGCTGAGGAGAAAAGGGAAGTAATAAGAAAAAATGAAGTGTTTGCATTTCTGAAGAAACTCAGTGAGCATAGCCTTGTCCCAGTTCTGCTGTGTAATGGCATATAGGCAAATCAACCTATATAAATGCTTTCTAATGTGGTAGTATGTAGGTACAAGTTTGTGTTAAACGTTGGTTGTTTTTGTTGCTAGAATAACAAAAAGTATAATGCTGTTATAGCTGCTTCAACAAAATCAATAATCCAGCCTGGCCATGTATATTTCATTTCACTGTTTAACTCTGGTAAATGGGCCAGCTCTTGAACCTTCTGGCTCAAATATGTTTCCATGTTGAGAGGTATGAAAATTTGATAGTCTGCCTTTTGTTTTTGAGGGGCTGTATTCAAATGATGCCAAGGTAAATAATGGCCTCTTTATCGACCTTGGTCTTTGTTTTGGCAAAATGGCCAAAGGATTCAGGGCTGGAGATGTGTCTGTGATCGATATCAGTGTACTTAGTAAATACCTATAATGAATAACTGAAATTGTTTGACTTCATTGTAAAGGTCTTTTCCAGCCTAAATGGTGCTATGAAAACCTATTTGTCCTATCTTCTCATACTGCTTGTGGTTCTGCAACTTTTTGACACTCCTTATAATCTTGGTGTTTTACAGGATTTCTTGACTTATTCTTTAAGGTCATTTTGTCTTCTTGTGGAAGTTAATATTGCTGTCATGGTGGCAGCAATAGCAGTATCTGCCAAGAAAAAATGGATGTGAATACAGGTTTACTTGGTATATTTGGTGGTATAATCAGTACGCTGTAGAAGCAGCCCCATCATACACTGTTCTGGTCACAACTCTCACGACAGTAATCTAAATTGGAACAGCTTTAGCTTTATTCTTGAGAAGGGACTTTTGGAATAGGAAAGGCATAAAGATGGCTCAAGGCCATATTTTCAGATTCAGTTTTGGTTTTATTTATGAGTCAAGCGCAACTTGTTTGGAAAACAATTTTTAGTTGGCATAATTACTGATGGTTTCTTTCCTTTCTATGCAGTTGTGCATTCATATGTGGTTGCCACTAAAGCGGATGACATGCAGTGGTTTTTGTTCTGTGTTCTTAGTCTGCTGTGCTGAATAAAAGAATTGTATTTGAAAGTACAATATTTACTTTTTTTCTCATAATATGAGTTTTCAGTTCTGTTTATCCTTAGGTTTTTACAAAAATCTACTTGCTGATTAAATAGCAGAGTCAGCTGCCATCTGCTTTCTGGGAATTTAACTAGCAGTTTTATTTCCCCTTCTTTTTGGCTAGCACAGCATAGTGTTGCACTTTAATTTCTCTTTAAATTCTCCCATGATGTAAAGTGCAGTGAAAAATGTAACAGCTGGGGTAAAGCTTTGATAACAACATCTCAAGTGCTAATGACCTCCAGGAGAGTATGTACCTATACAGTTGGGCAAGCAACAAATAAGAAAAATACTTTAGATTCCGGCTGACTAGCTGACAGATGCTTACTTCTGCTGTCTTTTGGTATCTTTTTGTTAAAAACCAGATGCTTGAATAGTTTTGGAAGGTATTTAGAGAGCTGTAGCATGATGATGTCTTCTGCTGATAGTTCTCTGCTGAGTGAAGTGTGACTCCTTGGTGAGGTCTGTGAAGGTTTTTATAATACCTGGCAGTGGCTCAATCTACCTTTAAAACATTCTTGTCCTTTGAATGACCTTAGGTTGCAATAGTACATAATAACAGTCTTGAGAGCATTCAATAGAAAGAATGAGAGTAGACCTTCTGTGTGCTGCTTTGAGAAGAAAAACAATAATGCCTATGCATTTTTATAATAAATTTTTTTAGCTCTGAAAAAATTTTGGGTGTTATCTCCAGCATTTTTGTCCTCTGACTTCAGAATAATTTAGTCATCTCCAGTGTTTTACAACAGCCAGGATCTGCAAGCCTCAGCGACTCTCCTCCTGCTGGCCTCTATGAGTGGAATGTAGATCAACAGAAGAAAGTCTTTGAAGACCATAAAAATATTTACAAATGTCGAAAGAAGAGATGACTGGTGCAAGAAGGAGGTGATGCACTTGATTCAGTGCTGATTATTTTTTTTTTAGGTGATTTACTTAAGTGTTACTTAAGTAGCTCTGCCAGTGTGAGTGAAGTATCTACCTCCTTTCAGTTTATTAAACTTTATTAAGTGTCCCCTGCTTTTGAATAAAACTGAGCTGTTGGCAAAGGGATTATGCTGGTTTAAAAATAATTTTTAAAAGCATGAGTAAGTGTTCCACTGCCCCTGGCAAGTGTAGATAAGTGTGTTTTTTTTTTTTTCTTTATACAGTATGCTGTCTGCATTTTTAACAGTGCCCTTTTAGAGACAGAAGGTGACACTATTTTTGCTTG
Organism: Rhagologus leucostigma; assembly: GCA_013397725.1. Taxonomy (NCBI): domain Eukaryota; kingdom Metazoa; phylum Chordata; class Aves; order Passeriformes; genus Rhagologus; species Rhagologus leucostigma. Next base: position 784,066 of record VZTD01004116.1, read on the forward strand.
AAATTCATTATTTATTATTGTGTTCTTTACGCTTTCGCAGGTGAAATTCTTTCTCAAAGATATTTCAGTGTTAAGGTTCAGGTCATTACTCATCTATTCTAGGTGCACGAAACACTGAAAACATAGCATGCCTTTCACAGATCCCAGTGGTTTTGGAAAATTCTGTGGGTTTTCTTAATACTTGCATAACAGACCCAGTCTAGACATCCTCCCTTCATGGATACATGTGACACAACTGTGAGAGCCAATCGTGGAGATTAGAATGGAAAACCATTATTTTGCATGGTTTCCTTGATAATTGTGTAGCTGTTAATGGATGTGTCTTCAGCCTTGGAGTGACAAGTTTTGTTGGCCATGGAATACCAGGGATGAAGGAAGGGAGATTGAAAGCAACTGGGTACGTGGCAGGCAAAGGGTGAGGAAGATCAACACAGAAAGAAATGTAGTTCAGAATGATTATTCCTTAAAAGAAGTATCAATGCATTCTTTGCCAAAGAAAATACAGAATAGAGGAGGGGAGTGGGAGAGATGGACAGGGCTAGGGAAGAGTGAAGAGAAAGGGACAGGGGTATTAACTGTATAAAGGAGGAATAAAATACGATAGCAAAGGAAAGGTGGCAGTGGCTAAGGCCAGTGAGAGATTTCTTTGTGTGTCAGTAAGACCTGTACAGCTGAGGAGCCTCTCTGGGATCTGATGTGTGCACCTGCATGCTTGCTGACTCTGGCCCTTCCACCAGCTCCCTGAAATCACTGCTGAGAAATTCTCTTCAGCTGCAGTTCTAGAGATGAGTGACGGAAATGAGTCCCTTCCCTAACCATGCTATCATATTTCCGTCTACCCAGCTCAAAATAAAAGGCTTTTGAAATAAAAGGCTTTTGAAATGTTCTCAGGATTGCAGTTTTCCAGACGTTCGACCACCTATTCCCAACCATTATAACTGTTTACAAAGCAGAGCTTTTATTGCTTCCTCCCACATAAAGGAAGCAGTGATGGGACAGAGCTTCATCCCTAGATGACAATGTTTTTGTGATTCCAAAACAAACTTTCTAAAAATTATTTTTAAACCAAAAAAGGACACTTTCTTCTCTGCAGTTGTTACTGTGTTGTTTTAAAAAACTTTTCTCAGATACCATATTAGAACTGAATCTGACAGTTTGTGCTAGCAACCTCATAAGATACAGATCATAAAAAGTTAATTTTCTACTTTTGTATATTACAAGGCCAGGTTCTTTAATGTTTCTTGTCTTCTGACTGAACGTTGGATTCCCATATCCTTTCTTAATTGCACCTTTTTCTTAATTCTTGCTTTCTCTTTTGAGTAGAAGTATATGAGTGAGAGAGAACAGGTAAGATTTCTTCCTATTTAGAAGGCAGATTAAACCTTCAAGGCAGGTGTTATGTTGACAGTGTGGTAGTAGAGATTTGAATTTGGTGCTTGCTGCAGGATGCTAAACAAGGTCCTTGTTAGTAAACAAGAATGCATGCAGCTACTTGTCTTTCTATGGATTAAAAAAATATATAATATTTATGCAGCAGGCTGCAGCATCCCCAACCTGAGCTACCTGTATGTAAAACAGGTCAGGTAATATTAGTAACCCACTTGCTGTGATGAAGTTTCTTATAGAATCACAGAATGGTTTGGATTGGAAGGGACCTTAAAGATCACCTACTTCCAACCCCCCTGCCATGGACAGGGACACCTTCCACTAGGTTTCTCAAAGCCCTGTCCAGCTAGGCCTGGAACGCTTCCAAGGATGGGGCATCCACAACTTCTCAGGGCAACATAGATATGTTGCAATATAGAAAGAAGCAAAATAAATTAGTCCATCTTTAGGGTGCAGCAGTGAGATGCAGTGAGTATCTGGATCTTCAAAAATAGTTTAAATATTCTTCATCATCTGCAAAGCTGATAATGTTAAGGCCTTTCCACTGACAATAGGTCAACTACTGGTGTAGCACTTCTTACTGTGCCTAGTCAGGACTACTGCTGCTGCTGGCCAGTATTAGCTGCTCCTTATTGTTCCAGCAGAACATTTTGCCATTTGTGTGGATAATATCCATGTGACTGAAGTCATTCAGGCTCAAGATAAAGCTTCAATTCAAAGCCTTAAACACTAAGCTGCAATTGCATGGGGTTCCACTGGTTAGATTTGGCTGTCCCAGAACATTGTCAAATGCTTAATGTGTAAACTCACTGTTTTTGTAAAACTTCTATATTAAGTGTTAAAGAAAGAAAAATGTAAGAAAGTAAAAAGGAGGGGGAAGCTTCAGTTTTTTGCAGTAAAATATTTTTAAGACAAAAATTTAAGTTAGTGAGACTAAAGTTAAGAAAACAAAGGCTTTAATGTAGTGAGTCAAGAGTTTTAAGATCTTCATTTATTATTGCATTTTGTATTGCATTTTGTAGTATTTTGTGCCCAAAAGAGCACTCATGTGCCTCAGTGAACATAATCCTTTTGTTTTTGCTTATTGGGGTTATGTTCATAGAAGCGTAAAACTGACAGCCTGGAATACAATACAAAACTGTGATTTTGTTACATTTGGTGCCAAAATCACAGGAATTATTTGTGAGAACTTTAGTGACGTTTTAGCAGTTTTATGTTGAGAAGTATTATAATGCTGTCGCTTTGGAGTGGGTTTTATGTAGATTTTATTTTTGCATTAATTTGGTGTCATGATTAAATTCCTGCATTACCTACACTGAAGCTCCACGAGGGAATATTAACAGTCCATTTAGAGGCACTGCAATGTATTTTCTGTGCAAGGATGCCTTAGGTGGCATAAGTCCCATAGGTCACGTAGCTATTTGAAGATGTGGGAATAAAGCTGTTAAAGATAGAGTCGCTATGGGTTTTGCTTGCTTTAAAGCATGTCTGTGCTTACATCTCAGAGGACATTCTACTCCTTGATCTGAGTAGCAGGGCCTGGTGGGAGCAGAGAAGCAATATATCTTCACCCTGAAATAAAACGTTCTCCACCTGGCTTTTAAAAAATAAATGAATCTATTTGTAATTTAGTAATAATAACAACAGCAACGACAACAGTAATAATGATGTTAAAAGGACAATAACAGGTTTTGCCCTCTCCACTGATTTTGCTGGGCTTTGATATCTTGCATTTGAAGTGTCACCTACCTAGCTGTGCACCTGCTCTTATCTAGGTGATATGTTATATAGGGGATTTCAAAGGTCCAGATCAATTTACACTGAAGGTAAGATTGTTGATACTGACGTAACAGAAAATGTTGGTGCTGCACGTGTTAGTATTCTGATTTGAAAACAACAACAATAAAAAAAGAAGTACAAAGCTCTGTACTTATGTTCTTTCTTGATAGCTGGGTTTAATGGAGCCTTGCTCTTTCTGTAAGTTTTTGCATATCCAGGTGCATAGATAATGCTAGATTTTTTTTCTCTCTTCAGCCTTGTATAATTTTCCTTCTTTCTTTGGTGATTGAAAGACTGAAATTGAACTGAAAAAGTGCTATTTCTTTGCTGTATATGATGTTGAATAAGATTCCAGTGACTTGCCTAGAATTCTAGGCCACAGCTTCATTGGAGCCAGTCTATTATTCCATTTTTTAATGAACGCTATATATGCAATATTTTTTTATATTGATTAACTTGGTTTTTGATGATTTTTAGTTCAAAAATTCAGAGTAATATCTGAATTCCAATGCTACGTATTCCAGAAATTGCTTTCTCACTGTCTTTATTAACTGCTTGGTGAACAAAATTGCATAATAAACTATAGAGTTGTTAAAAACAACACAAGTAGTTTTTAGTTACTGAAGTGCTCATAGTCTTTAAAAAGAATAAACTTGAGAAATAATTAGGTGCATTTTAAAATGGAAGGAATTTTTGCCACATCACAATATGATTCAGGTTTCCTACTCAAGGCTGACTCAGCAGATTTTGCTGATGGGAGAGGAGAAAAAAAGGGAGAGAGTTGTGTAGCCATGTATGTGAAGTTCTTGAAGTATTGCTTCAATGCAATTTTTCCTCAGAAAACAATGACTGGAAAGGTGGTATGTACACATTATCCCTACCTGGAGCTCCCGAAATTCTTTTGCATAAGACAGTTTGCATTATTGCCAGATCTTCTGTTTCAGGATGTCTGGCAAAGTACTTTATTACATTCTACACTTAAATAGAATGGCTGTTCTAACTGCATTGTTGGCTTCTCTTTAATTACTGTATATGCACTGATACTACGTATACTTTTTCTAAAGAGTTTAGGGACCAAATCCAATACTTAATGGGGTTAAAAGAAATCTGTCTCTGTATTTGAGTAGGCGTTAAATCTTGCCCTAAGATGCTGGACAAGGATAATACAGTGCTTGTTCGATGACTTCAATGCATCCAGAATCCAAAATGAACACAGCCATAGTTTCTGGTCAGTGCAAGACACTGTGGTCAGTCTTAATGTGACATCCCACAGTTGCTCACCATGGTGTGGACCCAGATCTAGTATGAACTGGATACTAGGAAGTGGGAAAGGGCTTTCCTGCCTGAGAAAATTATAGGTATCACTTAAGGGCTTTGCCTTCTGTTTGTAGTCTGTGGTTAATGGCAAAACTTCGCTTCACCTTCCTAGAACAACGTAAGAGGAAGGAAGGAATGGAGTAAAAATGTTTTCTATAAAATGTGTCAGAAATAGAAATATATCATCATGAAAGGATGGTATAAGAGAAATCAAGAAAGACATGATGATATATGTCTTGACTTTTATGACTTGAGAAGAAATGATATGCATAGGCCTAGTTGTCACAAGCATGTTCATACACTAGTAATTGATTGCAAACAACATAACTACTTGTGGAAGTGAAAACAGTGAAATCAGCCTCCTAATCAGCATGTTTATGAATTTCAGTACAATTGTATAGCATTATAGAGAAAATGACTGTTTTCAAAACCATTCCATGGTAATTTAATATTACTTTCTTTTCCTTCCTGTCCCACAGGTACTCTGTGTCTGCGTGTTAACGACAATCCTAGGATGTATATTTGGCCTGAAGCCTAGCTGTTCAAAAGATGGTAACTAATATGTCTTTTATTTAGTAGTATTACTAAGCAGTTCCTTTTTTTTTTCTTTTTGTGCATTAATTTTCATATTATCAGAATGCCACCCGTCTTGCTGCAGGAAGAGGATTGCACGCACTGCTTGAAGCAATATCAGTAAGAGGAGAATAAAAATACCAGAAAATAAACCTCAGGTGTACTCAATACTTGTGTGTACTCACTTGAGAGTTAAAGAGATCCTGGTACTCAGTGTCTGATCTGGCAGCTTCCATGTATCCCAACTGTCACTGTGGTGATGTCACATGGCTGGCTTTTCTCAGTTCACCATTAAAAAAAAACCGAAACAAAACAACAAAACACAACAACTTCTATTTCATGTTGTCCTGGAACATTTGTTTTTCATCTTTTCCAGTCAATTATGGAGGGAAAAAAAAAAGTTATTTTTTTACTGGTTAGAATTGTAGCCTGAAAACATTCCTTGTGGAATTCCTCTGTCTATTTTCTGTCCTGAAAAATATGTGGTTTTTTCAATGGTGACGTTTCTTCAGGTAGAAGGTTACGAAAGACTTTTTTTTTTTAAGAAATTAGGCTTCACTTTAGGAACAACTATGAAGAATAATTTCAAAGTTGAACAAACAATGATTTTTAACAGAAGTTCAGTTTATAAAATTTCTATTACTATATATAGGTTTTTTCTCATTTTATTACAGCTTTTCAGTATTGATTCATTAATATCTCATTTTCCTAATATCACACACCTCAAGATTCTTCAGAAGAGGAGCCAAATGATGGAGGATTTACCTCACTCCCTTCTGGTGATTGCTCAGGATTAGACAGTGTGACCAAATTCTTAAGTTTTGTTAATCCTTCACATCACCAGTTTCTGGTTTGTTGGGGGTTTTTTTTTGTTGTTGTTTTTTGGTTTTGTTGGTGGGGGGAGGAGTATTCCCCTGCCCTCAGCAACCACAATCTAATGGAAGAATGTAATGTTTTTTTAATAAACCAGTGAGCAGTATACTTAAGTTTGTATCTCTTGTGTTTGCTTTGGAACAGCCCTCTTTATGTCTTGGGATCTTACATATTCTGAATGACTGTACTCACATCTTCCTGTGACACGGAAAGGCAAGGACAGTCACAACTAGAATTGTAGTCTTTTATTTCATTTGTTTCTGCCAATACAGAAACACCATGTTCCTGCTAAAGCAGAACAGAACTCTTTGTTCAATATGATGAAAAAACATTTTTGTTTAGTAAGAGGAAGTAAGCATTTGGTTGCATCAAGACTCTCCTTTGGCTGTCACTGTTTTTGCAGCCGTGTTGTAAGTTGTGGAATGGCCAACTGTGTCATTTCACACGCTGACTGTATTAGTTTCTTTTGCATGTTGACTGATTTGGGCTCAGCCACTGACATCTAACACTATCCAATATTACAGTGAAAACCTGCAAAGGTCGTTGCTTTGAAAGGACCTTTGGAAGCTGCCGTTGTGATAAAGATTGTGTCAAGCTTGGAAACTGCTGCTTAGATTACCAGGAAACATGTATACAACCAGGTAAGGATGGAAAAAAGCTGAGGGAGCAATCTCTTCTGTTTTTTGACAAGGGACAGCTCAGTGTATGTGAGTACTGTTGTGGTCAGGACTTATTTCAGATGGGCTGTGAGAGCAAAGTGGGGCTACTGAACAGCAGGGTGGTTTTGAGGCCACTCATCTCCCCCTTTTTGTGCTCTCTGTGTTGCATTCCTGGGTGGAGTTGCAGTGGTGATGGTGGTACTGGGGACTCCCGTGGAAACATCAGGCCTCTGGTACAGCTGCTCTTTCACACAAAGAAAGCTTGTATTTCACACAGCTGGACTACTTAGGAGCTGACATAGCCAGTAGGCTGGCTTTCCCATAGCTCTCCTGTGAGGAGACTGTGCTGCTGCCCTCCCCCTTGGAAGGAGGAGGAACAATGGCAACTCGAGGGCTTAGCCAGCTTTTTGTGCTCTAGTGGTGAGACAACAGTGACCTGCATTGTCCCTGGCATCAGGGGTAACTCCTACGTCCTTGGGCAAGCCTGGAATAGAAGTGCGTTCTGCATATTGAATTTGTCTGTCATCGCCTGAATGAAAAAGGGGAAGGACAGAGCAGCTCTCTGAAAGCTGCCGTCTCTCCTTACCCAGCTGCTCGGGCTCTGCCTTGTTACTCCCCAGCCTGAGTGTGAAGCAAGGATCATGAGCATGAATCAAGGCAGGAGGACAAAACAGATTGCACTGGTGAAGGATTGCGAAATGAGAAGCAGCTGCCATGATCTGCCAGAAGGCAAAGGTCAGATAGACAAACGTGTGAAAAATACCTTGGAGAAATCTTACAGGGAAAGATGTTAGTGCAGGTAGAACACCAGGGACAGAACTTGACTATTTTCTCTACTTTGTCTTTGCCTTAATGCTTCAAATGCAGCATAGCTTTCAGATAACTTTTTTTTCTTCTCACTCCTCTTTACCTGCATTTGATTAATTTCTGGGTGAGACCACATTGATACATTTAAAATTCCAATGTGGACTTTGAAAACCAACAATTAAACTGAGCTCAGATCCCTGCTTCAGTTGACTGCTATTGAAAGGTCAAGTTACACATACATAGTTGATATATCCAGGTATATAGTCGCATGGGTTTTACTCTGTCTGTTTTATTACATTACTCCCCCTGTGGATAAAGATTCTTTAAAAACAAACTGGAGAGTCTGTCTTAGCACTAAGAATGCGAATTAATTGATTGGTGGTGTTTTTTGGTTTTTTTTTTTTTAGATTAGCCTTAACATCAGTGGAGAATCAAATAGCAACATGTAACTAGAACCATAACAGATTCTTCCCTCTCTCATAGAAGTAAAGATCTATTTGATATTAGTGGAATTAGTGACGTACAGTAACCTGAAAGTGAGATTAATTTCCTGACAGTGCTTCTAGGGATTTCTAATTGCTAGCCATGTATGAAAATCATTGAGTGTCCTCTGTTCAAACATTTAGATTTGGCTTCCATGTCTCTGTTAAGATCTTCACTTAAGTATTCACTCAACTGGTAAATTCACTTGTGTTTGTCCTCACTGAACCTAAAGTATCTATTTGTGTTTATGACTGATAACAAAATCATAGAATTACAGAATATGCTGAGTTGGAAGGGACCCATCAGGAGCATAAAGTCCAACTCCTGGCCCTGCACAGGACACCCCAAGAGTCACACCATGTGCCTGAGAGCATTGTCCAAACGCTTCTTGAACTCTGTCAGGCTTGGTGCTATCACCACTTCCCTGGGGAGCCTGTTCCAGTGCCCAACCACCCTCTGGGTGAAGAATCTTTTCCTGATACCTAACCTAAAGCTCACCTGACTCAGCTTCGTGCTCTTTCCTTGAGCCCTGTCACTGGTCACAAGAGGGAAGAGATGGATACCTGCCCCTCTGCTTCCCCTCATGCGGATGTTGAAGACTATAATGGGACTTTCCCTCAGTCTCCTCTTCTCCAGGCTGAACAGATCAAGTGACGTTACTCACTCCTCATAAGGCTTCCCCTCCAGGCCCTTCACCATTCTCATGGCCCTCCTCTTGCCACTCTCTAATAGCTTAATGTCTTTCTTGCATTGTGGTGCCCAAAACTGCCCCCAGCACTCGAGGTGAGGCCGCCGCAGTGCAGAGCAGAGTGGGACAATCCCCGTGCTTGCCCGGCTGGTGATGCTGTGCCTGATGCCCCCTAGGACACGCTTGGCCCTCCTGGCTGCTGGGGCACTGCTGACTCATATTTAACCAGGACATCTAGTTCTTCAAATGATACAATGTACTGGAATATGCCATTCAGAGAAACCAACATTGTTCTCTAATAAAATCAGCAGTGGAGCTGAAGTCAGTAGGTCTTCCTGTGAGCTTATGTATAGAGTCTTAAATAGTGGTGGTGATGCCTATGCCAAAGAGGTGCTGAAAGAGGCTGGAGTGCCTGATGATGACTGGTAAAATCCGCTGTGACTTCAAATGCAAGTCAGACTAAATTAATGCTGCTCAGTGTTTTCTAGGCATTCCAAACTCAGACTCAATTTGGTTTTTTTTCTGGGGGAGTTTTTTGGGAACTTTTTATAGTGTGATCTTACCAGATTAAACCCACATAAATTACCGTATTTCAGGAGATCTGTAAAAAGGATTCTTTCTGATCTGTGATATTTATACCCATATGCTGTGCAATTGTATTCAGATGACTATGCTCTTGGATATTTAGTCATGGGTGTTTCTATTTCCTGAAGTGCCAAAGTTTGCAATGCTATGCATGCGTGAGACAACTCATTATCTCTATTACACTTGAGGATTATTTCTCAGTGAGAAGAGATTTGACACTGAACTTAACACTTGGTTTATCAGTTCTAGACTTACAGCAGTATTAATCATTATGCTGTCCTTCTCTCTCACCTGTGTTTTAGCCCACATATGGACCTGCAATAAATTCAGGTGCGGAGAAAAGAGGCGACCAGAATATCATTGTTCCTGTTCAGATGATTGCGTGGAAAGCAAAGATTGCTGTGTCAATTATCAAGCTGTTTGTAAAGGTAAATATTATCAACAAATTACTACCATCTTTCATATGTACCCATAATTGTATAAAAGGAGCAAGAACATAATATGATTTTAAAAACTTCCAGTAAAATGAAAAAAACCCTTGCATCTATCAGTAAGAATGTACTGTCTTAAAAAATAAATTGCACTCATTTGTTTTAAGGAGAGGCAAGCTGGGTTGAAGAAGAGTGTGAGGACATTACTGAACCTCAGTGTCCAAAAGGGTGAGGAAATTGTGTATTTGCATAGCTGTGCTCTTGCTTGCATTTCATTTTTGAGATTATTTTCCCTGCTGTGCCTTCCTGGGACTTGCTTGCCTTTTACACACACAGTAAAAGCAGCTGCCAGACAGAGACGAACACCTGTTCAGCCAGCATTTGGTGGTGCTTACTAACAGATCGGGTTGCTCTATCCCAGCACCTGCTTGACTTGCAAGACATGCCTATTCCTCAACCCTGCTGTGTCTCACAGACATGTATGCCCTGGGCAACTCTGCCTGGTTGCCAGCCACATTACTGACCTACATGTGCTACAATACCCACCATCCCAAATATTTTGGGACCCATCCAGCAATCTTAGACTCCTAAGATTGCCTGCCTCCCCTGTCACTTTAAAAGACCTTTCCAATAGCGTGCATTTTCCAGTCTCAGAACTGCAAAATGTGGGCAGATTGCTGTTCCAGTTCTGCCAGCAGTGGGACAACACTATTCTCAAGCTGTCTGAATTACTTTCTTTAAAAGGTGTAAAGTGCCATGGAATCTTTGCATTCTCTGGCTCAGCTCCACATTGGGCCTGCTCCTGCAAGTTATGTATACACTGTCTGAGGAATGACTCATGTGGTTTTTATGGCATCAGCACTCAGGCTTGAACAGTACAGCGGAGCTCCCAGCCAGGAAAAAAAAGCCTGTATTTCTTGAACTGTTTTTGCTTTGGGATCTTCAAATTAACTTCATAGCTGAAGTTGACTATAAACTATCATTGTATGTCTAAGCTATCAATAGAAGCGACTTAAATTCTTGATTGAAATATGTTCCACTAGTAAATACTTGCTAGACATGTTATGAGTTCAGTTATGTTCTTGTCTGACAAGTATCAAAAAATTCAGACCTATTTTATTTTGATTTCAAAATTATAGTATGATGCGATATTTCCAGGAAAGTAAAACCATTTTATTTTGTTCTTATGTCATTACTTTTTGACTTAAGATATTTAAATTATGCTATATTTATTCATTGGAGTTATAATATTTTCAAACAAAATACATTTCCTTTTGGAATATTTCATACCAGTTGAGTATCCTTCATTCTGATTCAGAGCACAAACAGATGCTGACATGTCAGAACCTTCATCAGGACAGAAACTGGAGCTTCTGTCCAGCTAGTAGTCCAGGTCCCCAGTAATCTATGGAGGAAGGTGATAACTAGGAGGTTCTTGAAGTTTTTCTCATTAACCTTTGTTCTGAGTTCAGAGGCCATTTAGGACTTCATGCTGGGAACTGAGTCTAGGATGCTGATTTCCCTAATGCAAGGTTAGGAAGCGTTGCCCCCAAGAGGTTGGTAAATAAACAAGAGTCTTGTGCAGATCCACAGTCGAAGTTATTGACGCAAATGCCTTAGGGCAAATCCTGTTGGTTAACTTGTTTTTAGGGTTTTTTGGTTGTTTTTTCTGTTCAGCTTATGAAAGGGATACATAGTTACTCCTCTAAAATTGTTTTAATCCTGGTAAACCCCAAAATGTTGCAATAAGACCCAGCCCAGGAAAGGGTGATATGTGGTCAAAGTTGAATCAAATAATGTTGACTGAAGGCTCATCTCTGACTATTAGCACACAAGCCTCTCCCAAAAGTAACAACTCTGTAAACAAGCCACTTCTTCCTATGCTGTGTGGTAGGCAGGAGTGCAGGTGACTTTAGTTGCAGTACTCATTTTGAGACTTCAGGATAACAGATATTTTGTGGGTTTGGGCTGCTGGTTTTATTCTGTTTTAATTTTAGCTGTGTTTTAGCTGTTCCTGTGGTGCAGAATAGACAAAAGATAACGCAGCATTCAATGAGGTGCTTAATCTGAGAAATCCCACTGATTTAAATGAGACTGATTAACTGCTTAAAATTAAGTACACACCTAAGTCTTTCCAAAACTGAGTTCTATGTTGTTTAATAGGATTATAAAGTTAGTAGGCTGTAAGATCTCAGGAGTGATCTAGTCCTTCCCACTGTTCTAGGAGTGAAATAATACTCAGACAATTCAAACCTACTTAAGCCATTTGTCCTAGTACTTACCTAAATGGCTTTACTGGTGACTTTTTACTGTCTTTTTGTCCTCATGTCTTTTTCTGTGCTTCAGGCCTGTTACTCTCTGTGCTTTCTTCACTGAGCTGGAAGAGCATCTGATTCCTTTCCTCTTTGCTAATCTCTCTGTAAATCTGGAGATTGCTGTTACGCTTTCTGTTGAGGCTTTCTGTACATTTAGTGGGAAAGAAAGCTTTTCATCTATGCTTTATGGCTGTATATAGGCAGTAGTGTGTGGGATAGGAAGCTTTCTGTGTACTACGTTAAGCTTTTCAAGGGAACTTTCTTTTCCTTCCTATTTTGTTTTCTTTTTCTTTCTTTTAATTATGGTGTACCCTGCCTGCAGTGAGACAGGTCAACTTGGCAATGTTTTCCATGGTTCTAGCCTCTTGATCATCCAGACTGGTGAACTTACTAGACCACAACAAGCCTGGGTTGCCTGCATAATGTTTCCATAGAAGCCAGTTTATAGGAGGGGATAATTGCTGCTGCATTTCCTTCAGTTTGGAGTCAGGATGTGACTGTGGCATACCTATTTATCCAAGAGCTGTGAAACACGCTTGTCTTACTGTTTGGACACAGCCAGCATGAATCACCGGCAGGACCAAAACTTGAGCCTCCCAGGCTTGGTGGCTCATGACAGCCCATTTCTGAAGTAGCAAGTGCAGTCTTAGTTACTGACAGGAAAAATGTGTGGAAGTGGTGGATATACCTCAGAATGGACCTTGGGTCAGTTTGTCTGGGGGTTTTACTGGGGCTGTTCCAAAGGGAGAGCAGTTTAACATGGTCTGTCATGCTTTGCTTCCCTGAGCACCAGGGCAGATCACAAAATAGATGAGTTTTGGCATGAGTAGAGTATACAAAAAGTGAAATGGCCAATTGTCCTCGTTGTGGCAATGGCCTATTTTGCCAAGTTTAATTTTACATGTGTGAAGGGGTCGGTAGCTAGATTTGCAGACAACCAAAGCATGTATTTAACAGTTGGTTTACTTGTAAATGCCAAACCAGAAGCAGTTGCGTAAAGTCCCTTTCTAAGTGGTTGTTTTAAGTTTGGTGGGGTTTTCTGGTTTTGGTTTGGTTTTTTTTTTTTTTTTTTTGGTTAGACTCATTGGTAAGTAATATTGAACAGCCTTTGCCTCAAAGTTCATATTTTATTGCACAGAACTTTGCAGTGAAGATTTTTAGAGCTCTGCATTGAAGTGAATCAATTTATTGAGCAGGAAGGGGCATGGAGAAGGTATTTGCAAAACTTGTAGAGATCAGAATCTGTGGTGCAAAAAAATACTTGTAATATGGGTGAAGGTAGTGCATAAAGTTTCCTTACTCTGTTCTGCCCAAGGGCTTTAGTTTTGACCTGAAAATCATTCATTTCTTGTTCCCACTTGTGCCATATGAATTAAAAAGCGGGCTACAAAAATACATTCTGGAAATGTATCTAAGAGTCTTTTTGTATCTAGGGTGCAGGGTAGGCTATGTAATAGTTCTGACTAATAAAATCCTTTTGGCTGAACAGTTGTCCAAATTGTTGATTAAAATTTTCTTAGGATAGACATGTTTTGGTTGCCTGACTATTCTTTAGTTTAATATAGTCACATTTGTTTGACTGACACACAGCTTATAAATGTTTCATTTGTAAATGACTGTTTGGATTTTTTTGTGGGGTACATCACTAAAGAAATTGTCAACAGTTTATAAATAATATTTGTCTTCTATCCTCACTGTTTTATTTTTGGAAACTAAAGTATAACAAAGTTTAAAAAAAAGTATTTTGATTTTAAAGTTTGTAAATATAAAAAGGGAAAATGAGCTTGCAGTTAACACGTAAAATATATTCAATTGTATTATGAAATTCCATATTTTCAGTAGTTATTGCTGCAGAGTAGTGATTTTTTTTTCAGTCTCACATGCCCTCATGTCTATAGGTCAAACACAGGGTATGTTTTCGTCAAGGAAGAAGTTACTGATGTTACAGAAGTTACTATTCCTGTCTGTGATGCAATGTTTTAAGTACTTACAGTTGGAGAAAAATTGTTTGAACAGGGCTGAATCTGGGAACAAGTCAAGACTGGAAAACATAGGTCCTGTGGAGACTGGAAGGGGAGATTTTATTTTTGTTGGTTCCAGTGAAATCAGTTTCTGAATTTATCTGTCAAATTCCTGGCAGAAATGCTATTACAGTGTTTCCAGTCGTAGGGCCACATTTTTGAGTTTGGAGATCGGTAGTACTTCTGGAGCAGTAAGCAAGTTCCTTTTGGGTAGATGATCTTTGTAAGATGAAAGGAGAAGTATGTGTTTTAGTTGCTGATTTAACATACCCTGTACATTAGACTTGCTTACAGTTCTGTGCACTGTATATATATATAAAAAAGAATCCTTTTTTTCAGCTAGGTTACAGGTTCAGGAGCAAAGCAAATAAAGGAAAGTTTGGCTTTGCATTGCCTTATTTCTTTCCCTGCTCTCACCTTGGGGTGGGAGAGTGGGGTTGGAGGGGCTGAGTGCTGCTTCAGTGGGACTGATTTCCAGATAAGGAGTACCAAACCCACCAGATGGATCAGCTGAGCATCTTGTCTTGTTCTTCATTTGATGGGTGTGTTTGGAATCAGACCTTGGCATGGCTTTTCTGTGCATGCCCTGCTGCAAACCTCAGCCTCTTTGGGCAGGGATTGCTCTGCCAGCCTTCAAGCAGAGGGACCAGACGGCTTGTGTGCTCACCACTGTGCCAGCCTGCAAACCTTCCTGCTTAGGACTTCCTTGGCCTGGTTTATAGCTCCATAACGAGCATTCCCACTGTTTGAGGGAAACTTTCTTGAAATTAGTGATAGGAAACTGTTTCTCAGAGACTGTCTTTTAATATTCAATTTCTGTTTGTTCAGATTTACCAAGTCTCCAGTGTTACTATTTTCATTGGATGGTTTCAGAGCAGAATATTTGCAGACTTGGGGTGGACTTCTACCTGTTATTAGCAAATTACGTGAGTAGTTTCTTTGTCTAAGAAATATTATGATGTCTTACCTGAAAAAAACACAGATGCAGCTTTGCTCACTCTTTAAAATCCTCACTCTTCTGCCATAAATGTGGAAGTTGTTGCTCTAAAGAACACCCATGCACAGAGAACTTGAGTTGTGGGAGAGTGGAAGGGCAAGAAAGAGAGAGGGCATGAGGAAAGGGCCTTTTCGATTTTCACTGAAATCTTATAAATTATGGCCCCTGTTATATTTAGGAGGTGGATGTTTTTTGCCGTGAGGTTACTTTATTTCTTCAAAATAGAAGTAGATCCTCTTTACTCTATAATGCATATCATCTTATATTTAGGTGGAATGGCTTTGGAAAATGGAAAGCAAGATAGAAAGCATTTGATTATATTTGGAAAAAGAAGACAGAGAAGGAAGAGACTAAGAAGAGATGATAGAGAAGGGCTGGTAGAAATGTGATGCATCCAAGAAAACCTTAATTTAACGAATATTTCCAGAAGAAATATTCCCCAGCCTTTTTAGTGTTTTACTTGATTTTGTAGTGTCTAAATAATTTTAGTTACTTTTCCTGTTTCTCTTTTGGCTGTGGTCTGTAGAGAACTGATGGTATTTCTTGTCTGAAAAATACGCCAATCTTCTTGACATTCATAAATTACTACCTGGGGTGCCTGGTTTCAGTTTGACTAAAAATAAATCAGTAAAAATACTTGCTTTTTTTTACAGTGGTTGTTACAACTCGAAGTGTTCCAGAGGATAACAATTCGCAGATGTATTTGAGGTTTTGGTTTCTATTTAATTTTGTTCCATGCTAGGATAAAATGAGGCATTTGCAAAGTTTTCATTAGATGCAGTTATAAAAAATTTAAACTGGAGAAGGCTTCTGGGACATTTCTAGGAGAGGCTGGCAAGTACAAATTATTCTAGCTCTGCCTGAGATACAAGATAGCAGTGTCACAAAACATCTGTAGGGCTTCCAGTCTGCCATATCCACTTCCCTGTGTACACTTTCTTCGTTCGTTGGTCTGGATAGACTACAGTGAGGCTTCTCTCATTGACTTCTATAATAAGCTTGTATTTCTACTTGCACTGAATCCATGATAAATTCTGACCACTAAGAAATACAAATGTCTTTGTATCTTCATCAAAGTCATTTCACTTCTCCAGAACTGTGAAGTTTTTGATGGTCAAAACTTATATTTTTAAAAGATTCTAATACCAGAATGCCTAATAATACATGTTTTATACCCAATAAAATGAGGAATAGTCTGGGGGCAAGTATTAATTCTGCATTATGTTTACAGTTCTAAAGTACTCTGGAGCATTTTTTTGTAATATGCTAGAAGGCTTCTGCAATACGATGTGCTACGGGATCTTCAGCTTTCTTCTTATTTCCCTCATAGTAAAATAGTGGGTGAAATGCTCAGATAAAGCAAATTTTCTTCAGTAAGAGAAAAGCAGTCTCATGAATGAAAATTGGTGTTACTGAGGTGTATATATCCCATAATACTCTGAGGTCATGTGGCTCCAAATCTGTGTGCTTCATGTTCCATGTGTCTAGGCACCAAAAATGGTGGAAGCAGTCATATTGTAAAGATAAACTTCTATATGAGTGAGTAAATACTCCTGCAGGATTTTACTGCTCAGAAAAGGGTAATGAAATCTATTCCTCTGTGTAGAAAGGTAACCACAGTGGATGAATTTCTTGACTGTTGCTGAAAATTTGTGTTAAATAATTTCGGAGTTCATAGCTATCCATTTATAGGACTATTAATTTTCAAAAAGAGGCAGGTTAAGAATGACAGCATTTACAAAGCAGTGAACAGCTACTCAAATTCAGTAACTTACTGGACTGCCTGGTTCTATGTTAAATTAGTAGAACTGTGCTAAATGCCTGGATTTTCATCTTTAAAGCATTTGATGACAAGTGCGTAATTCTGATAGATAAAAATATTTCCATTATTTGGTTCTGTTAATTCAGACCTGCTTACAGTGATATTCTGGTGTCTCCTTGGAGAAATCTGTCAGAGTAGATGCCTGTAAGGCTATCATAATTTCGCTTTTACCAGGTTTTGTTATACATTTGCTCTCCCTGCTTTTTGCAGGATGGGCAATTCTGCATGGAGCTGAGGGATTTTAGTGAACCCAGGCATAATCTTACTGTGTGCGTGTGGTATTCAGAGAACACATTTTCATATACAATTATGCTGTGATATTTTAAGTTTTAGATAAATGATCCTTTTGTCTTAAATCATCTGTAGCTATGACAAGAAGCCAAAGAGAATAATGATAACTCTTATGGGAAGTCCTAGCAAAAACCCCCTAGGATTTTTGTCAAAACTTTTTACGTGTGTTTTTCTGTTACTTTTAAAAAGCAAAGCAAAACAAAACAAAATACAACCTCCCCAGCCACCTACACCAAAAACCTAAGATTTTGGAAAACTGTCTCAACAACAGATTTAGAAATTGTTGAAATGTGCTAAGTGTTTTCCTGTAATAAAAAAAGGTACAAGTGATTATTTGTTACTACAGAACACAAGCGTGGGAGGGGATGTCTGTGTGACTTGGGAGGTTTTATTTTTCCGGCCTGGTTTCTTTTTATCTCGACTAGCTCAAATTGATTATTTCCAACTGAAATCTAATTAAAGCTCCAATCCAATGAGTTCAGCGTGTCTTGATGCAACACTTTCTATGTTATGAAGCCTTTAATTTCTATTTTATTTGTATTGTATATTATTACCCAGAGTCATAGTGAAGATTGACCCAGTGGTGTTCTTCCTGTAGGGTCATTACTTTTGGTTCTTTAGTTGGTTTTTTGGAAGCAGTTTTGGTATTTTTTTAGTTGTTAATGAAGGCATTTTCTTTTTTTTTTTTCTTTCTGAAAACTGGGGCCCACACATTTGCTGGTGGAAATTTAGACCTCTTAAATAAAGTTTGCTCAGTTGTTTTGGCCTTGCTAATGCCTCTTCATATTAGCAAATACTGTACACTAATCTCCTTAAACCCATATGATTTTTATATTGGGATAAAGAAAACTGACAATTATCCTAGAATAAGAGGGTTTTTTTATATTTTAAAAGCCCCACAAACAAGAAAGGAAGACTGCAAAATGAGTGGTGATTTGACAGATGACTTAGAGAGCCAGGCATCACTGTGTCAGTGGCCACTTTGCCAGGGTTAAGTGTCTGGTTGGTCTCAAGCTGCAGATTGCACTTATTGCATACCAGGGCAACTTTGGAGGATGTGATTTCTTTCATTTTTCTTTCTTATCTGTACATGCTTTTCACAAGGGCTGTAGGTTTTGCTCATGTGACCATTGCAGTCAGCCATTAGGCATATATAAAATTTGTGTTAATAGGCATTTAGTCAGCTTGTAAATCAATATGGGAAGAAAAATTAAGTATTACGTCCATAATTTTGAAGAGTGAAAACTTTCTGGAAATATATTTTGTTTTGGTTTTTTTTCTAATAGGTATAGATCTTCATGAGAGAAACTTGCAAGATTTTTATCTCAGTAATTTTGCTGACTTTCTTTGTTCCTCCCTCTAGAGAAATGTGGAACATACACTTCCAGTATGAGACCAGTGTATCCTTCAAAAACCTTTCCCAACCATTACTCCATTGTCACAGTAAGAATTCTTGTATCTTGTATGTTTCCACTGTGGTTCATTATCAAGTTGTCTCCAAGGGAATATTATATTTTGATGTATTATTAAAATAATTGGATTTCCCTTCAGAATAGGAAAAAGTATGTATTATATTTATGTAAATTAGGTCAACAGCTATTATATAACACTACAGCTAAGTGGCCAGATCTAATGTAAGTAAATCCAGTCCTTTCACGAGTAGCTGTGAGAAATCCCATACAGGCGAAAGTTCTCATCACTTTACAACTCCTCATTTGTGTAAATATTTCCACTAAATTGCAGTTTCCGCTCTTGGAGTGGGAGCAGCCTGACTGCTTTAAGTTGCCAACCTTATTCCACTTCATTAAGGTAGCCTGGCATGATGAAAAGAAGGCTATGAAATGAGAGGGAAGATTTGAGTATCATGCTGATGTTGACCCTGTGTGATGGACTGTACCCAAGCTTGCATAGGAATGTCACAAAGCTGATCTTGTAAATTTGCCACCTCTTGCATATAGGAGGGAAAATGAAAAATGGAGGTTTTCAACACAAATGCAGGGTTGGAGCCCAGGACATCCTCTTTGGTGTCATCATGCCACAACTAAAATTCAATCAAATACTAGGGTCTGCACTTTCTTTCTTATCTTGCCAGTTTGTCAGGACATGTGGTCAGTGAGGAGCACAGGTTCAGGAATGAGACGCTTAGTTGTGTAATCCTCACAAATCTCCATGACTGAATATGCAACTAGGAGGCATTAATCATGCCCTGCAGGCATGTGAGATTTACGCTACAGAGCTTTATCTCAGCTCGCCATTCTTGAGAAAAGTAGCAAGGTCCTAGTGGTGGTGGTGTTTTATCACTTGTAAATGTAAATGTAAAAAGGAGCTAGTCTGCTTAAAGACAGAGCACAAAATCTGCTAAAACTACCCAAGAACTAGTGCCTGCACTTCTTTCACTGCTCGTGTAATGGTTATCGCAGCTAGAGCTTTTACTCATGTGATGGAAGTTCAGCACAGGTAATTGCTTTGTCTTTGGTGCTTAGGATACAACATACGTGTGAACTCATACAGTATCTTTCAGTTTGATCCTAAAGGAGATTGCCTAGTATTTTAAAAATATCATTGAGAACCAGTTAAGAGTTGGAAGTCAGGGCTCGGGAGCAATGGTGATGCTGCTAAATTTCAGTCCTGAACTACTGGTGGAGTAGTAGTCACCAACAGAGTATTCAATGGCTATATTTGTCTGAAGGACGTGTTTGTGTAGCTGGAAGGTTCTTTTTCTTTATTGCGTGGCAACAAAATACTCTCAATTACAGGGGCTGTATCCTGAATCTCATGGTATAATTGATAACAAGATGTATGACCCCAAAAGAAATACATCCTTCACCCTTAAAAGTAAGGAGAAGTTTGATCCACAGTGGTACCAAGGCCAGCCTGTAAGTATTAATATCCTTCCGAGAATGTACATCACCCTGTTATGTTACCTAATATCACTTGGATGCATAGTGGTGTTGAAAGAGTACAGAGGGTACTTCTAAGTCAGCCAAGAAGCCTTACGCAGCATCGTTAGGAATTGCCCTAGTAGAGCTGAAAAATAACAAATGAAACAAAATGTAACAGATTTTTTTGAACTTAAACGGACTTTTCCCTAAGGAGAATGCTGTCTTAAAATAGCTAATATAGCTACCAGATTTTGGTCTGTTTTTAATATGAGTGGGCTTGCAGTTGACTTCTCTGAGGAAATCAACAGACCAGTTTGAGCAATAAGAAGCACTAATAAAGGTTTATGCTCTGCCCAAATTACTTGAAAGTCTAAAGATGTGGTTTTAAAAGAAATTGTCTCAGCTCAATCATACACCCAAGGCAAAACTGAAAACTGATGAGACTGCCGTGAAAATGAAGTGGCATGGAAAAATTTGAGTGAGCGCTAGCCTGAAGAATAGCAAGGGACCAGATGCAACTGTTTAGTAATGTGGGGAAGAAAGGGTTTTCTTTTTAACCTTAAAGAAAGAACACGTAGGTGTAGACTTCGCAGGTGACTGAGAAGAGAGTGGTATATGAATCAGGTAGAAAACATGCAGAAGGCATAAATCTGTAAATCATGAGAGCAGCAGTAAAATCAAAAGAACTGACCAAAATGCTGTTTCCATATCTCAGGAGCATGTGGGACTTAGGTCCTTGGAATATTCCCACCCCTTCTTGTGTCACTGTTCTTGAGACAATTCCCCTTCCTGGTGTCCAGCCATGGCTCTACCATTGCATTTCTACTAATGGTTCCTACCTCTGTCCCGGCTCTCTGTGGCATAGCAGCAGCAGGGATTACAGCACGGAGTAGCAGAATCAGGCTACAAGGTATATCTGGGCTGCAGATAGTGATGACAGGCTAGATTGACTGGAGTGCTCCATTAAACTATTAGTTTTTGATGTTGCTGAGGGGTGCAGAGGTGGTGAGGGTGCCAGTGGGCCTGGCCGTCTCTCAGCTAATTCAGTGATGAGCACTAACGACGGCGAATGTTCTCCGGCAGATTTGGCTGACAGCCATATACCAAGGGCTGAAAGCAGGGACGTTCTTCTGGCCTGGGTCTGATGTAGCAGTGAATGGAACCTTTCCAAACCTGTATGAAATATACAATGGGTATGTAAACGCCTGTGTCTCGGGTGAATATTTGACTTTAATGATTGCAGTGGGACAGATGCCAGAGAAAGCATAATTTTTTTTCCTACTTTTCTAAATAATTTTGTACAGTGGGGAAAAAAGGCTAGGATCCAATTAACTTTGTTTCAGTGTAATGTAGAGTCTTTGTTTAATTATCTTTTCATTCCTCAAGAAATGTTTTTATGGTAAGATGTGTAAAAATCAGCTTTAAGCATAACCAGCTTTGAAGCTCTAATGCTTTGCTCTTTCTATTTATAAAAACCTTTTGTGGCTGGTGTAGAGTATTTCAATCCAAACTTCTCATATAGTGAATGGATCAGGCTTTGATGTGATATTGTCCATGAAAACTAAAGTTTTACTGTTGACTGTGGTAAGCTGTTCCAATTTAAAATTATTTTCATTGCAGATTTTAAAAATATTTCACATTAAGGCACTCATATTTTAATCAGTGATTGCTCTTCTCTGCAATTAAATATTTTCTGCTTAATGAAAATGTTTATCACCATTTATTTAATAATCTCAAATCTTGCCCAAGAAATTAGACTTTTCATTTCTATCCTAGGATTATTTTCTCTTCTTGCAACCTTCATATAGGATGGAATTTTTGATTCTTGATTTGCTACCTATATTTTTTATCCCTAGGAACTAATGATACACTGTTACTGGAACTTGTGTTAAATACTGAATACTTACTCTGTGTGTGCCTCATGTTGTTAAAGGGCAACGTGCTTACCGTTGTTCTATTTCAGTAATTGATGCAGAAAATCTACTTTGTGACATAGTATGAGAACTTGTATTCAAGCTATTTAAATTTAAAATACCCAACTCCACTCCTAAACCAAGACTTTTTCAAAACATAATACAGGAATGAAAGCCTTCATGTGACTTTGCACCTTGAGGCCAATTATTTGCATTGTATAATAAGCATAAGCACTACTGGGAGCTTTATTCTAATCGTATTACAGTCATTGGGGACAATATTCAAAGGAGATTTATCTCAGTCCATAAACTCCTGTAGAGTCACAGGCAACTAGCATAGATAAATTTGCATCCTGCTGAATAGCCTGTAATGTGTTTTTTTTTTTGGTAATATATAGCTAAGAGTTTTTAGCTCTTGGAAATACATAATTGATTGATATTGTATTATTCTGATACAGCTCAATCCCCTTTGAAGAAAGGGTGGTGACTGTCCTTCGGTGGCTGCAGCTACCTGAAGATGAAAGGTGGGTGTACAGTTGCAAGTGTGAGTTCCTGTTTAAATGGTATTGCAATGAATTGCTTTGTAAAGGTGATTTCTGTTTTAAACAGTATCTTATGCTTTATTCTAACAATGTTAAAATATTATTTAATGCAGGCATGTTTCTATGACTGAAAGCTTTTTAAATTAAGTTGCATCTCTCCATTCAATGTATTTTTCCTCTGAATGACAACGTTGTTTCCAATATTTGATCTCCATTGTTGAAATATAATCTCTTCAAACTGTCTCAACATGTATGTAAAATATTACATTTTTGGTACTGTTTGATATAGACCACACTTTTACACTCTGTATTTAGAAGAACCAGATTTCTCGGGCCATAAGTTTGGACCAGTAAGCAGCGGAGTAAGTAGTTTTGTAGTTTCTTAATTTTTTTTTTTAATTTGAAGCTTTGCTCTGACTCTATAACTTCTATAATTCCTGTTAGTTTAACTGAGATCATGTGAAGTATGCTTATTAGGAAAAGAAATTGTGAATAGACAGTCCATCCATGGTTAGCATTGATATAAAGCATGTAACACAGCCTATTTAGTAAGCCTAATTTTCGTTTTCTTTATTTCAATAAGTTTATATTACCCAAGCATGTTTGGGTATGTCTTGTATGTTCTTTTATCTTCTCCTACTAATGGTTCATGTTGATTTTTGGCAGGGGAGGGGAATGGGGACAGAAAATTTGTATATGTTGCATTTAGCAAGAACAGAGGTTTGCATAACAATGTCCAAGTTGTGGTGGTGGAGTTTTCGTGTTACAATTGTCATTAATTTCCCCCCAGTCTCTGTGCTAAGGTTAGGTGGACATTGGCTTTATCTCCCTGCAGTTGTAATTTATGCCTTCTCAGAAAGAGACAGATAAAAGAAACATTGGCCCCATTACAGTCTGTGATTTATTATATAAATAAGAAGTCTTTGGGACTGCTACTGTCTTAAAAAGTACTGAATAGCTGTGAGGATTTTTTTTATTGATGTTTTTGGTTTGGGTTTTTTCCTTTTTTTAAAGCATCTGCAACTGAAATAACACATAAAAATATGCAGCTGTGTCATGGTATAATATAGAACACGAAAAAAATTGGGCTAAGAGCTGTATAGTGTAGATATAGCCAGTCTTCTGTAGGTGGAGGTAACTCTGAACAGTGCAGGTGATATGCAGTCTGCAGGATCTCATTTTTATTTAGCCATAGCTAACAGTATTTTTAACACTTACTTTACATTCCTATTTTTGTCCTGCAGGTCATTATGGCATTACAGAGAGTGGACAAAATAGTGGGCATGCTGATGGATGGTCTAAAGCAAATGAACTTGCATAAATGCCTGAACATAATTTTTGTATCAGATCATGGTAAATCTGATTTTATAAAATATATCAGAACTTTGAAGAACTGTCTTTATAAAGTAATGTTCTGAATGTATACTTGTATGTTTCTGTCAAGGTTAACAAAGTAATACCTATAAAATACATTTTATATTGTCAAGATGATATGAAAGATAATCAGTGTGAGACAGTATCAGACTATTTTTTGAGGCCATAAAGAAGTGGAGAACATAGGGAGGAATTAAATAATTTTCATATTTTGTTTCTTGTTCCTTTTGTGACCATTACCAGATGATAAAAGAAATAGAATAAAAAATGTGAACTCTAAAACATAGATTTCATTTTCTTCCGTCTTTTAACTACACTGCACAGCAACAGTTTACAAACTGCTGGAGAACTGAAAATACAAGCAATGTCTTCCTTCCAATTATCACTTCCCTTATATTTTATTAGAAGGCTGTGAATATGAAACTTTGGGGTTTTTTTCTAGCTTTTCTGTATATCTGGAATTATTTCTGTAGGTTATATATTTTACTATTGTTTTTCTACTTCTCTTCTTGACAAACAAAATATAAGCAAAAGTCATTGCCACAGGGAATGATGCAAGCCAAATATCTATACAAACTTAAAAAAAATTATGAATGGAGGGTAAACTTGTCAAGAATTATTAAAAGTAAGAGTGCAAATGCAATATGCAACTTGAAGTCCCTTTGACTTCTGGAAACTGATAAAGAGCATTGGGAGAAAGATCAGTCAATAATGCTGTGCTAATCGGCTATTTTTCTAGATATGTTACTGAACACTATTAGGTAGGATACTGAGCTAAATTAATATTTGGTCTGACCCTTACTACTGTTCTTAGGCTCATAAGAGTTCTTGTCCCTTTACAGAAGAAAGTTTGTCTGTTTACTAAATTGGAGAGTCTTTCTCAGCTGTGGAAATGGCTGAGAGTGTTTATCTGTGTGTGGGTTTTTTATCTTCTGCACATGAGTATTGTGGTCTCCTTGGGTCAGATGCCTTGGGGTTCCTAATAAAAAGACCAGAGGAAATTACATTTCTGACTTCTACAACTAAAGTTACATGTCTCCTTAGCAAGGCTACTCTACACTGATATTCCCATTTTAAAAGAAAATGTATTTCCTTTTACAGGGATGGAAGTAGGGAGCTGCAGAAAAACAGCTTATCTGAGCAGCTATCTGGACAATGTTCAAGATTTCATAGTTGTACCTGGTCCTGCAGCTCGCCTAAGACCTAATAATGTTCCAGATGAGTATTTCTCTTGTATGTAGTTGCTAAACTAACTTTTGTTATTTGGTTATATGTTTTTGTACTTTACAAATACAAACTTAGGATCCACATATTCCATTAGTAAACTTGACTGAATGCCAACTAGGGACAACCTGGGTGGTGATGAACAGGAAATACTGAGTAGTGCATGCACTTGTGTTTTTAGAGACCACTTGACTTTTCAAGTCTGAAAGTGTATTTGAATACCATGGATTTATTTGTATAAATTTACAATATTTCTGTCTTAGAGGAATGTTAGATTGTTACCATCATTTACATGTTGTTCTGAGTATTGTGTTTCCTAGTTATAAAAAACTGGCCTACTGGCCTGACAGTAGCTGAGTAAACTGCAAGTACACATAAATAATAAAACTGAGTAAAAATCAATGAATGCTTGCAAATTTTAAACTCTGATTGGTTAAGCAGTCTCATTTTAGGTAAACATTTAATGCCTGCAATTTTTTGGTACTTTTTAATGTTGAATGCAGGAGTTTTCTTCATGTTTCGTAGTATTTTTTGGGTGGGTTGTGGTTTTTTTCTGTCGAGACTGTTGTTCTCTGTGCCCTTTAAAACTTGTGGGCCTCAGCCCCAGTGACTTTAAGTCTTGTTTACTTCACTGCTTGATGCTATTCTAAACTGTTTTAAATGTTTACTTGGAGAACGTGGGAGTCAAATGCAGTTCCAGGTTCTCCCTGGAGAAGGAAGTTCAGGAAGAAGAAAAGTAGCGTATCTCTTCCTTTTGGCATGTGCACTGTTATAACGAAGTAGCATAGCTGTCTTTGTAGCACTGCATGTATCTAGGCAGGAATGGTTCTCTTGCCAGGGTAATCCTTTATGTACTTGAGTCAAGTATTGGATATCAGAGTCAGGACAGAGTAACTGTGAAATGTAGTGGGCCTGTGTTACACAAAATGTCAAACTACATGATGTAATGGTCCCTTTTGGCTTGAGTCTAAGCATCTGAATCTTAGCCAGCTGGTGCTTGGCTTTCTTTCTAAGGATATTTCCTAGGCAAAACTGCTGTCCTGGTAGCTGCATTTGTGTCTTTTGTGTCTTTTTCTTTATAAGTTTATTAGCAAGGAAAAATTCATCTTGATTAACACAGCATTTAGTTTCTTCTTTTATAAAAATTTACTTGGATTATTTTTGTAACTGTGGCTAATATAGTTTAACTTTTAACTAATAGAATTAACTAAAGTTTAGCTAATATGGTTTAAATTTAAAGCTGTAAATAAGTAATCAAGGGAAAGAGAGGCTGAACTAAAATTTCGTAAAAGCAATAGCTTCACAGTTTAGGGATTATCTTGCTCTGTATATTTTTCTATATGGAAAAATAATTTCTTATGCCCAGAAATTTATTGAAACTTATCATTTATATTAAGTGATAGGAATGCTTTCATTTTACATCTGATCTTTTTTAACTAGGGTGACTAATACTTACGTATGATTCTTCCAGTTAATTATGAAGGCATTGTCAGAAACCTCACGGTAAGTGTTGTTTTATCTGTTGTTCTAGCTTAATTTCTGCTGACATTTACAGGTATTTTATGTCACTTAGCTGTTTGCTGGGCTACTTCTGTGCTGTGGTTCAGTGACAGGATGAGGGGACATAGTCTTAAACTGCACCAGGGGAGGTTTAGGTAGGACATTTGGAAGAATTTTTTCTAGTTGACAAGGTGGTGTTCAGTCATAGCTGGACCTGATGATCTCAGAGGTCTCTTCCAACCCAACTGATTCTGTGTGTGACCTTTGGTTAACGACAACAACAAAGGTAGTTCCACACAGGGGAAGATGAAAATGGAATAAGGTGACATCAGTCTGTCAGGTTGTGCATTAACTAAGGCTTTGTGTTCATTTCTTTTCACTGTATTGTGTTGCTCTTCCAGCTGGAGAACTTGTGTACCTCTATCATAGTAGCTGAGGGCCATGTGAGTGTAAAGCTCAGCTCTATTGCCAGGACACACATACGATTTTCTTGCTCACACCTTTTAGATAAACAGCTTTGAGAGAGGATATTGAATTTTTTTTTGGTTTTTTGGTCAGTTACAGTTTAATGGATTTGCTTTTTTGTGCTGCCCCTGGCTTCTGTTCTTATCCCTGCACCGTAATTTGTTTGCCTCTCGTTTGTGCAGACACTGCTGCTGGTGAGAGCAACGCTGTTTGTATAGGTGACTTCACTATTCAAAAATTCCAATATTACAGTAGAGATTTTGTTTTGGTTTTGTCTTGTGGGTAGTTTTTTTTCTTTTTTTAAATCATTAATGGATCTTAGTTCATGGAAAAATTTATTTGTCCCTGAGTGACCAATCTAAAACCACTTTAAATGTCTGTTACCTACTCTATTACAGAGCTGTAGACTTGTTGCACTGGATAGTCTCCTATCACTTGTGAAATTATCATTATGTTCATGTCTTAGTGTAATTCTTTATTAATTCTAAGCAGTACCATTTGGTTCTGTACAGTTGTAGCCCGTAAGAAAAAAAAAGCAAGTTTTGTCTATAATCCAATATTAAATATCTTCTAATTACTATTGAATCCAAAACCAGTCAGTATTTGTGATTTAAGTATTCATTCATATGTCCCAGACATTACGACTCCAAACCTGTTGGAGGTACACTGTTCTTACTGGAAGTTATTGCAGATCATTTGCAATTGATGTGCTTTATAAGAACTGTGCATGGCATAAAATACACATTTCACCGAAATTTCCTTGTGTTTTAATTTAAACATTTCAGTGCATAAAACCAAACCAGCCTTTCAAAGCTTATATGAAACAGCTGCTACCCAAGCGTTTCCATTATTCCTATAATGACCGGATTGAACCGCTGCACTTTTATCTAGACTCCCAGTGGCAGCTTGCTCGGTAAGTTACAGTTCTCAGTACTTGATTGTGCAACAAATAATTTCTAGTTTTCCCATAGCTTTTCTCTTCCAAGTGCTTAGAGTTCCGTGATAGCTGTTAGAGTGTGATATTCTTGTTTGTCATAGCGAAGAGACATTGCAAAGGAAAAATGCATGCTTTTTTCTGTGGGTTTTGCTGGCCTGGGAAGGCTTAATTCTAAACTGGCAGCTACAGGTATTCTCCCTGCTGGGTATGGAGGTAGTGGCAGGTAAGAAACTAAGGTCCTCACTGTCAGATACTTGAGCACATCTTGCCATGCTGTAGGAATTTCCAAAGTGAGTCCATGAAAGCAGAGCATGGAAATAATTACTAGGTTAAATCAGTCTTGTCAGTCATTGAACTTACTGAGTCCATGATTGTTAATTACCTTACGTGTTTCGACAAAAGAATTTACAAGTCCCAGAATAGTGGTATCCGCTATAATAGTATTAATTTTGAGCACCTCTGTGATACTTCAGGGCTTTCATCGTGGAAGAGCTTTTCAGTGCACCTCTTCAGTAAATCCTGTTGTGTAACACTGTAAATATGTACAAGTTGTGCAAATCAGGTTTGGGTTAATAGAACTGTGTGTTTAAATAGTGTGTATGGACCTAGCACAGGCTAGATGTTTGTTTTTATTAGACTGTAAGATTCTGGTCTGAATGGTCTAAATTAGATTAGTGTTTTTAGTAAAAAAATACTGAGACTATGCTTATATAAAGTACTGTAAAGTTGTTACCCAAATGACAGTGAACTGAAAGTCTGTTATCCTGAAAACAAATTCTTTTTTCATATGTCATGTGCTTTGACTTTAAATGACTCTGATGGACGCATGAAAATTCCAAAGGGATAACATTTGCAGAGAAAATTATCGTTCGGATTTTAAAGGCATTCTCTTCCCAAGCATTAAAGACTCCTCATTCCCTATGGACAATCCTCTTAAAATCTTTAAACAGAGAAGTAAATAAATCATCACTGAATGTACTTTATGCTGATATGATTTGAAAAGTGTAAGTTATATAAACAGTGTATTTTTAATAGAAAACCACTTGAGATTAAGAGCTGCAAGGGTGGATTCCATGGCTCAGACAATCGCTTCCCCAGTATGCAGGTGAGATTTAAACTTACGTTAGCTCTTATTTTTAGTCTCTTCTATTTCCAAATGTTGAGTTTGCTGGATGTTGAGGTTTTGCTTTTTTTTTAAGATATGTGATATTATTCCATCTGCAATTAAAGAAATCAATCATTTATAGGATTGATACTGTGATGTGCTGGATAACCCACACAAATAAGGCAAGTCTTGAATTCTTCTCTGTAATGAGAAATGGTAAGAGATCATAGGGAAACATTAAATCACATCCTTAGTTTCATCTGATTTGGGGAAGCCACGTATCCTATCCTCTGCCTTAGTTTCTGGTATCAATAAAATGAAAGCCAGTATTCTTGATTTCAAAATCCTGTTTTCAGGATTAAAATCCACAAACAATTGTGAGGTCCTTGGAACTCTTACAGTGAATGTGAGTAAACACACCTATAAAGAGAAATCTGTGTGTTATGTAGACTTTGTAGGTTTTCTCATAAAACTTGTTTTCAATCATTTTCTCTCTTAGAAGCCTTATTTTTTTTTTTTCATGTGTTGTAGAATCATATAGTCTTGGCATCAAACTGTTTTTAGAAAGAGTCCTAATCTTCTATCAATTTACCCTTCCAGGTTTACTCTTCTTCCCTGATTTGGCACTGGAAAACCTGTTGATAGTGTATCTAGTAATGGGTTGCAAACAGCAAGCCACATGATGCCAAATGCATTCCATCTCTCTCTGCTATAGTTCGACTGTGCAAGTTTTTTTCAGTAGATTGACTCTATTCAAACTTTGTCACACTTGCCAGTTCATAGCATCCCTAATAGGTCTTAAAAGAGATAAAATTTATCCTTTTTGTGGCTAACATTATAGCAGCATAACAGCATTTCATACTCTGTAATTACCAAAAACAACAGAAAGGAGATAGCATGTCCCTGCCTCATCTGGTTCAAATTAGGCTTGTTGAGTACATTATTAGCCTGCAGATTTTAGTATCAACAGCTGCAGAATGATGCCCTGTGCTATGCTTTAATCTCAAAAAAAGGAGTTATGAGTTGAGCTTTTAGCCTCTGTTTTTGCCACACAACTATGAAATCTGAGACAATTGCACTGTTGGGAAAGAGCTTGGAGATCTTACCCAGGGATGTGCTATACAGTGTAAAACATCCATCACTCATTCAGTATATTGATACCACAGATGTGTGCAGTCTGTTTCTCTTCATTAAAAATAAGCTGAATAACTGAGGATAAATTTAAAAAAAAAAAAGTTTTTGGCAGCAGTTGAGTTTAAGCAGTTGTTGCCCTTGCCTCCTTGTTCTCATTCATGCAGCAAACCTTGCAGTATGCTGGTAAGTTTTGTGTGGCTGCAGTGTGAAGTAGGTTGGGGAATTGAACCAGAAGGAAAAAAGCCAGCAGGAAAAAGAAACGGAAATGTTTTTGAGCTGGCAGCGTTCCTGGATCAGGTCCAGTACAGCTCGGGGAGTGGTGCAAGAAGAAAGAACAGCTGCAAACCAGGCGTAGAAGCCTACGATCCTACCATTGCTTAAACCACTTAAAGCATTGCTACCAACAGATGTTTTTATAGCCCTGTGTTAAAAGCTTCCAAATTGTTTACAGGATGTGATATGTGATGGTTACTTTGGGTCAACATTTCCATTAAATCTTTTAAAGCATTTAAGAAGGTACTTTTAAATTTCTTCTAAAGCAGAGAAGAGCAAGGCACTTCATAAATGGCTAAAAGCAATAATGAGACAGAATTGGGTTTCCTAATACTCTTCTACTGCTTTTTAAAAATTATTCTTATACATCTACTTTTTTAAAAAAGAAAAATACATGCTTTTGACGTGATATGTAAAGTAAAGATTAAGTTCTTGGAAGAAAATGCCCTCTGAGTATGAAGATAATTTTCATTTCAACTTGTCTTAAACAGAATTCCACTATACTTTTCTCTGTAAATCCTAGGCTATCTTTATTGGTTTTGGACCAGGATTCAAGTTTGGTACTCGAGTTGATCCATTTGAAAACATTGAAGTATATAATTTAATGTGTGGTAAGTACAATGGATGAGGGTCATTTTTTTTTGTTCAGTAAAATAAAATATCTTTTGGGCATTGCAAATCTTCTAATAACAGATTAAGTGTCCTCAGAAACTCGTCCTTAAGACTTGTTGCTGATTTTCACAAATCAGCTGTTTGTTTTTCTGAGAAAGGGCCATCTGTAAATGACTAACATCAGTTTAGGCTGGACTGGTCAGGCTACTTTGTATATCTCTTTTCCACTGGTCACACTGTGTATTCCTCTGGCTTTTCCAGAGCTGGTGCTTTGACTGACCACTACTAAAAATGGCTGCTTCACAATCTCTCTATCATTAGGGAAGCCTCCTTTCACCCCCTCTTTCAAACACAATGTTACTGTGACTCCCTTTTCCTTTGTCCATTCTTCATTCTGTATTTCATGGTTTCTCCAGAAGTCTGTCACTAGATTTACCGCTTTCTGTTCACTTATTCCGCTTGAGGGCCTCACCTGTTTTCCGTTATTTCCTGCCTACTTCCCTCTCGTCAGAACCTATACTGCTTCTGTGAGAAACAAAGTATTACCAAAGAGTTTGATCCAGAAAATAAGCTTATTAGGAGTTCTGCAAATGCTTGAGATTTGTGGTGATATTCAAGTATACCATATTTAAAGCATGTGTTTAAATTCTTCTTTGCTGGAATAGGAAACACGCCATTGTCAGGAAGCACGTCTCTCTCAGCCTTGTGTGCTTTGCTGTCTTCTCCTGTCATGGCTGATATGGAAATACCTTCTTGTGCTCCCTGAGCTGTTCTGCATATGCTGCATGGGATAGGTAGAGAGCTTACTGCCATCTCAGTGAAGTGAGCTCAGTGACAGATCAGATGTTTTAAGTGGAGTCATTGAGGTTTAGATTTTCTCCATCCTGTACAGAAAGAATTAGATGAATAGGATGTATAAAAGCCAACATGTGAATGTCCTGATATAAAATTAATTTCCTGATATCAAATTAATTGCGGCTTACTCAACCTTATGAGCAGACTAATACCATACTGAGGGCTACCTAAGAATGTGTGGTCCCTTTTAAAGAGGTGACATTGCCTTTCCTTTTGAGTGTTATGAGCAGAAAGCAGTGAAGCTTTGACTCATCCATACTTGTAAGCACAATATAATCAGTTGTGTGTTATAGTCTTTCTTCTCCTGTTAATATCACTTGAATTCTTTCGTAGATTTGCTTGATTTGAAACCAGCCCCAAACAATGGAACTCATGGACGGCTAAACCATCTATTAAAGCACCCTGTTTACACCCCCCACCATCCCAAAGAAACAAGCCATCCTTCTGAATGCTCTCTGGTGGGAGAAAGAGCCTTTTCAGTGAGCCTTGGCTGCTCCTGCAGGACAGAGGTAAGTACTGAAATGGTTAAAGTTGTGGAGGCAGAAGTCTGTGTCTTATTCAAAGAGTGAAACTTTGCATTCTCCAGATGGTTTCACAGTCCCTTACTATTGGTTTCAAAATCAAATCTTGCTTGGGGTTAGTGAGTGCTAGCCTGTATTTGTGTATTAATTTTTTGCAGATTGCTTATGTTAAGTCACATTCATCTCTGAAGAGCCTAGAAAAACCCCACAGTAGCTTGATGGGGAAAGCATTCCGTTCTTGCTTGCTTCACTTAATTATGTTGAAATTTCTCTTCCATGAATGTTGTGGTTTTCAAGCCTGTAGATTTGCTTGTGGCAAAACCAATCTGTTTCTGCAAATTCCGTGTAGCTCCTCTCCAGTACATGTCAGTGAGTTCTGTGCGTGTACAACTTGCAAGACAGAACTTACATTTAAGTGTAGTACCAACTCATAATATGCTTTGTAGAGTCTCACTGCTTTTCCTTTATAATTATAGGGCTTGCCAATAAGGGATTTTCATCAGCGTTTAAATCTTACTGAAACAGAAGGTAAGAACTTTAGATAATAATATAAATTAAAAAGCTAACAAAAAATAATAATTATTAGTCATCAAACATTCTATATTTTTAAACTTCTGAGCAACTCTCAAGTAAATGATGTGAAAGTTCTTTGGAATACTTGCTGAAACTATAGTCCGGCCTGGAGAATTTGTGGATGCCTCACCCCTGAAAGTGTTCAAGGCCAGGTTGGATGAGGCTTTGAACAACCTGGTCTAGTGGAAGATGTCCCTGCTCTTGACAGGCTGGTTGTACTAGGTAGTCTTTATGGTCTCTTCCAGCTCATACCATTCTATGATTCTGATGTTTTTGAAGACAGTCCTCCTGAACCATTTGCTCTCAAACAAGTGTGTATCCTCATACATGTGTCTTTATGGCATACGTGTTATCTGTTACTTTTGACTTTCCTAGTACTGAAGTAATGAGCATTCCAGAATGGGAAGCAAAAGTGGTGTATGGGGAAGTACCTGATAAGAAATCAATGCAAATAATGATAACCATAACGGCAGCATACTTTTAATGGGGCATAAGGAGTATTTTACACATTTGAGTTTCTATGTGGTCT
This sequence comes from Rhagologus leucostigma, assembly GCA_013397725.1. NCBI lineage: Eukaryota > Metazoa > Chordata > Aves > Passeriformes > Rhagologus > Rhagologus leucostigma. The sequence continues at coordinate 817,532 of VZTD01004116.1, forward strand.
TGAGCTGTTACTTCTTTTACTTATGCTTTATTTCCAATCATTGGACATACACATGGCTGTGTTTAAGCTGCAGTTTGCAAGGCTGTAGATGTGCTCATGACTCATAAAACAAAATAAACTATTTTGAGCATGAAACAGGTAAAACAGCAAGTAAATCGGGAAAACTGTAAGTCAAAATGGAACATAGTCCTAGGTGCTAATGCCTTAAAAGATAATATAAAGAAGATTAAGCTGTCAGAAATAGGCTGGTAGAGACCTTGCCTCGTGTGTGTGTGTGTTCATGAAACCTTGGGTTTCTTATGCAAATAAACTATATTTGGCAACACCCCACTATAGCTCACTATTAAGAACTGGGCATAAATGCCAGTTTCTTGCAGGGTCCAGTACTTGCTGCTTATCCAGAGCTAATTCAAGGCTTCTGTTGATTTGTGTAGTTTGTCCTGAAACAAAGAGTGGATAGACCTTTCTTGAATCTTTTCTACTAATGACAGGTCATCACTTTAAAACGTGTCCCAGAACCCTTTTAAAGTAAGTCTTTCACTATTGTAACGCTCATGAGAGCAACAAAATCAAATCCAGTTAGAATGGTACTATGTGTTTTCCCCAAAGTGTGCGAGGGGTTTTGCTGAAACAGACTCTGCTAAGGATCTCTGAGGGCTTTGCTTAACCTGGCTTTGAAGAAACTTGACAAGGCCAGGCACAATAACATATGCTAGTTCTCTTTTGTAGAAATAGCAGCTTAAGGCTCTAAACCTACATTTTTGAAGCAGTAGGATTTTGTCTTGAGTTATCAGTGAGATACCTGGTATAACACTGATGTTAACAGCAGTAATTTCATTATGAATTGTATTAATTGAGCACTAATTAAATATAAAAAGCATTGCACAGATGAAAGAATTCTAGTAACCAGCCTAGAAGCTCCTTAAGACTGTATAGAGTTCATTAGTTACTTCAGTTTGTATGTTCTCTCATTGATTGTCATAACTTGACTGTCTGTAAGGACAAAAAATTATAATTGCATTTTTAGTTTTATGAAAAAAATGTGAATTGTTTTTCTCTCATGGGTGGAGAAATAACTGTCATAATCTTGACATTTTTTTGTTCTGTGAAATTACTGTGGAAAAACCCTGCACATTAATTTCTCAATTTCTTTCCCCATGTAATACGTTTGCCTTAAAATTGTATAATAATTTGTGGATGGTAGGGACCTATTTAATGGAAAACATACTTTGAGACCTTCTTTATAATTCTAATCATGTAATGATTGAAAATACTTGAATTTTCAAAGGCAAGGTAGTGAGTCCTTGCACAGTTGAAAATCCAAATCCAACCCAGTACTTCACCATATTGTTTATTTAGATCTCTGTATTTCTTAGTCTTTAAATGTGTTTTTACATACGACTATGTGGTTTCTACTGAAATAGTAATTTCAAATCATCAGAATTGGTTTCTCTCCCATCTAAATGTTACATAGAAGCAGATCTCACATTTTTAAATTGAAACACAAAGTCAACAAAGACTTTATCTTTTCAATTTAAATTTATCTCCTGTTTTTAATGGCAAAAGGTTTTCGTTTAAATATAAGCTTAATTTGTGCAGTGTAAGTTTAAATGATTGCTTTATACTGGCTTCATCACTTCATTTATTGCCTTAGCATAGAAACTATGCCTTTGATATAATAATGAATTTTTTTATCCCGTTAATGTGACTTCTGTTTATTTGACAATTGAAAATTAAGGCAGCCTTAGGTGTATAAAAGAGGAAGGTACTAACAACCAGTAATAACTGAAAAGTAATAAGCACTATTTCTGTTGCAGTTAAGAAGACAGAGGAACTTAATTTACCCTATGGACGGCCCAGGGTTCTGCAGAAAAGACATAATTATTGCCTACTTTACCATGACCGCTACGTGAGCGGGTACAGCAGAGACTACAGGATGTCTCTGTGGAGCGCGTACACTCTCGGCAAAGATGTAAGTATACGAAGAAAGATTAGAAGCAGCCTTGAAAAGTAAAAATCTTGAGTGTCAGTTATTCCTGAAGGCTTCTTATATCTGCTCATGATATGAGAGTCACCATGGTGGTTGACTCACCCTCCACGGAGATGTTCAGTAAAGGACTGGATTTGGTGCTTAGTGCCATAGTCTAGTTGACAAGGTGATGATCAGTCAAAGACTGGACTCAATGATCTTAGAGGTCTTTTTCCAGCTGAAATGAGTCTGTGATATTATCTCCCAGGGAACTAAGTTCTACCACATAAGATATAAAGTGGAATTTTGTGTGAGGTTTACGGTGCTAATAAGGATTGACTTTGACTCTTCCATTTCTCAGAGTGAAACAGTTTTGCCTCCAGATTGAGCAGATCCACCAAGAAGTGAGGAGTCCATTGCCACTGGTATAGAACCCCTAGGAGACTGCACTGGTAGCATAGGTCTGCTACGGCAGTCTGTCAGTGCTGTCCTTAAAAACTGCTCTCAGTGTGGGTTTCATAGTCTTAAAGCAGTTTGTAATGTAGCAGGATGCCTTTGAAAAAGTAATCTGAAGACAATCTCGAGCTGTTTATGCCCTGATGTGATCCTTCTCTCAGAATATAATCCTGACTGGGGGAAAAAAAGAGGTCAGTGAAAATAAATCAGTTCCAGGCCAGTGAAAATAAATCAGGTCTTTGTGGTCCTGAACCCTATGCTTAAGATACACATGTTCATGCAGAGCACTGATCTATTGAATGAAAGTTTTTTAAGTTGGCCTTTCCCATTCAGAGAAAATTTTGAAACCAGCTTATGCTTAAAAGGAATTAGGATAGTAGAGAATAATTTTTAATTTTATTACTTGAGAATCATAGGTTTTAAATAATGGCTGTTATAATTAAATTTAGCTAAACTCTGGCAAGATTTGCTTGATCCTGAGTATTTTGAGGTTAGTGGCATGAAGCAGCCAGTTACTGTAACAAGTGGCCCACACACCTATCTGTCAATTATGTGAGTCTGTCTATCTATCAGTAAATGAGATTATCTTTAATGTGCACCTCTAAATTCTCTTTTGGAAGATGTTATAATGAACTAAAAGGCTGTAGTTCTCTTCGCTTTATTTCCAAGGTACATGAAGTAGATGAGAGGGCTTGTTTTCCACTGACAGAAGAGGAGCAATTCTTGCATTTTAGTTAAGCCCTTCACACTATTAAAGGCAGCTGCAGCTAAATATTTGGAGTTCTGCAGTCCCTCATACTGAGAGAACTATTGTAAATCAGCTTTTACAATGATACTTTCTTCTTGTTCGATAGGACAAATGGGTTTCTTCTACAGGAGCTGCCTCCAGCTGTTTACACAAAGATGCTCGTATTTCACAGAACTATAACCAGACCTGTTTGTTTTACAACAATCATAATCGCCTAACTTATGGATTTCTTGCTCCTCCAAGTAAGTACTTTGCCTTCATTGTAGCATATCTGATTTACATGATTTGTAATGCAGCAGGTGTAGTCTTTTGTAGGTGTTCTTGATAACTAATCAGAATATGAAGCAGTAGTTGCTGAATTGTTGCAGTTCACTTCAGCATATGAGAAAGGAAAACATTTTAGATGCTTCTGCAGCTGGTGGGTTGTCCAAGGTCACTTAGTACTTCCCAGAAGTTTTGAAACTTACCAGGTTTCTAAAGTGGCATCTCGCAGAAGAAACTGGGAGGAACTTGGAGACATTGAGTAAAGTCCAGCAAGCTGGTAAATTGCAAATTCACTCTGTATACATAGATAAATTGTTTGTGAACTGTTGCTGACCTGATATGGAAGTATTTTATATTGACTCTAATGCATAGAATACCAAGTAGCAGGTTATTTAAACATCCACATCAAATGTAGTTTGCACAGTTTCAGCAGAATCCTGTCTTTAAGCCTACATTCTGCAGTCATGGAAAGTTTGCCTGACACTCATGAATTTTATTTCTTTCCCCACAATTCAGAAGCCTGTTCTGATATTTTTAAATCTCATGAAATTTGCCAACTGTATATCTGACAAGTGTAATTGCTGCTGCTACTAAGATTATTTATTTTAGATGGAATCCAGCATGTACTAAGTCAGCACTTACACCCACATAGGTTTTGGAAAACGAAGTTAGGTCAGCTCCATCTTAATGTTATTACACTGATCACTAAAAGCATGAAAATGTAAGTTTAAAGTAACAAATCCAAGTAATTAATTGCCCTTTTTTGTTTCAGATTTTATGACAGATGCAAAGAAACCTCACTACGATGCCTTGCTTACCAGCAACATTGTGCCGATGTATCCTGCATTTAAAGGTATTTTATTTGTATGTATATTTTATGTCCACAGTTGAATAGAAGAAAGACTGCTGGTTTTTTGCTTGCTTCCAAACCGTGCAAATGACCCCTGGTTCCTGGGAGAGAGGGAACATGAGATGTTTGGCTGAGAGAGAATAAGCATATACCTGGTGAAAAAGAATGATAACTGTGATACTCCTCCTGGAAAAAAGAGATGTCCTGTTTTGTAATGGAATACTGTTCAATTCTTAGTTGTAATTTAAAATATTATATAGATTAGATATTTACCAGCTCATAGATGTGAGTGTACAAGCTAGCCAGGCCAGCTTGATAGTGGGGCAAGACAGAGGCAGGCATGGTCTTCCCTGGCCTTTCCTCCTCTAACCTCTCCATGGTTTGGTTTCCAAGGAAAGAAACCTAAGGTCCCAAGGGAGCAGCATCACTATGCCTCAGTCAGGTTCGTGGTTAGGGTGACTGAGAAACCACAGTGTCAGGACACACAGCAGTGAATGCTGCTGCCCAGCTGGATACAACCTTTAACAACAGCAAACTCCTGTAGAATTTGTTATTTTCCTAGCTTATTATGTCTGCCTATACTCCACTGAATACTCTGCAGAGTTGTATTAACAGCTTCTATTGTGAAGATTGTTTCCTGATTCCATTACTGTGTTTCAGTGTTATGGAACTACTTCCATCAACACCTGCTACCTGAATATGCTGCAGCCAGGAATGGTGTCAATGTAGTCAGTGGTCCTGTTTTTGATTATGACTCTGATGGGCTCTATGATACCCCAGAAAAGTTGAAAAGGTGAGAACCTTTCCCATTCTAATCCTTTGTTTCTTTCCTCCATTACTGGTCTGTTAGTAATTATTATCCTTGTTGGGAAAGACACGCAAATGGCCCCAAGCAGAAAAGCAGGTTAAGAACGAAGCAACAAGCACAAAGAGTAAATGCCTTCAAAATGTGTCATCCTAAACCTGAAGGTGGAGTATAAGAGCTGTTGCATGTGGAATGATGTCCACCAGCCTGAAAACTTAGGACATTGCCACTGCCTCTAGGAGACAACAAGGCAAGGGCTTATTCCTGGTGGTATGGCTGGTGATATTTCCTGAGCTGGCAGTGTTCCACGACAAGTTGTGGGTTACACTAGTTAGCAAAATTGGTTCAAGCTAGCAGGAAGATGGTTTTTGGGACTCAGGCTGAACTCTTCGTCTCTTCTGGAGTTTCACATATTTTTATGATAATGATAATAAATCAGTTTGTTGTTATACCTCATCAAACTTGTTACTTAAATCAGCCTTCAGGCCAAACTTGATTTGCAAAAATAGTAATCTGGAATTTTCCTTCCAGACTTAAGCTTTCTTTGGACAAAATAGGTGAATTGCTGAAATTGAATATAGTTGAATGCTGTCATTTGATCTTTGTGCAAGCACGATACGGTGGATGTAAATTTTTTGTATTTCAGATACCCTGGAAATTCAGAAGTTCCAGTTCCAACCCACTTCTTCATTGTGCTGACTAGTTGTAAAAATACTTCTGAAACTCCTCTGGAGTGTGAAAGGTCTCTAGATGCCTTGTCTTTCATTGTACCTCACAGAGAAGACAACAGTGAAAGCTGTACAGTAAGTAGTCTGTTTGGTTCCCATAAACATCTGCAGTCAGGCTGGAGCTTTTTTTGTTGGATATCAGTGATTAACTAGTTAAAGCCTGTAAAAATGGTACAGTCTACATGATCATCTTGAGAGACAAGACAATATTTTTGCAAATGGAATAATGTCAAAGTCTGTGCATCCGATCAAATGGGAAAACTGATCTGTTCAAAGAGCAAAATCTAGAGATAGCAGAGTGGAATCAGAGTATGCAGAGACCATCAATGTGATACACAGACTTCTGTAATGCAACGATGCATTCAAAAGCTGAGAAGGATGAAGAGCTTCTAAGAGGAGTCACCCACAACAAAGGTCAGTGCTAAGGCCAAATACATCCCAGAAGGAAAAGACACAAATATTCCTGAAGAGCACTGGTTGCTTTTAGTTAAGTTACCTTGGCATTGTCGTGGGAATGCACATAGCTACACTACACACACACCAGAAAGAGAGGAAAGTGTATAGACCTATCCTGCAGCAAGGAATTAAAATCAGGCACAGCTCTCAGAAATATTTTTATCACACAGATGGTTGGTAGATGCTGGACCTAACTTGCCATTCCCCATTATCACCAATTGGTGCAGCTACAGGTTTTGTATACTTGAGGAGGTAACAGCAAGTATTAAATTCAGACAAGCTTCTAACTACGTATAATCCTGCACACTCTGTTTGTTAGATGTTTGCCAACAGTTACTGGTTTCTGTCTTTATAAAACATCAAAATGTCTTTTTTTAGTAGATTAACTACATCTCAGGAAAAAAAAGTTTTACAAACCCTTTTTTTTCCTTCTCTGCCCCAATAGGATGGCAAGTCTGAGTCTATGTGGGTTGAAGAGAGAATGAAGTTTCATACGGCTCGGATCAGAGATATAGAATTACTTACTGGACTCAGCTTCTATCAAGACAGAAAACAGCCAATATCTGACATTTTACAGTTAAAAACATATTTACCAACTTTTGAGACAGTCTGATTTTTTCCTATGGAATGTTGTTATTGATTTCACAACTGATTTGTAAATAGACTTTTTTTAATTAACAAAAACTCTTTTTTTAAAAAATAAGCTGGAACTTTTATTGAGAACTCACGACCAAAATGCCAGTAGAGAGGAGAGTGGGTGCCATATTTGTATCTCAGGGACTCCTGATGGACTATACTTGTGACACAGGATGGCAGCTCCTGTCATTCCCGCTTGGATGTGGTAGAACCATGTCCATTATTATGCTAACAGCATTTGGTCATCATAGTCTGAGACACGAACACAAATGTTATCTTTGATATGCACTGGAGAAGGAGAATTTTATAAAGCATGGTTTATGATCGGTATTCTACTTTAAAAATGCAGATAATTAGCAAATACAGTTCTGGGAAAGAACTACATTCTTGGTGACCATTGAAATCTAAACGACAGCACTCTTCTCACTCCAGTTTTCCTTGAAGTGTGAATTGCACTCTGAGCTTTGGGTCTCATAAAACAATGCAGCGTTATGGTGCAAGAAGCTATACTGAGGTTAGTAGGACCAGTAACTAAAACTTCCCCCACATGGAAGAGACACCTGGCTACAGTTCCGTGGGCTGGGAAGCCTTGGCGTGTTGCTGCCCTCTGATGGCTCCAACACTGATGGAGAATTAGATGCACAGTTTGTATGTTGTTCATGCATCCTCTGAATGGGTGGGTATAGGATGCATCAAGTCACCTGTAAATGAGAAGAAATTATTTTAGGAATATGTCTGAGCTCCCAGAAGTAATTATCTTCAAACTAAACTTAGATTTCATTAAAAGATTTAGCTTTATTGAAGTAAAGATGTGTTTCTCTGTTTGGTACATGTTTTTGTCAGCTGTGGTTTTGAAATCCCATTTTTGAATGCAGATGCTGTCAGAGATGCGAATTCTGAAGAAGCACGTAATAACCTTTCTTGGAAGCTTTCAGGCTACACAAACAGCTGCTACAGGCACTCAGGAGTGTAGGAACTCCCTCCTTTTCTAGTACACGTATTACCACCTTTGTAATTCTCTCGCTCTCTAAAGCTGATGACCTGAAACTGGCTCTGTTATGTATAAAATTTGGCATAGTCAATTTCACATTTATGTTCTTCTCATTTAAAAAGGAGGAAATATATCACGCACAAGTATGTCAGAAGAATGAAGAGCCTGTAACTGAGCAGAGAGGCATTTGACCTTATAGCTTGGTCAGGGCATGTTGAAGGCTGGATTCAGAGCCTGCTGAAGTCAGAGGAAGCTTTTCCATTAACTTCAGTTTGAGTGGGCTGAAATTCTGGGACCATTTTTTCTTTTAACCAAGTGTATTTTCTTGATATTATGTTACGAGCATGATTTTTTTTTCTCAAGTAGTTTCACTGTGTGAAATCTGAATGTGTTGTAGCAACCTCACATTACGATAGGACTGTGACAGCATTATTCAGTGTAACTGCTTTGTAATGTTGCCTGTGACCAATAAACCCATCAGAAGTACTGTGCTGTCTGTGACCCTTTCTGTACCAACTGTACCAACTGGTGCAGTTATAGAGCACAATTTCACGTTTTTGTAGGGGGCATGAGGGTTGCTTCAGTCCTTGCTCTATGAATTGAAGATAATTTCTCCAACTGTAACATTAGTTAACATTTATTATTAGGAGAGGAAGGTAGGAAGAAAGATGGTCAAGGTGTTAATTTTTTTTTTAACAACTGGTACTGTCTCCTGAATGCAAATAGATATGTTGACATCTTAAGGTGATGCCAGTTTCCATTAAGAGACAGGGTCAACCTAGCTCCTGGACAAAAATGGAACCAGAGAGTCTTCAAGCATGTGACTTCTGGTTTGACCTTTGATTTTGGAATGGAAAGTGAAACCATTTTGGAAGTGGTTGTGAAAGTTATTACGGTCATCAAGAGAGGGCAGGAGCTAAGTGGGGTTTGGGATGTGGTTTTGCCAGAAATTGATAAGTCAAACTGACAATGAAAAGAGTTATTCTCATTTCATGTTAGTGTAAATATTTCTGCTGATTTAATTTCTTCTTTGATTTTTAAAGACATTTGTAATGGTGGTGTCAGAGCATATGAATGCATGCTGGTGCTAGTCCTGGTATCCAGTGGCTGCCAATACCCCAGGATGACAGATACTAGGTTGTCTTTTTGAAGCCTGATGGGCCCCAAGGAGCATCCTACAGCCACCATCAAACGCTGTTCTGAAAAAACTCGACAGCTTTGTCCATCTGGATGTAAAATGTTTTCTGTTTCAACTGGCGTATGGTATCAGAGCTTGTCCTGGTTCCATCCAGGACAGGGTTAATTTTTGCAGTAGGCAGGAGAGGCATGGCCAGGACCATGAGGTTATTCTATAGCACCTAACACCACACAGAGGGAGCAGGAGGGAGGTTGGGTTCCTTTCTGCTGGCTGGTGATGGGGAGCACTCATTCGAATCACTTGCCTATCTTGTGCAATCTGTTACTAATACTGTTGTTGTTACCTTTTGTTTTTTTATCTCATTGCTGTTTCCAGTAAATTGTTCTTATCTCAACCTGTGATCTTTACCTTTTGTGCCTCTAATTCTCCTCTCCATTCTGCCACAGGGATGAGGGGAGAGGGGAGGGAATGGGGGAGTGAGCAAGTGGCATGTGGTTTGGAGTTTTTCAGTGGGAACACTAAATTGGGGAATACCATTCCTAAACCATGACAGAGTTTCACTAAGCATTTTCAGCAAGTGAAGGTGGAAGGTCACAGGTGACATGGGTGTCAGTATTGCTCAATATAGCTGCTTCTTCGCTGTGTGGCCTTCTTGCAAGTGAAAAAGGCCGAGGAAGAGCAGACTGCAGGTGGTTGGTCTGGGTGTGCCTAGCAGTGTCATGTGTCACAAGACAAGTGGAGTTGTGCCTTCAGAGGTATTCAGGTGGTACAGACTTATTTCACTGGTTGCTGCTGTCCGTAACTGAGAGGTAATTTGCTTGACTGATATGTTAGCAGTTTCCTGCTCTTATTTACCTCAGGACCTACCATGTTTAAAGAAAATGAAGCAATATCTGTCTGTATTTCAGACATGCCTGTTCTGGCAAATCTCTTCTCAACACATCCAGAGTACACTAAACCACTGTGTCCAGCCCAGTGCACAACAGCTGTCTGCCGAAAGCACCTGCCAGAGGCTGCCCTGTGTCATCTGGCGAGTGGGTGGCCTGGGCTCCTGCCTTTCCTTAGTCTGAGGAGATTCCAAGTACAAAATTATCCTTTTAAATACAAGGTTATAAACCATACTCAGCAAGCTGGGAGGAGCTACCCTTCTGCTGCCTGGGAGGGCATCAACTTTTCCAGGAAAATGAGATTCATAGGGACCAGAAGACAAAAACGAATATAAAAGGAAGCCTCAATCTGTGACTCTGTGATTAGGATACTCATCTAGGAGCAAAGATCTCATTTCTGACCTCCCTTCTTTCAAAATCTACTACAAAGCTCAAGCTTGTTGCTGAGGAGGTACCTGTGCCGGAATGAGTTGCCCAACCTACCACTCCAGAGTGGATGCTCAGGAATAAGAGCACCGTGAGGAACTTCTAGTGCTGCAGGGTCACAGGGCAGCTGCTGTAACACTCTGCCCACAGCAGCACCACTAATGAGTTCGGGAAACCAGTCCAGGGCTCATGGTGAGCTCTATATTCAGCGCTTTTACTGCTGGGCTGTGGTAAACTGTTTTTGCCCTTCTGAGGAGTTCAGGGGCAGAGTCAGTATGAGTCCAACAACTTATTAAAGCACAAGTTTCCAAATATTTGTGTTTGTTTGCCAGCAGCAGCAACATCTCCTGCTTACCTTCGCATACCTTGTGGCAACGTCCGGGAGGTGTTGGAGCACCACGCTGAGGTGGCTTGTGTACCATAAGCGGTATGTCTACCATAGCTGAGGAACCTCTATATTACAGGAAACCAGTCCAGGTTTGGCATCCTGTGACTCAGACTCCTTGGAAAGGAGTTGAGTCCCTTGCTGAACCACTGTGAGTCACCACACTAGCCTCGAGCCTCAGGACAGGCTGCTATGGAGACCACGGACAAACTTGGAATAACTATGGAAGCCTGGAAACAGATTTTAGAGGATACCATTGCAAATTACTGTATTCCTCCTCAGCCACAACATATGTCAAATTTGTGTTGCCATTTATTGCATATTTAGTTCTTTCTATTTTTAATTTACTGAAATAAAACAAATACAGTGAGATGGAAGAACTTTGAGTCACCCCAAAACTCCAGACTTATCTCCTAGTCAGAAGACAGCAGAATTCCCTTTTGTTCGTGTCCATAAGGCACATAGGCATGGCTGACAGTCACAGAATCAGAATCATTCTGGTTGGAAAAGACCTCTAAGATCATCGAGTCCAGCCATTAACTCAGCACTGCCAAGTCCACCAAGAAACCATGTCACTAAGTGCCACATCCACACATCTTCTAAGTGCCTCCGAGAATGGTAACCACTTCTCTGGGCAGCCTGTTCTGATGCTTCACAAACCTTCTGATGAGGAAATTTTTCTAATACCCAAACTAAAACTCCCCCGGTGCAACTTCTCACTGTTTTCCTCTCACCTTTCATTTGTTACCTGAGGGAAAGGCTGACCCCCACCTGGCTACAATCTCCTTTCAGGTAGGTGTAAAGAGTGATAAGATCACCCCTGAGCTTCTTTTTCTCCAGGTTAAAAGACCCCAGCTCCCTCAGCCACTCCTCATAGGACTTGTGCTCCAGACCCTTTACTAGCTTTGTCACCCTTCTCTAAACTCACTCCTGCATCTTAATGTCCTTCTAGTAGTGAGGGGCCCAGAATTGAACACAGGATTCAAGTCGTGGCCTCGCCAGTTCTGAGCACAGCAGCGATGATCTCTGCCCTGGTCCTGCTGGCCACACTGTTGCTGGTACAGGCCAGGATGCCATTGGCTTTCTTGGCCACCTGGGCAAAATGCTGGCTCATGTTCAGCTGCTGTTGACCAGCACCCCTTGGTCCTTTTCCATCAGGCAACTTCCCAGACACCCTGCCCTAAACCTGGAGGGTTACATGGGGTTGTTGTGACCCACGTGCCAGACTCAGCACTTCACTTTATCAAGCCTCATGTAATTGGCCTTGGCCCATCAATCCAGACTGTTCAGATCCCTCTGCAGAACCTTCCTGCCCTACAGCAGATCAACATTCCCACTAACTCAGTGTTGTCTGTGAACCGACTGAGGGCGCACTTGATCCCCCTCAGGCAAGTTATCAGTGAAGATGTCAAACAGGACTGATCCCAGTACTGAGTCTTGGGGAACACCACTCATGACCAGCCACCAGCTGGATGTAAAGCCATTTACGACCACTCTCTGGACTCAGCCATCCACACTCTTCTTTTACCCAGCAAACTGTGCACCCACTCAAGCCATAAGCAGCCAGTTTCTCCAGGAGAATGCTGTGGGAAGTAGAGTCAAAGGCTTTACTAAAGTTCACTTAGACAACATCCATCGCCTTTCATAAAAGGAGGTTGGTGAAGCAGGATCTGCCTTTTATAAGCCCATGCTGGCTGGGGTGATCCCTTGGGTGTCCTGTACATGCCATGTGATTGCACTCAGGATGATCAGCTCCATGACCTTCCCTGGCACCAAGATCAGACTGACAGGCATGTAGTTCCCCAGATCTCCTTCCAGCCTTTTTTTGTAGATGTGTGTTACATTTGTTAACTTCCCATCTAGTTGTTATGAGTCTCTGCATTTGTGGCACTCTGGCAAAGCCACACTTTAGCACCAGCCTTGGTCTGAAACTTGACAGAGAATTTCTTTAGGTCTTTTCAAATGTCTCTGCTAGAGGCCTTACCTTTGCATCTGTGCCAGAGCTTTGAATTTCTGTGTGGCAGAAAGCACATTGCTTGAGGGTCATAAATTAATTTTTAAGTCTTGTAGCTTGGCTTCTAAGTCTTCTGCTGGCCGCAGAAGATGGCACAGTCCACTATAAAAAATTAATTATGCTCTTTGTTACAGTCCTGTAACTAGGTCTAAAGCTGTATTTAGTCTCTTTACATGGAGAAGGAAATGACGTGCACTTGATTCTGGTGTTCAAAATAAATTGTTTACGGACGTGTAGATACATTGTATTTCGAATAAATAGTGAACACAGCTGCGTTTGCTGGTGATAGCTGGCCCTCTTCTGGCCTGATCTGGAATAACTAGGAAATTATCTGTTTTGCTCTGTACATTTCCTAAGGAAACATGGCCCCAGGACAGCAGAAATCCAGGCAAACCACCTGCAAATAATGGGCTTTCCTAGGCTTCTTATTAGGTACTTTCCATTCTTGCAATTACCTAACACATCTAGTAGAATTTTTAGAGATGAGAGCATGGGGAAGCCTGAATTACTGAGGTGTAAAGAATCAAAATTCTGCAGAAGAAGGTTATGCTATCATTTCCTATCACCAAGGAAGTTTTTATTTTCACATAAATTACTTTATATCCTGTTCATGAAACATGTCAGTGGAACTTTCTTGTACAAGTGAGCTAAAATCACTTAAAATGTGCGTTGCTAACTCCCGCTGCTGGCTTCAACAGAGCAGAAGTACAGTGCGACTCTGCATCAACCATTTAATTACTTAATCCCAATTGTTCTTGTGATGTCTTGCAGAAATGGATGTCATCTTGGAGATTACCCAATATAAACCAAGTTGTCCATTTCTTTCTTTCAAAAAAAAACCCCAACAAAAAACCAGGAAGAGTAAAGCATGACCCCAGACTGCCTGCCCCCATATGCTGCAAGCTCAGAACATATCGACATATGTTCAGATTCAGCACTAGATTTCAGGTAGCTCCTTGACATGCAGCTTCCTTAAATACAGAAAGTGTGGATTCATCCACAATGAATCCTTCACAATGATAATTTGCCAAAGAATCATCCATACCAAAATAAAGCTTCTGAAAGATGAATAATTGTGTTATGAAAAACATGATGGTGAACCCAAAGTATGACAAGAAAAAGCCCTACATGCAAGAAAAAGCCACATGGAATTTAGTATCAGAGTCCACAAATATTACAGAGCTGTAGTTATTTCAGCAAGAGTCCAAATGCTCCATTACTAAAAGGGCATCAAAAAAGGGCAGTGCTTTGGGTGTTGGAGGGAATAGGCCTATAAATTGAGAACAAGCACACAGCTTCCTAAAAGAGAAGAAGCAATAACCAAAAGGCTGTTTTGGCCCAAAGGACTTGGATAAACATGTGACAAAGAAACAATTTCCACTGTTAATAAGAGAAATTTTGAGGACTTTTTCAATGGCAAACACTTTCCTAAGGCCTCATCTTTAGAAACAAAACGTGTATTGATTTTAGCCCTCTCCTTGAAAGATTTTTTTTCAGAAACATAATATATAGCATATTTTGATGCTATAAGAGGTGACACTTCATGTAGATAATTATTTTGTTGGAGTGTGTGTATGATAAGAATTTCAAAGCCATCCTGAAAACGGCTACATAGGCTGACTCACAATGCAAAATACATATATGGTGAATATAGTGCTCAGGAGAGAAGTTAACCTGAATATGTTCTTCGACCTGTTTGGCTGAGCCACCACCTTTTACATAAAAAAGAGGCAGAAGGGTTTCTGTGTAAAGCAAACTGTGTAAGCAAATGTTTGCCCAACCTGGATTCTCAAACCAGGAAGGTGAGAGCAGTACTTATGCACAGATCATGGGATGTGGCTCTTGGTAGGGATTTAGAAGCTGAAGAAATTGGTCAGTTAGGACCAGGCTGATGGTGAGCACAAAGCTGGGCTATCCACAAGACTGCTTCTTTTCCAAGAAGGGGGGTGGCACTAGGAGACTGAAGATATTTTTCTGACACCTGCCTGAGTGATACTGATATCTCAAGGCCTCTGGGTCCTGTGCCAGGTCTGAGATTCACTGAGCATTTCCAGCCAGGTTAGTTAAACAAAGCATTGACAAAGGTCTGAAGACCCCTTGTTAAAAGCTGTTCACCTAGGGAAGGTGATCTGAGGAAATGTGTCTCTAAAAAGCCTCGGTTCTTTGCTCTTGCAGATGAGGTGCAGAGTGCTGTTAAGGAGCAAAGTAAGGAAAGCAAATCTGAGATGAATCTCTGGTTCTGAGTGACTAAGAATGGCCAGTCCATCATCGCCACTACTGAATAAAGTTGTTATTCAGATGAGTAGTAGAAAACACATTAACTTATGAAGGAAGTGTATGGGCCTTACAAACATACAGCATTTCTGACCACTTTTTTGAGTCTCAGTAGTGTAGCAGTCCCTGTATTAGACCCTGCTCCACAATTTTGTTGGGCAGTTGACAGCTGTAGCAGACACATTCCACAGAACAAGGCACAGCAGCCCTCTGGCCCATTTGTACGTCCAAGTCCATTTCACATTAATGGGTCTCAAGTAGGAGCTTGATCAGAGTTTTTTTACAGTAGGTTTGGGTTAGATCCAGAGAGCATCAGAGTCAAAGACCTATTTAGCAGACCAAACCTACACAAAATGGATGTGACTCATTGTCTATGCATGTTGAAGAAGTCAGGAGGGAATTTGTCTCTTTCAACAGTTTAACTCAAAAGCTTATTGTAACATAATTAGTCAACTGGAAAAAAGGAGGTGTAATTACATAAGATAATTTTACGGCTTTCTGACAGATCCCCATAGCCTACACATGAATCTGTATTCGCCTAAGAAGGAGAAGCGAGTTCTGCTCATCCTAAAACTTGAACCTTGGAGTGTTGATTAGTTTTTAAGAAACATGCAAGAGAAAAAGCAAGACAATTAAAATACAGTCTCCTTTAATATTGTCTTTAATAAATAACCTCCTCTTTCAGAGTATTTTTCCAGGTTCCTACTGGTGAAAACTATTGTGATGTATTGTGACATATTATTGTGATTTGTTCCTCCAGGGTGGGTGCCACGCACTTTGGGGGTTTCATTTTCTGTATCTTTAATATAGATAACAACAATGCAATGAAACCTAAGTAAAGCATGGTGGTCAGGGAGAACAGTGTAGCTGTTACTTTAACGCACTTTGAGAAAATAAGAAAGATTTCCTATATTCCAAACAGGTCTACGCTTAGTTCACATCATCCCTCGTAACAAAACAGCACGAATTGTTTCAAGTGAGTAATCAAACACCTTCCACCAAAAAGAGCACGATGAGCTTGTTCGGCTTCATTCGTAAGGAGGCAGCTCCCGGAGCAAAAGGCGGCTGCAGAACAGCCACACGGTGTCAGTGTGATGCAGAGAAAGAGCCCGGTCTCATTCCTGGGGTCCGGCGTGAAGTCTGGCAGAGCCCTGTGCCAACCGGGACCCGACAAGGTCTTTGTAGTAATTTGGTGTTTCAGGAGTTGATAGTCTGACACGGGTTCAGGTGGGGTATTAAGTGCTAGCTAGGATAAATATGAGAATATATTGCTGTACTTCCTACACTATCTAGAACCAGCATCATCTACCAGAAATTATATGCTCCAAAATGGCCTCATCAATGAGGCCACTTTTATCTAAATTAACTCATGAAATAAAATTACAGACCAACTTTTGCCTCCTCCTTGTTTTGGAAAAGCAGTCAGACAAAATACAGGTGCCGGTGTTTCTTTATTTTCTGTCTAAAGGACAGGATGTTTTTCTGCAATCCTACTAGCCCACAGCTTGTCCTGGTATGGATGTACAGAGCAAAAAAATATTCAAAGACTGGTTTAATGAAGTCTAGTAAATAATCTTAGAGAGATTTTAGGCTTAACTGTAAACTATTTGGAAGAAGAACCTGCTGCCTCTCACAATCAGCAGTCACCATACAGCACAAAGAGATTTTATCATCCAGTTGCTTGTTTGTCTCTGATTTGTGTTGAGAGGCCCATTGTATATGTCTGTGTGTGGTTGCTAGCAAATGTACATATTGTTTCTAAATTGTTTTATGATAAGGTCTGTGAAGAATGCCATGCAGAAGCCAAAGAAAACATTACATAAATAGTCTCTAATTTGCTTTTCAACTGTATGAAATTAAAGCACTCTTAAGGACAGAAGAGTCTTGCTTTATTTCTGCATGTAGAAAATCCACTATTTCTTCATACAAAAACCAAATTCTTACCCAGATAGTCCTTGCAGTCTTAAGCCTGGCTGTACGTCCAAGATTTGCCATGCTCATTATATTCTTGCAGAAGTCAGAAAAGCCAGAACTAAAAATCCCCATTGCATGCAGTTATCCAAAGGGTAACATGAGCATACTCACATTTGTAGAGTAGAATATTGTCTAAGGTGACACATTTATATTATAACTACATCTTCATGAGAATAGTTACATAATATAGAAAGCTACAGTGGGGATGTCTGCATGTGTAAGCGCTTGAGTGTGAGTGGGAGGTCAGACCTCGCAGAATATCCTTACTCAAGATGTATTCCACGCTGACTAGTTCTAAGTCAGGCATCCTCTCGCGAAGTAGGATAACACTACCAATTCTTCTTTAGCAGCATTTCCTGGTGTCTGTAATCAAATGTTCTAGAGTGCTCTTCAGTACTCCTGTGGATCACAAGGATAAGCAGCAATGCTGTACCTATAACACAGCAAGAAAAGCCAAAGGTTGCTTTTGCTTGAAATACCAATCCCAGGTGACTTCTCACAGGTATTAGCCATGCTGGGATCCATTCAAGGTCACTGGCTGGGGCTTATTCTTATCTATGCAGTTCTTTCCAAAGCGACTACTTATTGGCTATGGAGCTGTGGCTGGAAGAATCAATGGAAGGAAAGAAATATTTCATTTCTATGCCATCATATGAAAATCTTTTGAGTCACAGGTGAAGAAAAACCTGAGCAGATTCCTTCAGGTGGGCAACTACAGCTAAGAGTTTGATGGGGAAACCCACTGAGAGACAGTCCTGGCAGTTCCCAAGATAAGATGAGCTGGCTTTCTTCATTAACTCCTAGCACATTAGATTTCAGAAGCTTGATCAGCTTGCTGACCTTGGACTTTTTCACCTCATAACAAGCCTAGAATTAAAACAATGTATATAAATGGAAAAGGCCAAATATGACTTCTTACTTATTTCCATTGCTCTGCATGTTTGTTTTCTTGCATGTGTGGTGTTCGTGAGCATTAAGTCAAAACAAATGCTTTTTTCTACTGCGATCAGTGAACCTTTAACACTGACCTTCCTTAGGGTGGCAGAATTTGGAAAGTTGTGAGAATAGAATACTGTCTCAGCAAGATTGTGTACTTTTATTCTCTGGCTTTACAGGATGTAGTGGTCCTCAACTATTCTCATGCTTTTCATCAAATACACATTTCTCTCTTGCTCCTGATTTATGGATAAGAAGGTGCAAACTTTGCACAGTAATATCTTTCCGTTTTGCTCTTTCTGTCTGTGAAGCTGAACCCCAAAGGTATAGTTACCTGTTTAGCTGATCTGTTTTCTCTCATTTTACATTCCTCTCCTCTTGCCAGCCTCTCCACCTGAGAATGAAGCTGTGTGACAGCAGAGTATTACGGATGTCGGCTGGGCCATACCTGTTCTCGGACCAGTGAACGGCTCAGTGCATGTGATGTAACCAAAGCTCGAGAGTTAGGGCAGAGTAAGTTCCTTCAGAGTATAGTATGCTAAATTAGAAAGCTCATGATGAGATGAACCTCATCAAAACACATTAAATGTCTTCTTCTTCGGTTAAGAGTAAAGATTTGGGGTTTCTTAATTGCATGATTTAAAAAATATGTAATTTAAAAACCATTCTCAACACCATATCACAGCGTATTAAGATTATATCCAATACCTTCCCAGATGTTACATTGTCTAAAGTTTGAATAATATTTCAGATCTATTTTGAATCCTTGTCCTTCACTTTAATTTACCAGATACACTGGCTTATCACTTCCCTAGTAGGTTGTACTAGGTTGTAATTTTAGCTGTTTACAGAATACTATCTTGTGCAGTTTGTGCTCCTGCAAGTGCTTATTGCCCAGCAAGTGCCACAGGAGTCGGCCTGTGTCCTCCCAGGAGCCCTCCAAGGCACACAGACCCATGCAGTTCTCCTAAAATTGTACAGCCTTAGGATTTTGGATCACAGGTGGTCTAAACCAGTCTGACTTCAGTTATGTCAGTTAGCTAGGCTGACCTGAGTCCTGAAAACTGGCTGAAAAGCTGGTTCTTAGCATTCAGCTCAGGAGCAGGAAAACATATTTTGTAGCTGCTGAAAGCTGTTAAATACCTGCTTTTAATAGGTCTAATTTAAACCAACAAACGTTTATTTGGATTGTGCATTTCTTTCAGTGGCTCAGTTAATGGGGCTGAGTAATGAATGGAGGCACCACTGGATTGTATTAGCACTGCAGTACCGTGTTAGCAACCTTTTGGTCCTGCTCAGGAGGCTGTAAAATGCTTTGTTCCTCACAACATAAACACCATTATACTACTATCAAGGTTGAATTTACTTACCATTAAGCAAATGTAAATAGTCCCACAATTGGCACTGCCCCAATAACAGAGAGGAGCTGAGGAATGCTGCCACAGTATGCAGCCAGATGTTTCAGGGTGGGACATTTCAGAATGGGCCCAAATTCACTACTCTGGGCGTGTGGGCTTGGACTAGCACAGAGAAGAGCTGAAAAAGACAGGGCTAGCACTAATGACTGCAAGCAGTTGTTCTCTGATGCAGCAGCAATGCTGAATCGTGCAGTGGAGATGGGACCTTAGTCATGCTTCTAAACTCTGTTCAAACGCTAAATGTGTTGAAGGCTTTAGTACAGTTTGGGAACAGGTTCCTTGAAGAAATTCCTGGTATTTCCTGGTTCCAGGCAGGCTGAAAAACACTGTGAGAATGTAGTGGCTTTTGGTATGTCCATTTATGGACATGAATCAAAGGAACTGCAGGGAGGAAAAAAAGTGGAAAATGAGAGGAAAAATAAGTTAACTGAACTACTTCCTCTCTCAGATTCTTCTTGGGTTTTGGGCAAAGCCTTACACTGGTATTTCATCCCAACTTCTCCTTGCTAACTACTTCCATATGTAGGCATAGTATAACATCAGTTAAAGCCACATTCAAGCACTGTTTTTAAAGAACTTAGGTTTTTAGTGGTAGGATACAAAGTCAGAATGGTTGAATTATTATATGTTCAGGTAAGAATATTACTGTTCCTTCTTACATTTAACATCCTTTTCAGTGTAAGGAAATGAGGGCTTTCTTCAAGTGAGAGGTCTGAAAAAGCTATGCTACATGAAAAAAATACAACTGATCTAGTAAAGAGTATGCTATTTCTAGTGGTGTCCAAAAGTCAGTTTTCTCAGCTGAGTCCCCGTCTTTGTGAGACAAACAACTGGATACTGTTCAAAGACTTATTTGTTCCTGTGTGGTTGTGGATCATTAAAAGTGGCTCATTCTTGAAGACTTTTTTAACTAGTGTCTTTTGGATGTGTCTTAGCTCTGAGGAATCTGACAAATTTCCATCTGGAGAGTAGAGCCTATTTCATGTGAAAGGGCTATAATCCGTGTCTGTTGTGCACATCTGTATTGTGTTAGAAAGCTAAGCTGCAAATCCATGCAAAAGTGTTATGGTACAAAAATCTGAAATACGATGGCTTAGAACTATTTCAAAGTATTTGATACTCTGGTCTACAGCCACCTTGAATTCCTGTTCAATATTTAATTGAGTATCTTTTATTAAATTAGTATTGACTTTACAGGGATTCTTTACCAAATATATTATTAATATAGCTGGAGATCCATTTTAAGGAGCTAGTAATTAGAATTAATATACTTTCATATATGAATAAAATATTTTAAAAGTACAGTAGCAAACCTGAACAACCTGAACAATAGGATTTTCTGAGGATGCAAACAACCAAAAGCAAACTTCCAAAACAAGGTATTTTGAAAGGAATGTGAACCAGCGCTCTCTCCCATGTAAGTGACTTTGGACTTTTGAACTCAAGTTTTTATTCTTCCATCTATGCATCTTAGGCACAAAGAATGAAATCAGGAAACTTCTCTACGGTTGAAAGGCCCACATTGTAGCCATCATTTAAGATGCCATAAATTCCACACAAGGGCTCCTTTTTCCCAGGATACCTTTGAAAGAAAGTCTTACAAACAGTATGATGCCTACCTACACCTCTAGGAGAGCTTACAACAAAATATTTAACTTTCTTTACCTTCAGAGATAAAACCTTCAGAGGTCTAACACCTGTGAAATGGTGTAAAATGTATGCTTCTGTCAGAAGACTACACATGTTCCTGGAAAAAGGAGTACAATTCATTATAATGCATACGTGAGATTTATGATCCCTGATACGCTCAGGGGAGAGCAACAATTTACTTAACAGATTTGCATATGTATCATACTCCCTTATTTTAATTCACAGCGGCAACAGCAAAATACTGTTAAAATATTCTGACAGGCCTCTTCTGTGCCCTGTCGGCTTGTGAAACAGTGCAACAATGTGTCAGATGGCAGGCAAGGCAGTTTCATCATCTCATAATCAGGGAGAGGATAGGTAGTGGTCCTGGGCTGCTTTGGGGGAGCCCTTTTGTGGGTGTCTTTCAGACAGCCCTTCCTCACCTAGAGCTCTGCTGCTGCTCTCTGACCCTCCAGCCTTTCTTGCCGGGCACAGCTGGAGGACAGTGCCAGGGGAGGCCACAGCGTTGTGTGGCTTAGGTGTTGGTGAGCAGCTCACACTGCAGAGAGCTGGGAGCAGAACATCAGTGAATCTCATGGGCCCATGGTCATGAGGCTCATGGGAATGATGTTACTAGGAAATGTCCTTCATTATAATATCTGATACCAATCTGTAGAAGACTGCAGGACAGAGTTGTTCCTCAACAGGCTTAAGCAGTGCTGTAAACACCCCATCTCTTACAGGAATGAATCCCAACCTACCAGGTGCATTGTGCTTCTTTCTGTTCTGCTGATCCTGAGAGCTTCTATAGCAATGGTTATGAAAGAAGTCCACGTACATCCTATCCCTGCTGGAACTAGAAATGACAGTTTTCTTGTTATTCGGGGGTGGAGCCACGGTCACAGTCAGGCAATCAGTCCTTGCTGTTGTGCGAGTGTTTCACTTGTTTCCAGGGTGAACTGAATGGCTGCATCGTATTCATAACCTGAAAAAAAAAAGTAGAGAAAAAATGCTGGACAGTCTCAGGGAGCATAAGAGCCAGAGGCTACCCAAAAGTATTTAGTATGGGACATAGAAAGCCACTTCCTCATGCCAGGAGAATTCCTCGTATTTTTCAGAGGAAGGGAAAATGCTTCTATGGCCTTGAGCAAAGCCTGGTGAGGCCATTGGCAAGACTCCCATTGACTTCCCATTAGTTTAGGGCTCTGTTGTTCATCATTAGTCAAAGCTGGTGTTACACTGATTTGCTGCTAATGCTAGCTGAAATCAATGGGATTGGAAGGTGCTCAGGAAGGATGGACATTTTTGTAAGCTAACACTCTTTCAGCACCAGGAAATTCCAGATTGAACTTGTTTGCCTGAAAAGGATTCTTGTTGGAGAGCATGGTTTTTTCTGAAAACAAGAACTAATGCTTCTAGTGCAAAGGTTAATTTTGAACTCAAAGAATCTCCTTGTCTTAATAAAGGGACAAAAAAATTCTGTAATTAATGTAGAACCCAGCGTGGGACCGAAGCTTTTCTTTTAGCTTCAGGGGGATGAGGTAAGTGACTCACAACTGTCCTTACACTAGTTTTTGCTTATCTAAGAAGAATGTTTGGACCATTATCAAAATGTGTAGCTCTTACAGTACTTCTCATCTGGGCCCGCTACAGTTTGAACCTATGGACACTTTACACAGAACTGTCACGTAAAATGATTTGGCCTGGTCAGCAAGTAGGAAGATAAGCTGGGTAATTGCCACCAGACCTCAGTGCTCTACCATACCACACTTAAGTGTTAATTCAAGTAAAACTACATCTAAATTAGCCCTACTCTGCCTGAAGGTTAAATCAGAAGTTTTTTAGAGGCCCCTTCCAACCTGTAGTATTCTGTGATTTTTATAATACAACTCATTAGCTCTTCCCTGAGAATTGTATCAAATTTTGGACTTCTGGATTTGACTCTAGAGTCAAGAACCACTTCAATGCTTTTAGTAACTGAAAATATTTTCCTTGCCTTAGTTGAAAACAAATCTTAACCAGTGGAACACCTCAACGAAATTAAGCATGTTGTGTGGCGTATTACAGCAGCAGTTGAATACCACAGTGACCAGCCAGCTCCCTTCAAACCATATGTGATGCATGAGAGACCTGCTGCACTTTCTAATGCCATGCTGGGCTTGGCAAAGCAAGCCTGGACCTTCCCTCCATTCTAAATTCAGAAGAGTAACAAACTACAGTTGGTTCACTAGTAAAAGTAAATCATTAGCTTATTCCTAAGTGTATGTGCTTCTGGACAAAGAACCCACCACACATTACTTGATTTTCATCTAGTGCAAAGCCAAGCCCTTTTAGAAATATGTTAAGAAATAGTGGAGATTAAAGATAAATGAAATACCAAGCCGTTTATATAAAAAATATAAATACTTTATTTTCAACTAAAAAGGTGCAAACATGTAACTTTTGGTCACACTTCTCAACAAATAAACTGTCCAAAAAGAGCCATAGTCAAAGAAAGAAACAAATGCTCAAGTGGAAAGACTGATGAGTTACAGAACAGCCATTTTTCTTAAAGCCACTTGTCTTATAAAGTAGTAAGTAAACATATTTTGCCAGATGAATGCTTTGTAACATTATAGGCACCTCAACTTTATCTTGACCTCAACTCACCATTTGGCCCTATCTGAACAATTTCCACTGGAGTATCTATTTCATGCTTTGAATGTATTTTCAAACAAGCTTTAAATCTTACCTATCTTGTTCCAAAAAAGAAGGCTATCATTGAACTTTCAAAGCATTAAACAAAAGCACAAAACTTTAAATTAATTTAGATAACTGTACAAATATATATACACACAGTATTTACAATATTCATAAAAAGAAGCTTGTTACAGGTAAATTAACTGCCACAAGCTGTCCAGTCTAATTGACATGATTCTGATTCTTGTTGGCCAAGCCATTCAAATCAGAGTGTCAGAGCTGAAACGTTACTGTCCTGACTACCAGAACACCTTCTATTTAGCACTTTGCTGGGTGTTTGCATTCCAGCTGTTGCTGTATCTAAGCCAGCTCCAGCAAACATGCTAATGGTCTCTTCTCAATTGCACTACTAAATGAAGCACGCTGTACCACATTAAAGGAACATTTGCTTGAATCTGCTTTTCCTGCCTATTTCCCTCAACCCCATCACACCACCTCAGGAACAACATGTTCTGAAGCTGTGTCTTGCTGTGGTCCCACTGTCCACTTTACGTTCTTCTTCAAACCGCCATTTGGGGTCAGTAGAAAAATTGTCTTAAGTCACATGGAGCAGTTCGTTGAAATTAAAAAAAAAACTGATTTAAATACCTTGTGCTATTGAATCATGTTTACAAAATGAGATGCAAATCAGTTCAAGTTGAGAATCTACTTAGCGTCTCCTTCTGGCTTTATGCCATGTCTCCATACATCTTTCTGTAGTACAGAGACTCAAAGATGTCATTGTCTCCAGGGCAGTTGTAGTGGCACGCGCAGGTCTTGATGAACATCATTTTCCTTTTCATGATCTCCCCATCAGGGCACTTGAACTCCACAGGGAGGGTGGCTGTTCTGTGGGGTGTGCAGCAGCGCCCGTCAGTGCAGACACCACAGAACTTAGCTCTGTAGGTCTTCACGCTGGTGCAGCCAGACAGCTCAAACTTGACAGGCTTGGAGATTTTGGGGGTGCGAATGCACTTTTTGCCTTTCTGTTAGGATAGAAGTGAATACAAGATGTTTAGAAGGTAAGCTTTCACACAGCACACTAAGCTTACAAGTTAAGGGCGAGCAGACATGATAATCCTTACTGTATTACCATTAGGCAAGACTGTCTTGTACAGTGCCATAATACGGCATGAGAGAAAACTAAGGACATTTAATTGTAAATAGTGATCACCACTAGGGTAGAACTCAAATTTCAAAGCAAGCCACTTGAAACTGACTACCTGTCAGCACTGCACTTTTGGTCACTGTCCTTTCGCTAGTGGATGGAAGCATCCTAGTATAGTATACATAAAGTATTTACCTTGATGTTCTCCTCCAGGTCTGCTTCACAAGGTCTGACCATGCAGAGTCTACTCTGTTTCTCCAGTCTGCAGAAGGCATTATCATTGGTGACCCTGGTAGAGATACCCATGCCACAGGTCTTGGAGCAAGCACTCCATTCCGTGGTCTGCACCAGGCAGTTGGCACGCATCATTGTTGGGTCTGGACCATAAGTGTCTTCCAGTCTGTAAGCTGCAGGAGACAGAAAACCAAAATGAGACCACTGCCTGACCTCAGCCCTCTAAATGCTCCTTCCTTTTCCTGAGATATTCAGGCAGCTACACTAAATCTGTGGGGTGGTTCCACTAACTGCAGCCCTCCAGACTCTGCCCTGTGTTCACCCAGCCCACTGCCTTCAGCCTCCATGCAGGGTGCCTCTTTCCCCTGGCTGCCATCTGCCGAGAGCCCCCCACTCACCGGCGAGTGCAGGTCCCACGGCAGTCTGCTCTTTGGTCTCATCGCAGACCCACTCCTCGCAGCACTTTCCAGGCAGCTTCACCCGGCGCGGGTAGGGGCAGTCGGGGCTGGGCAGGCGGACGTCCATGCTGCAGAGGGGCACGCAGCCCACCGCGCCGTCCAGGCAGGTGCACTGGTACTTGCAGCTGCTCTGGAAGGACTCTCCGCTCCGGTACACCATGCCGCTGAACACGCACGGGGCGCCGTCCCGAGCTGCGAGGAGCAGGAGGCAGAGCGTGAGTCGGGCGGGCGTGAGTCTCAGAGGTTTCCACTTCCCCCGCTCCCTGCCCGGCGGGACCCTGTCCCTGTCCCCGCGGCGGGCGGCAGCCCCGGCCCCCACTCACCGGTGCAGACGCCGATTCTGCGGTTGGCGGGGGAGCCGAAATCGCAGAAGAGCCCCTTGTGGTGGTCGCAGGGGTCGCGCTCGGTGCAGAGCTCGCCCAGCTGCTTGGCGCAGACTCGGCAGCAGCCGCAGCCGTCGAGCACCAGCGAGACGCCGGCGGGGCAGGTGGGGCCAGGCCCTGCGCTGCACTGGCACTGCCCGCTGCACTCCTGGCCTTGAGCCTCCTGCAAGTGCCGGGGAAAGAGGGGGGGGCCGTCAGAGCCGCCGCCGAGACCGCCAGGACGGGGCAGGCGCGGCGGCGCCGCGGGCGGCAGCACTTACCGGGCTGAGGAGAGCGAGCAGCAGGGCTACGGCGAACGGGGCGAAGGTGTTGGGGACCATCCTGCAGCGGTCAGCGGCTTGTGGGCGGCGAGGTGGCGGCGTCGGGCAGGCAGCGGCGTCGGGGTGCCGGGCAGCGAGGGGAGCCGAGGTGAGCCGAGAGCTGCCCGCAGGACGGATCTCCTCGTCGGCGCGGACGGGGCTGCGGCGGGCGCTGTGCCGGAGGGTGGCTGCTGGGTGCTGCGCGGCTCCGCTCTCCTCCGCTCCGCTCCGTCCGACTGCGGCGGGAGAGTGGCTGTGCGACTGCCAAGTGCCGGCACGGACGCCCCNCCGCATTCCTCCGGCTGCGCCCCCCCAGCGCACACGCTCAGCCCCCCATCCCCTCACGGTTTTTTATTTTTCGCCTTGATGTGTTTTAAATGTGAGTCCTTGCCGCTGCCAGCGCTCCCGGCCGCCCCCCGCCCCCGGCAGCGCGTTATTCCGAGGCGGGCGGCGGGTCCGGCGGGAAGGGGCGAGGGGGGCGGCGGGGTGGTTGCCAGGGGCGTTCGGGGGAATCCGCTATTTCCCTTCCCCTGTTCTCCCCGCTCGCCCCCCGTCCCTCCCCCGGGCACAGGGGACGCGGGGCGGGTGGATCGGGGGTGGCGCGGGGTACTCGGTGTCCGGCGGCGAACGGTCCCGGCGCTTTGGTACCACCGAAAAAAGGTATAATTACGCTACCGGGTATAAATTGACTCTGTGTACCACTGAATCATACTGAATATTTGTAATGTGTTCCTTCCCTAATAGATGCTCTCTATGAATAGAGAGAGTGCCTATTTACTCTGAAATGCTTGGCACACCGAGTGGAGTCTGAAGCATGGAAGAAGTGGCTATTATTTTCCCACTGCTTGTGTGCAGCTGTCATTTCTGAGCAACACGTTCCTCGCACATCCCTGCTTCGCAACTTTGCTGATGGTCCGCCCCAGGATTACAACAAGAAGAGAATGGCATGCTGCCGCAGTCAGCCAAAACCTTAGCACTGTGGTTTGTATTTGACTGAACCCAAGACCTAAGCATTGTGGCTTGTATTAAGTCATTGCAGATAACTGCTATGATTCTTGTTGTTTTTTTTTTTTAACTAGGAGGATGGCTCTTCCCCCGCCTCCTGTGTATGATTTGAATATTCAGTGATGTCATGTTGTTTGACCTCCGCTTTAATGCAAGGAATGCCAATGTTTTGGCTTTTGACCTGGGGAAGTATGTCAGTGTTTAGTAAGAGAGACCAGCTTAATGCATCACATTAAGCAATCTGACATCTGGTAGTTACCTTAAAAGATCTCATCCTTTTTATGCAGGCTTTCCCCCACTACCATTCCCCCTCGCCCCCCACTTCTTTCCATTCCTCCATATGTAGGCATACTTCCATGCTATGATGCAGCAATATGTATGCACAGGATTCCTGAGGGGAAAAGAAGGTCTTCCATGTAATGCCCCAGTAAGGCTATTGTACTGTAAAACTGTTACTTATATTCTGCCAGCATTGTACTATGTCTGGTAAAGTCATTTGGATGTCATTTCTTCTACTTGAAATTCTCCATTAGAAGAAATGAGGTTGGCTCTGAAAGAAAAAATAAAGCCCAGAGGAACAGTTATGGTAAATAATATATGTTCCCAAAACCATAAGGTCTCCTAAAATCTGTATTTACTTGAAGGACTCCAGTGGCCTCAGTAAATAGTATGTGTACCAAACTATGTATGACATGCATACCAAAATGCAAATGTAACCAGGTAAACAGAATGCCTTTTTTAAATGCCTAAATATGGTAGGAGAACATCAGAGAGAGAGAGAGGCTCTAGACATGTTTTATAACTTTCCTGTAAGAGGTTTTTTCAGAGATACAATTTTATTAAACAAAATCTAAGAATCTCACTGACAGAAAAAGTATGTTTAAAAGTAACAAACTACCAGAAAGCCAGGAAATCCAAAATTAAAGGATAAATCTGTCCCAAGTCCTCCCACTGCAGGCCAAGTACAGGAAGCCCCATACACTTGCTGCCCTGAGAAAAATGACTTGGATAGGTGTTTGAATTCAGAACTAATTCTGGTCTTGCACCACTGTGGATCAGACATTAGCCCACTAAATGACAAGTTGTACCAGCACATGCAGGTGGGTAAGAATCAGAGTCCGTAGGAGTGCCTTTTGGTCATCCTGGTTTCTGTGTTGTTACATGTGTCACAATGGGTACCTCATTTGTGCGTGTGTATGTATGTCAAGGGAACCTGGAAGCAAAAGCAGTTCTTTCAGACTCCAGTCAGTCCAGCTTATCCTTTCTGATGACAATTACAGAATGCTCAAGGTTGGACAAGACCTTCAAGATCATTTAGTCCAACCGGCAATGTGACACCACCATAATCACCTCTAAACTATATCCCTGGATGCCACATCCAGGTGTCTCTTGAGCAGGCCACAGGTTGGAGAAGTACATCTTGGCATTGATGCATAAAATGGTTAAAATGCACTAATTTTGACTTCCATGCAGGTGTTTATACAGCACATGCTTTTAAGATAGTATATTTTTTCTGCTGAAACTAGGAATTCACTACACCGGCCTTGCAGACTTGTTTACACAGCTATATACGGTATGTGTGTGTCTACATCAGCTTCACTTGGTGAAGTCTTGTAAAATGTACAGGTGTGGATTGCTACATTCCTCTCTTGTGTTTTTCCTTCTTTTTTTTTTTCCTGCTTCCCCCCAAAAAGTCACTTGATCAGGTATCAGACGTAGTGAAAACCTGGCAAGACTACAGGAAAGTGGCTAGACTTGGAGTGTTTGTGTACTTAAAGAAAGAATCTTGCACATTTTCAACTTTCAGTCACAGATATTTTTTTATAAGAGCAATTGGAGGTCTGAGCCAGCCCTCAAAGCGGAAATCAAAAGCTCCCAGAGAAACATACCCAAGGAATGTGAATCTGATCCAACAACCATACGCAATGCACATACAGTACTGTCAGTCTTATAGGAAGTCTTGCCATATATGGACATCTGGACCCTGAGCTGTTTATCATCACGATAGGCTTGTAGCTGGCTTCAGACATTTCTGGCTTGCCTCAGGTTTAGTTTGCCAGTTAGTTCCTTTCCCAAAATGCTCACCAGGATATTTCTTTAAAATTGTAATAAATACATCTCAAAATTCTGAGTGGTCTGGTTAAAGTTACGTTAGTAGGCTTTTGCTTAAAATGCAGATTCCAAGAAAGACTTACTCTGCTAGCTCAGAAATAGACACAGAATGAAAATAAAGTGATCTATTCCATCATGAGTGTGGTTGCCTGGTATTTCTCTTTCTTAGAAGTTATCTGGTAGCTTATTCTACATATCTGTAGGCATAGGAAGGGCTCTGAAGTAGACCACTTGCTGAACTTTTGCTCATCCTTTTCTGGGGAGATGCGTGAGCTCATGAATTGACAAAGGCAAAGCAAAGACTAAATTTCCCAGGATCTGTCAAGCAACTTATCCATGTTGTGCGATTTGTACTGCTTGGTTAGAGTGATACAAAGCCTTTCACCTTGGAGCCATGACAATGCAAGTCAGCTAATCTTACTAATGGGAGCCATTAGTTCTTCTCTAAAGTGAACCAGAATAAGAAGGCAGGGAGGGGCAGTGGATGGCATAGGGCCTATAGAAATGTTTGCTGCTGAACTTGTGGACCTAGTCCAAATTCCTCAAGATACTGGTTCAGATTCTCTGCTAGCATCAGTCGGGCAGTTCACTGAATGCACTGTTGGCCATCCAGATACTGGGACTTGAAAAGTCCCAGTCCACTGGGCTACAGCAAAATCGTCAGATGCAATTCCCATTAGCAGACCTGAGTTTTGTTGTTTTCTGTAATGTCATTCTTTACGTGTTAACATGCAGTATTTCGTTACTTCTAGAGTCGCTGAGAATGCTGCTTTAAGCACTTGGCTTTATTCTTAAAAAGTAACTGGCGTTTTTGTGAATGTGTGTGGTCTTCAACCAGCAAAGTGATTACTGGAAGTAGAATAATCTAAATGGGTATTCAAAGCACATGTAAAACTATTTGTACGAAAGTGAGATTATAAGTAGTCTGAAGCCAAATGTCCTTGACCTACTGAGCCTCAGATTCAGTTTATCTGATTTTATTCTGAAAAATTTGCCATAGATCTGGTCTTAAAACCACTGTAGGAGTAGCTGTGTCCTGGGTTTTTGTGGGGAAACGTAGAGCCCTTCCACAGCTCACGAAAGTGAGTAAGGAGGGAGGAGGCTTTCACTTGTTTATTTCTCTGATTTGACTGAGGTTCGAAACCTCTTGCTATAGTAAGTCAGCTGGTGTAGGACTGCAGTGAGTCACTAACCACTCCTTTGACAATTGTCCCGTAAATGGTTAACAATTCATAAAAAGTTAGTGTTGCTGGCTGGAGAGGAAATGTGGCCAGGGACTGACTCAGAACATGCACCAGAAATCCTTTTGAGATTCTCAGAGGAACCACGTGGAAAACAGCTGGATGAACACTTCCTCCCACTCTGTCGTGGATTATGTGGGCAGGAATGAATCAGATCTGCTTAGTCTACAATGCATGTGATCTTGTTTTCAGTTTTTCAACCTGCTTTTTTCAGGAGCTGTCAGTGTAAGTTTTGAGGGTTTGTGGGTTTTTTTGCCCCCAAGCTGAGACATCGATGTTTAATTAAGATTTCACCAAATTAGGGACTTCCCTTAACAAATGCAGTTTGATTTGCCATGAACTGTGTGATCTCTTAATTTATATTGTAACTGCTGTGCAGTAGAGGCCTGGGGAGAATCCTGTGGGATACATTTTCCATGTTGTCTCAGAGGATAGGGTCAATGCTTGTACGTGCGTGGGTGACAAATAGAGTGGTTTCTTTGGGGAGAAAAGAAAAGAGAGAAATGTCTCCCCCATTTTTGATGCAGTTCACTGAGTTTGGTGTAGTGGGCTTTTCTGTTAGCACAGTCCTTCCAGAGAAAGTGGAGGAATTGGCTTATTGTGTAGGTCTGTAATGCCTCTGGAGGACTTCATAAGCACACTGCATCAGCTAACCTGCAAAAGAACATAATGTCCTCAACACATCGGCACCGGATTTTGGAGATTGTATGGTTTTTCAGGAAAACGGTTCCCCATGGTTCAGCTGCCAGCTTGGCTGTCTGTTTTTTCAGCAAGTGATGTGTGGTATGTGACCTGTGTAAATACATCTGTACAAGTGACGCAGACAGGGAAACTAGGATGTAACCTACAACAGCCAAGGTGGCTTCCTTATTGACCCACGGATGTGTGTGAAATTTAGCGACTACTGAGCCAGGTCTGAAAAACATCTTAGACTGCTAATCCCTCTGGTGTTGGTGGGAAAGTCTCTGTCAGACCATTTTTCACATGGAGACGAGAAAAGCAGATACTCCAAGAAACGTGCATTGTTAGGGCAGTGGGGACATATTTAAAATATTTTGATTTCCTGCAGGAACTAATTGAGGAAACCTATTTGTTTTGAACATCAATGGTCCCAGGTCTAGAGTTTACAACCGTGTTGCCACAGATGTCTTATTGATGGGTGGCTTTTAAGTAATAAGCATGATGTTGTAAAAGTGGTAGGACTCTCACTAATAGCAAGTGTTTCTGAGCATACTACTCCATTTATAACCCTTTTATTAAAGGGTTTTAAATAGATATCAAGGTTAGATTTTTACTGTATGGTGTTTGTTTTGACCATTTTGGACAATGGGGTCTTTGTGAAGATTGAGCCTAAGAAGTTATTTGTGGTGCATTTCTTTTGAGGAAGTTATCCAGGATGGATCTTGTGGAAAAGTCTAACCTTAATAGCATGGTAGATCTGTATGATTATTTAAGATTCAATTATGACATGGGATGAAAAGACAGTTCATCAACTGCCTTTTTTATTGCCTAAGCTTTGCAAGGTATTTGAAAACCTTAATTCTGTCTTAAACAGTGTTCTTCTGTGAGTTACAAACTTTTTAATAAAAATTTAAGGTGAGTTTTAAAACCATATATGAACTAGCCTCCTTATGTCACTCAGGATACAGAGGGTTGATTTTCAAATTCCCTGGGAACAGTTTTCTTATTTTACCTTCTTAAATTCAGTGACACCTCAGCTAGGCATTCACATATCTTTATTTTTCTTTATCAAGGGCTTGCAAAGAGTGACGGTGGAGTATGGGACTTGAGAAGTACGCTTTCTATTTCTTTTTTGCTATCAAGCTGCCACAGGGGGGAGTAAAAGTTTGGAAAGGACTGTGTTTCCCAAGAAGCCACCGAGGCAAGTGCTGTATTTGTGTGTACCCTGGCCAGTCTCTCATGGTGAGAAAAGCAGGGGCAAAAGAGGAGTGGATGTTCTAGGAATGAAAGGGTTGGTTGGAGAAAGGAGCTGGTAGGTTTCTGCAGCTGGGACAAGCTGAATGGTTCGCTGCTTTGCAAAACCACGCTGTTTTTCTTATTCATTCCTACCAGCTATTCTGTCCAGATGTAAGGAGAATGTGACGGAATTGTTTTCCTGCCTCAGGAGGGAAGATGACATGTGGGAATTGTAAAGTACTTGCAAAATCCCTGCCAGTCTGACAAAAGGCTTTTCCCACATTAGGGCTATTGGCTAATTAAGAAAAAGTGCTAGGCAGAGGCAAGGCAGAGGACACAGTGAGGAAAAGTTTTGCCAGCCTGATAGAAAAGGGTTGTTTTTGTGGGACTGTTAAGTGTTGGTGCAATCCACCCTGTCTGCTTCGCGATGAGTAACCGGACTCTCTATGGGTCCTGTGCAGCCAAGGTGGGGAAGGGGGATGTGTTCCTCATGCCTTGGCCCTGGCTGCGAAGTTGCTCTCTTGTCCCCTGTGTGACCACAACTGCTCTTGCAATGCACAGTCTGAAGCAGTAGTGCAGCTGTCAGCCACCATCCTGCCCTGCCAGTGGGTTTTGCAGAGGAGGGATGTGGGCAGAGATGGGGTTGTAAGAGCGGGAGTTGAAGGAGTGGGCTGGGATTTTGGACTAATGCAGGATACCAAGAGAGTGGAAAGGCACTTATCACTCCTGTTACCTTCTCACCCGTGTGCTGTATTTGAGCATGTCCC
Source organism: Rhagologus leucostigma (assembly GCA_013397725.1). NCBI lineage: Eukaryota > Metazoa > Chordata > Aves > Passeriformes > Rhagologus > Rhagologus leucostigma. The sequence continues at coordinate 850,758 of VZTD01004116.1, forward strand.
CAGAGAAAACCAGCAAAGGTGCTGAGTGGGAAAGGCTAAATAGGGCTGAAGTGAGAGGTGCACACATGTTTGTGTGGAAAGGGTTGCGGTGGAGTGGGGTGGAACGGAGGGAGTGGAGAAAACGGTGTGTGAGGAGAGTGGTGTAGATGAACCAGCCAAGGATGAGGTGGGCTTGGCAGCTTCCTTCCCACTGCCTTTACAGCATTTCACCACCAAGAAACCGTGCTCAGGTCAGTTCAACCACGGGAAAACTCATTTGCCAGAAGAAGAGAGAGGTGTCTGCAGCAAAGTCTGGGTGCTCCTGTTTTCCACACCTTTGGAAGCCTTTTGTTTTCTCTTGCCGTGCTGCACCCAGGAACAAGCTGCATTGAGTGGCACAGTGGAGACACTGCAAGTTTCTTACTTTTTGGGTCTGTGTTGGGGAGTTTTATCACTGCACAACCTAGTCAACAATTTTTGGGAAAGAATGAAATAATTTTCAGAACTTGTTAATGATCAGGAAAACAACTGAAAAGAGTGAATCAGGCACATTTTCTTTTATAAGTCCTCAAGATCTGAGTGCACAGATGTGTAATGAGGTAAAGTGAGAATGAAGGAAAAATTAAAGGAGAAACTCATTTATGCTTCTGCAACCTATCATGAGAAATAACAGTAACACGTGCTAAATGTGTTATTTTAGAATGCAGAGGAGAATATGGCAGGCAAGTCTTTGCTTTTGGTTTTAATGGCAAAAATAGGTTGGGAAGGAAAACCATTATTTGGGTAACATCCTTTTGTGCATTTTGTATATCTGTGATTCCTGGACTTTTGAACTATCATTGGAAGGAGCCTGGGCAAATTCCACATTCTGTATATTTAGCATATTGATAAATTCAGTGCCTGCTCCACAACCTTGTTCTTAACAGATGCAAAAAAGAGAGAATTATTGGTCCAATTTCCAAATAAGACATAAGGAATTTATTTATGTTTTTGGGAGGTAAAGTCCCTAGGTTTGAGTGGAACTTTGTTAAGTATAATGAAATTCTCAAGGAATGCAAGGCTGGTTTTGCTCAACAATAAACATCTAAGATTAAAAAAATACATATACATTTTCCAAACTTGTGCCTAAACCTCAGGTTTCTTGTTTTTAATTAGGGTGGTTGTTGCAAATTCAGAAAGTTAACCAGATATTAAAATGCAAACAGAAAATGATAAAATTAAATAAATTCAGAGCAACTTTTATTTTTTCCCTTAGTTATAGAAGGGATTAAAGTCAGAAGCATAGTGAAGCTTGTACCACAGTTTACTGCACTCACGTTGACTCTTGCAGTAATAAAACCCTGGAGAACACTGACCTGAGTCAGTGTCACAGTGTCACAAAACCTAGACCCTGTCAGAGTGCTTTTACAAAGCACAGTGTCAAGATATTAATTCTGGACATGGTGTGTGTGTTTTGTAACATTTGAAGAGTTAATACATGTACAAAGACAAAACCAAGAGCAAAACCAGCATTAGGTGCTTTGTAATTCCAGTTTCTACGGGTTTTCCATTTTCATCACTTTATTCTTTTTAGGAAAGAAAAGAAAAAGAGAGTAAGTAAGTTTGAGGGAAATTACAGCAATCTTTGTTGAGTCCAACACTTCTACTTGATGTGTCAGCCCTTCTGTTTTGACTCTTCATCGTGGTTTAGGATGAATGGACAGCATAGTCGCTGTAGTGTAATTGAATCATTCTTCTAGTTGAAAACTTATAGATGTGTGTTTCTGCAGCTAGAGATCACGGGTTTGTTCCTGCAGAGGCTTGATTTTTCACTGTGTCCAGGGCTGATTCCTTGTGCACTTTTGACATTTTATTATATAATTGCGGCAAGAAAAACACACATGCTGTACTTCAAGTCAAATTAGTTGAATAGATGAGGTGTCTAATTTTTATTTCTTGAAGGCCACCAGATGAAATCTTGCCAAAGTTATGTTTTCACTCAAAATTCCTTAATTTTTCCTGCTTTTGCTTCAGGCCAACACAGAACAGTACATTCTCATTATTTAATCATAAAAAAAAATAATAATATGAAAACAAAAAAACCACCAAGGTAACAAGAAGATATTCTTCTACAGATGTTTACCAAGACAGCTAAGCAGCAACATAGTTGCAGGAGTTAAAACACATTTGATAATCCTAGAATAAGTGAACAAATGCATTAGAGTTCTGGGGAGAATTAAGATGGGAATAACAGGAAAGCTGGAGAGAAAAAAAACTCCCAAGGTTAAGACATTAGAGTGCCCAGAATTTTTGTGAAGAATTGATGCTGGGATACTTCCTGGTGAAAATAGACCCAGGGTGATCATCTTGCGTAGTGACTGCTCTTGCTTGGAAGGAAGTTTTGAATTTGTAAGTAAATGTAGGGGATGAGATAATTGTTAGGCGTAGTACAGCACCCAGCTGTAGATAGCTTCAGCAGATTGACTGTGGGGCAGTGGTGACACTCTGCCTGACCAGCTCTAACGTGTCATCCCCAGAGCATGAAGGGTAAAACTTTCTTCCTTGCCTTCCTCTGCCCTTTGCACCTTGCTAAGCATTCACTTACTTTTGCATCATTTGTGCATCAAATCCCTGTTCATTTTGGAAGCTTTCTCCTTTTCCTGACCACCATTTTCCCCAACTGAGTCCCAGTGCCTTTTCACCACCTTTCCTCGTTTTGCCTGTGTCTTCCGTGAACTGTATCCTCTCGAAGCTGGCTGTCACTCTTCACCACTGCAGCCCACGTTCCCACAAGTCTCCTTTGCTGTCTTCAGTGCAATGCTCTCCTCCTCAGAAGTTGACTCCTTGGTCTGCTTCTGAGTATGAGCTGATAGTTAAGACTACCTTTGCTAGCCTAGGTGACAAGTTTTTATAAAACAATGTATAGGTGAATGTGGAAGGCTTTTGGGAAGGCCATCAAGAGGTCTTACAGATTTGTTTAGCCTGTACCATAGCTTGGAGGATTGTTGTTAAAACAACTCTGCTTTCCAAGCTGGAAAGGTCACTGTGTTTCTTTAGAATATTTTTGGCGATGTTTCTGTGGTTTGTCAGATCTAAAAATAAACTATGATCAACATACTTTAAAATGATGACAGGATTTTTTAAGAGTATATAAGGCAATTAGATATTTGTTTTCCAGTTGGGGAATCAGTCAGAACTACAGACAAGCTATGAAAATCCCCTTCAGTATTCCAGGACTATTTTTTTGATGTGTCTTCAAAATTGTGAGCATCTGCTTGCCTATCTGTTCATCTGTCTTACATAGTTTATAGAGCCTATCATTTTCTCAACTGAGAGACAAAGACACCAGGAACATTTCTAGTCTTTTCTCCTTAAATTTCTAGGACAACTGGGGAGCTTTGACTGAAGTTTTTTTTTCATTAGAAAGAGAAATCCTGGTGAAATAGACCCTGTGCATTGCTTGTGTTGATCTTCAGCAAAATGAAGCTAAGAAAAAACTCAGAATTCTTTTGCTCTGAAACATGTCAATGATTTGGTTTGATTTTGGAAGGGAGAAATGTTGGGGGAGTTTATTTCAAATCCTCTTTGTGTCAATGACCTACTGGTCTTGATTTTCCTCAAAAACACTTAAAATTTTCACTTTGAGTGACATTTTTTTAATGTCTACCTCTGTAAGTAGGGCTGCAGACATGTTTGGAAACCTAGTGTTCTTCAAAAAGCAGAAAAAACATTTTCTGGCCCACATCAGGGAGCACTTAAAAATATTCTATGATTTGTTTAGACTCATGAAAGCCTATTATGTAAAAGCAAATTTGGTAACGCAGTTTTACCATTTTCTGTCACTGTAGTTGTTCCTAAACCAAATCCCATTGTGACTGTCTGCAGTACAGAGCCTTGGGTTAGGTAGTTCAAAGCATCAGTGTTGGGTACAGGCCAGTGAGCCCAGCAGGTAGGGATCAATCACTGATGACTGCCTTGGAGACCTTCAGCCATCACTGCATTTTCTGTGCTTTCATGTGAGTCCTGTGCTTGAGTGTGCAGTTTAGTTGGGAGTGTGGGTGGAAGCTTTGCTACCTGAAATGGTAGTTGTGTGTTGTGCTTCTTCTCTGCTGGAGTTGCAGGGGGAGTTTCTGAGGCACAGCTGCAGGGATTGGGTCCAATGAGATCTTCTTTGGAGACTCGAGGGTACCAAACTGTTCTCTGATGGCACTCGCACACAAGGACCTTATCTCCCCTCACAGCTGCTTCAAGACCATTTTGTGTTTCTTGAGTTTAATCTAAGTGTTCGAACACTGAACAGCTCTCCAAACTAGTAGTAGTTGGGTTTCTGCCATAAACCCTCAAGCATGGCCCAGAAGGGTGATGTGCCAGAGGCGTTTTCAGAGGGCTCTAGTGTGGGCTGCATTGCTAGTGCCTGCAGGGCAGAGGGCTGCTGCAGGTTATTCCTTCAGGAGTTTTCCTGCCTTTCACAGCCAAGGGCAGTAGCATGCAGCACTGGTCAGTGTTACCAGCAGCTGCCCTTGTGGACTCCCTGCTTTGCAGAGTGGCATGGGGAAGAGCTGAGGGTGGAGCCTTATCTACCTGGTCTGCCACCTCCAGAGTACACAGGTTAGGAAAGTCACCCCTGCATTTAAAGAAAGAAGAAGAAGCAGCATGACCTCTCTATCTGTGCACTGATTTAAATCCCATCCTATTTTAAACCCCATTTTTGACAGCGAGTCTTATCTAAAATTGGCAGAAAAACAGAGGATGTTGCTTCTCATCAGGACAGAGCCTGCATTTAGCTTTCTTTCAAGTAGAGCAATAAAATATGGGAATAGACTTCAGCTTCCCATGTTTTAATTCTTGTTTTTTAATCCCTGTTTTCATTTTTGAAACTCTTTGGATCCAAAAAGACATTTTTTCTCTTTCCACTTCTGATTTGTTTGTTGGACCACTGCCTGCTCACCCTATTCGGATGTCAAGAGACTTTCTATTTTTCCATTTCTGGAATAGTCATTCACGACTTAGTGTTTCTCGTGAAAACCCTCAGAATTTACAGTGTGTTTATTGGGCTCTCACCAACTGCAGTTTCTCTCTTGTAATATTTTGTTTCAAAGTTTCTCTCAGATATATAGATTTGGTTCACAAAATAATTCTGTGGTAAGCCTAGGAGTTTAAGAGACCATCTTCCTAAAAGATCTAGCTAAAAAGCCAATTAAAATGTAAGGGATTTATATAATTTGTTGAACTAGTAGGTTTGAGACATAATGGATGGGGTAAAACATTTTTAATGGTAAACAAATGTGCAAAGGATACCAGTTGTGTGCAGTGTTGCAGGAATGCACAGAAAAACACAGCTTCTGTGTGAAGAGACCATTCTTGGGTCCAGATTTTGCCAATTGTGCTGCACAGATTTAGAGCAGGTTTGTGCAAAAGAACTCGTAAAATCTGGTAAAATAGGGGAGAACCAATAACCTGGGATGGATATTTCCTCAGAGTGCAGTGAAGGTGGTTTACTTTAGGGGTGTTGCTGTTGAAAGGAAGACTGAGGAAGAAGAGATGTGTGGCATAAACTGGAGCAGAAGCAGCAAGAAAGTAAAATGCTGAGGGGGAAGTTCAACAAACTAGAGCAGAAAAACATATGGAGGAGTTACTGAAAGAGCAGACTGGGGTGGGTTTTGCACGAGGACCCGCTGCTGTTCTCCCCAACACTTAATTAGCCTGGTAAAGTGAAATATTAATGGACTTCACCGCTGACTTTTTTCGTTTTTACAGCCATGTAAGTTGAAGGAAGCTGTAGAAGTAAATAGCTGGAATGTGCTACAAGTGTGTGAGAGGGCCAGGGCCACTGAAAAGTGCAGTGAGGCAGGAGCAGTGGATGGAAACTGGTATACTCAGTCTATTAAATAAAAAATCTGCCAAATCAGAGCTGTTCTATGACTGCATTTTTTATTTTACTTCCTTTCTTTCTCTCATTAAAGTGTACAGCTTTAGGATACATAGGCACTTTTGAGGGGCTGGATCAGACAAGGAAAACTGCATATATGGTTTTGTTTGAGTGCTACTCTTTAAGCCTAATGACCTTGTTCATTGAACTATTATAATAATTGTGTTTTAGACATAGCTTAGTTTTAAGCCTGGGCATGAAATAATTCTTTTCTAAAAATCAAGATTCTTTGTGAATCTTTCTTTTCCTGCTGTGGTTCTTGCTGAGTTTAGTCCAGGATATCTCTGAAACTGTGAGCTCCAGATATATCATAAGACAGCCTGTGTTGTGTGGCAGCTGTATGTTTAAGCAGAAAATGCCGGAGGAGATGGCTAAACGTGCATGCAGACTTCTGGGTGTTCATCAGCACAGATTCCAAACATCCTGTTTGGTTGCTGATCACTGATTAGCAGCACAAACAAGACAGATACCTTTAACCACTAAAAGTTATCCCTCTTCTGCTCTCTCTAGACTAGAATTTTGTAAACAGCCAGATGCAGATTTGTTTCCAGGGATCTCACAGTCCAGATTTTGGTGCCAACTATAGTTATTTAAAGCCTATTTAGACTCTCTTGAAAGATGGATTTATAAGGAAAATGTTGACAGATCCTGGCTTCTTGCATCACTGGTGGGAGCCACGATAATATTGATTTCCTCCAGTAGTCTTCCATCAAATGTTCAAAGCAGCCTTTTTTCCTTTGGTGCAAACATCAGAAATGTGGACAGTTTTGTTTTCCTAAACTTGGACAACATCTGTGTTTCGACCATTTCTGTGGGAATGCACTACACCATTTCCCAGTTTCATTAAAAACCACCTTTTTGGCTAAAGTGTGTGCCATTGTAAGCACTTTCACTCTGTCTCATGTATCTTGTTCTAGGAAACTGAGTCTGCCTTTTTCATTCCTCCAGGACTTTCTTCATGTGAGGAGTATCGATGAGAACTGTATTTTTTCCCTCAGAATGCCTTCAAGTTGTTTGTCTTCCTAACCTAGACATCTGGCGTGTTTCCAAGTAGTTAAAGACTCTCAGTGATAGTAAGGTTTTACTGATGCTTATGTTGCTTGTTGACCCAAACCAAAATCAGTGATGATTATATTGAGCTCTGACATCTGGAAAAAGTTATGCTGAAGCCTGGCTGCAGTTTAGTTCTTTACCTTTTGAGACAAGCCTTTTGCATTTGATCTGGGTTGGAAATCTCGAAATCAGATTTGGATGTGCATATAGAAAGAAGGATATAAGAGAAAAATGGAGAAAATGCAGAAGGATCTCAACTATTTCCATTGTTGTATTTTTAAATTCTGCCCAGCTGAAAGGAAGGCACCCATCTAATGTCAGTGTAAAGGCTTGTAAAGTAAAGTGCAAGGTAAAAGTTGCATGTTAGAATGTGTATCCATGTTCTCTGAGCAGTTTTTTCATAAAGCAGTCTTCAGTGCCTGACAGGAAGACTAAGGAAAGATATGTGCTGGCTCATCAGATCCCACTCAGAGCAATAAAGTGCTTTCCGAAAAAGGAACTAGTCTTCTCTGAGCCGGAGAAGGGTAAAACTTACAATCCTCTCAAACTTTTACGTAAGAGTTTGTGAAAGGGCTTGGCCTTGCCTACATGATTCTCATCACGAATGGAAATAGGCAGCCCATCCGAGGGAGTGGCCTTATTTACATGGAAACTCTTTTTCGTAAGAAGAGAAGGCTGGGCCAGCAAAGGTGTGGTTTTATTTACATCCATGCTCTTCCCTTATGAATGGAGTGTGTCTGGAAGGTGTGGTCTCATTTACATCCCGCCTCAACTGCCTTTGGCTTCTCTGCATTCAACCCTTGCCTGTGGCTGGAAAAGGAACTCCTGCAAGCAGAATAAACAGCTGTATGAAAAACATGATTTTTCTGCCTCTGTTTCTTCAGTGTAAGCATTCCTACTGGTATGTACCTGAAAAGGGAAGGCCGTGTTCCTGGGGAGAGAGTTTTAGGTCTGCATAGGTGTGTGTATGTATGTTCATGATTGTGTATGTGCTTGAAATACCAAGATGAACATATCGGGTTTTGTGCTGCCCTGAGTGTTGGAGAGTGCTAGAGCTCTTTCTGAAGAAAGGTAAGAAAAATTAGTTCTTCAAAATGGCTTTTTTTTTTTTTTTTTTTAAGGTGCGTATACAACTTTTTAAAGGTGCTGCTGACAGCTGTGGAAGAAGGCCTGTCTTTGGGGTGTGTGTGTGCGTGCGTGTGTGACATTTCATGTAGCCACTTGCATCGAAGTGAAGCCAACATAAACATGGTAGCAGCATCTCACATAATCTCTGAACCAGGATAGCAGGTTACAGCAAAGGACATGCAGGGCAGTCAGGCACTGGCTATGGTACATGCAGTTGCCATTCAACATTCAGTCCCTTCCTCAACATGTATATGCTGTACATTCAACTGTAGAGGCTATGCTACCTTATGTGAGGAAGCAATGCAGCTGCTACTGGCCTTTTTCTATATTAACTCTGGGATGCAGGTATATTTGTAGCAGAAAGTGGACTGGAGGAACTCTTACATGTGGGTTGTGGAGCATCCAGAAAGCCTTCAAGTTGCTGTTGACTTGGCTGGATTGAATTTACAGAGATTGCTCTAGTCCTTCCCTATTTTTCTTCTTCCACCCATGGCTTATCAGGCACCATCTTTGTTAATTCCAGGCAATAAGAAAGAGAGGGTATAAGAGGTAGTTTGCAGATTTTTCTCTTCCTTTGTTTTCTAAAAAGGAAATTAAAGTATCTTGAATCTACAACACCCTGAGAATTGGTCTAGATGCACGGACATTTAGTGTTATTTTCACTGAGAACACAGCTGTGGTGTTGCTTACATTGTGGGTGGAAAGTGGACAGAGAGTCCCTTCAACGTGAAGCCCTGATGTGTGAAGGTGTCCAAGAGCACTGAATGCTGAAGGAGCTGTAACAAATGCACTGGGACTGGCTGTCCCTGCCATGTTCTGGGATTACTTTGCCGTGACATGCTGTTGCTTAGCACAAGAACAAGGCACTTCCAAGAAGCCTTGTGTGGAGATATGCAGGTTGCAGTCCATTTCTCTGATTCTTCCTGCTGCCTCTGCTATATCTGATTATACTCCTGTAACTCATGGCAAACATCTAGGCATGAGAGCCTAAAGGTACTAATATTTTCAAGTTAGACTCAGAACATGTTTTCAGCTTTAGATACCTCTGAATACCTTTATAAACACCTGACAATGACCCATTTCTCGTCTCCCTGCAGAAACGTGGTGGAACTGGAAGTCTAGCTATCTGCCACACTCTGGTTTAGGAGATGAAACTTAATAAAATATTTCCTCTCTTTTTTGTAACCAAGGCAAGCTGAGGTGCACAAAAATAATTGCATACTGGTCCACTGCAGGAGGAAAAGTGTCTGGCATTGTGTCCCTGGATTGCAGACAGGCAGGAGAGCCAGAATGTTTGTAGTCAGGATCTCTTGCACGTACTCTGGAGCCACAGCTGAAATTTTTAAATTACACACACACATTGCACCACCCGTGAAGACACGTCCTCCAGATGATGTAAACCAAGTGAGTGGTGCATGCTGAGGACACCGTTGTACAGACACCTTTATATACCTGAGGCTCTGACTGGTCTAAACTGCCATGGCAGAGCTGTGTAAGTTAGCCTGGACTGTGTGCTATGCTGTTCTGCTTCTCTGGAGCCAAACTAGGATGTTTAAATAAGGCTTCTGAATCTCTACACTGCCTTGCATTCATGGCTTAGACTGCACTAAGAGACATATACCTCATTTTTAAAATTGGCATAGGTTTCAAAACACAAGGGTGCTTTATAAAATTCTCTGGCTTCTTGATCTTCCTCTCCTCCTTGAACATTCTTCCTCAGGCTTAGCTTCCCTCCTTCATCCCCAGCATTGCGCCTGAGCAAACACTGGTTACATCTGTGTGGGCAAGGGAAGGTGTCTGCCCCCAAAGGCAGCTCTCTGGTGAACGTCCAGCAGCTGTTCCCATGTCCTGATGGACCTGATAGCCCTGCAGCTGCTGTGCATACACCAAAATAGATTGTTTCTCCTGTCAGAGGAGAAGACAGCAAGCGTATAACTTAAGGAAAAGGGATCCAGTGGGAGATAAGAGTGTAGGAGACATTGCTGCAGTTCTATATTTGGAATCGGTTACGTATGTGTGGTAACCCAAATGATGGGTGGACTGCACTTTCTCATTACCAAAATTACATTTCCTTTCATAGCTAGGGTTGGGGATGCATCCAGACATTGCAGAACACATCAGTAGATTTAGTGTGGCTTACTCAGTTTCCATTTATCAGACTGTATCCCAATTATGTTACATTTAGGAAACAGAATAATTTTCTGGTTATAGCACATGGAATTTGTGGCATTCTAATCCTAGTCATCCTGCTGTATGACCTTGGAGAAGTTGTTTTACTACTCTTTGATGGTGAAAAATTAACTCACCCCACGGATGGATTTTAATACCATGCCAAGTTTAAAAAAAATCTGAAGCTAAAGTTAGCCTTCTAAATCCATATTTAGGGGCTAAATGGGATGACTTGTTTCCACAATCCCGAGCACCCAGCAACTGTCTCCTGCTGAGGCCAGCTAGAGATTTTGGGTGTTCAGCAGTCTGAAACATGGAGCAAAAGAAGAGTGAAAGCAGCTGCTTGTGTGTGCATGAAGAGGAACTCACTGATGTGGTGTGGTGAAACAGGGACAGCAGTCTGTCTTTCCTGAGTGGTTGTCACAGTCACAGCAGTAGGGAGATGTAGGTGGGATTAAGCTCACTAATTTTGTTGTCTAAAAGTGGAATGTCTGCCTTAGGCTGGCTGTTCAAGAGCTCTTTAGCAGATCCCTTAGTTCAGTGAATCCAGAACAGCTCTCAATCAGGACACATGAGCATCCCCTTATGTGCCATTCTGCCCAGCTATCTGGATGTGGGATGAATTATCCTCCGGAGGTGCTCATCTCTGTCCATGGAGTTAAGCACTTCATAAATGTTTAGGTGGCTTGCTTGGGCTGTGCTGACTGTAAAGTCAGAGGGTGACTTACAGTGCATTAGTTAAGTCCAAGAGTGTGTCAGAGCTGCCCATAGCTGCAGAGAATGGTAAAACTCTATCACAGGCCTGACGAGTTTGGTTGTGAAAGTTAGGAACAAGCGAAAGCAGGGAGAAATAGTTGAGCCTTGTAAGGAAAAGGAAACATAAACTTGACTGTAGTCATTGAAAACGTATTCCACATGGATGGCATGGTTTGTTTCCACTGGAGAGCTTTGTTCTGTGTTTGAGGTGGAAGATTAATTTTCCCACGGGAGAAATAAGCTTTGAATAAGTCAGCTAAAATGGATTGTTCTTATGTGCAGCACACATCTATAGGAGAAACAGAAGACGTTTACATGCTCCCTGAGGAGGAACTATGACAAGCAGACAATTAACCAATTCCCCCGGATCCCCAGATTTAAAGAACCACGTAATGGCTTAATTGAGTTGAGTTGCTGAGAGTGCAGCGCTGCACTGAGATTCGTGCTGTGAAGTGCGCGATTCCCAGAGGCATCCATCAGGTTTTAAAGAATTGACTTTCCATGCTAATTGACCCAGATGTGCTTGGTTTTACCTCACAATCTCCACTTCATTCAATTACTATTAAAGAGAAGGGAATGAGAAAAAAGGGGACTCCATTTGTCTCATTTATTATATTAAAAGGAAGCTGTCCTAAAGCAACATTTTGTAGGGTTGAACAAATCATTCAACTTCAATTGGAGCAGCATTTATTTCACCTTTTTTTTTTTTTAACTTCCCGAATGACTGAGCATGTATTTTTCAGGGAGTGGAGAATATTAGTTAAGCCACTCTACTTGGCAAAGGAAGAGTAAGCTTAATCACCAGAAGAAATGAGGGTAGTACACATGGAAGGACGGTGTCTCATCTGTCTGACCAGCCAGGGCTGAGCAGCACAGGATGAGGGTTGAGGACTGTCATGCCTTGGTGCAGTGCTGGTCCACCCGAATAATCAATAAATGAAGGAAAAGGTCATTTTTTAGCTATTTATATCTGCTAGAAGGCAAGGAGACAAGTTTGAGAAATAGGCTTTGCAATATGAATCAGCTGCTGAGCTCTTCCATGTACCAGGCCAGTAGACACCTCATTTTGGCAAGATATGGTCATCTTTTATGTGTGTGTAAATGATCCTGGAGGGCACAGAGCAGTTAGTGTAAGACTGAGGTTCCCAGTGCATTCTGTGTGTGTGCAGAACCTGGCTTTTGTTTCTGGTCAATTCACAATGCTTAATTTATTTACAAAGCAAGTATATCTGTGTTGTAGGGAATGAGTCTACCTCTGTAGCTAAATTCCTGGAATACCACCAGAGGCATTCTTCTGTAAGGATGCTGCTGTCTTCTTGGTTAATGACTTCAAGCTTATCTTAAAGAGCGCCAGCAAGAGGTACATCGAGGAACTTCTGTACATTCATATTTAAACAGGCTGTGTATCGCTGAAATAAGTGGAGTTCGTCTGAGTTTACACGGTTGTTAGGGGAGCAGAATTTAGCCCAATGCTTGTGATAAGCCGTGTTTTGTACCATCCAGTCGAGTTATGGAGCTCTGTTGTGAAGTGAAGGAGTTCAAGAAGTTTGCTTCTTTGCTAGGAGTTGTATGCCATATATGGTCAGCTGTTTTTTGCTGCTGTTTTCTTTTTTTTTAACTTAAGAAGGCTCTCCTCCAAACTGCTGAATCATATTGCAACCATAGACCTGGTGATTTTTCAGAATTTGAATCATAGTTGGGCTCCCTGGATATCAAGCTGTGAAGCCACACGTGGGCTCAACAGTTTGGCAACCACCAAGTACAGCTTTGGCAGCATTATATTCACAGTCCAGATGCTGGATGGTTCAGCCACAGCACACAGCATGTTAGAAAGAAGCAACAGCATGACTCAAAGTTGCTTTTTACTTAATTTAAATACCATTGTACTGTTCTCAATGATTAACCTGGATATTAAGAACCAGACTGCTTTAGATCTGTATCCCATCCCAGAAGAAAGTCTCATGTAACAACCCCACATAAAGTGAGAAACCTTCTTTTGGATGTTTTGGAGTTGTATTCTTCCTGTCAAGGTCTTCTGTGAGAAGCTGTCCCAGTTAGGGCCACTTCTGAAGTCAGCTATAGATATATCAGGATTACCAAAAAGCACCAAGGTCCTTTGAAACCTGGTCCGAGGAAACAAGAAAGTCAGGGTGGCACCTGAGATTTGTAAATGTAATATGATCATGTTTTGACTTAATGTTCTGCTTTTACCTTACAAGCTGCAGCGATTAATTGCTTAGCAATAATTAGGAAAGATAGAGGCAGTCCCCGTCAAAGCAGGGTTCTTCTTTAAAACTTCTGCAGACTTTGTCAGTTAAGCTTCTTCTTGCATGTGCTTCATTTTAAATAATGTTCTGTATTGAAATGGTGCGCTTTGAACTTACTGAAGTTTTGTGCACGTGATACAAGAAGCTGAGGAGAGTCTTGGTAATTTGATTCCTTTATCAATATTTCTTAAGGAGTAGAGAATTTAGTCTGTGGAAACAGCTACTGTTGTTTTGCAGGGCATTTAAAACAAAGACCTTTATTTTTTCATAGTGAACACTACATCTGGAAAGGAACAAACAGTGAATCACCTAGTCCGAATTACTTTCTTATGTCTGCAGAAAACATGCTGACAAAAGTTTCAGGGGTTTTTTGTTTTGTTTTTTGAGAATGACTGTGAGACTCATGGTAGCAAATTCTTCATTAATTGGATCTAATTTATTTCAGCAAAATCCTAAACTTGAAACCTAGACAGACATAAAAACAGGGAACTTGTTTAAAAAATACTTGCAAAATGCAAGAAAGTTCCAGTAAAAATTTGACTATTGGAGGTTCATCCTTGAGGCAGAACTGGTGATTCCTCTGTGCCTGTTGTGCTGAAACTGAGCCTTGAAGGTAAAATACCTGGTAATATACCAGGGATTTTTTCTGGCCGAAGGGTTAAACTGAGCATTTTTGTGGGAAGACACTACTGGAGCTGCGTAGGGCTTGTGCTAGAGCAGGAGACACCACAGAGGTGAGCAGAAGGCAACTTTTGTATGCCAGTCTCAGTGCTGAGCAGATAGACAGGAGGCTCAAGGGGAGTATTGTATCAAAAGAAAGAAGGGATTTTGGGACAAGGAGAAGGGGTTTTGGAAGAAAAAGGGCTTCTTGGGGTCTGTGACATGGAAAAGAGAATAGTTCAGTTGTTTTGATGTGGAGGAAGAGTCTTGAAGAGAAAATTAGGAGAAGAGGATGAAAATATGAAGGCACCAAGACAACTTTTTGGTTGTCTTGCTTTGTATTTCAGCAGCTGTGTTAAAACTGAGTCCCTCAGAGAAGAACATTAATGAAGTGAAACAGCACAGGCCCTCAAAACAGAACAAAAAGACTGGAAGGAGAGAAGACCTAGGCAAATAATATAATCAGAGAGTTCAATGACAGCAAATTGAACTGGCCAAAGAACCTGGAAATTTTACAATAGTCTTTTTCTCAAGAAATATGTATAATATTTATCTAAATAGAAAGTAGTAGCCTTTTGCACTGTTCTATGTAATTTCCATTTTCCACTACAATCAGCTACCTGAATGCTCATTTATTGAGAAGAACAGAAAGGGTTTGAATAGAGCTTTCCATGAACATTTTATTATAAGAGGTGAGATCTACAGGAGGAATTAAGAAAACTTGAACCAATGAAGGCCTTGCTTCACTTATTCGTGGAGATTCTTCAGTCTTCAGATGGGAGAAAGCAGGCTCAGATAAGATGTGTAAGTTCAAGTCAGAAAACTTCACCCTCAGTGGATCTAACTGTCAAAGCAATTAAAGCATCTCTTCTGATGTGTATTAATTATTATTTATTTCTTATCCAGGAGCCCAGTGAAGAATTAATGAAATACCTGAAGGTCAGCTCAGTAGTGAAGTTGTACATTATTGTGGTCTTGTTTATGGCAGCAGAAGGTCAGGTCAGAGACTGACTGGTTATGTTGACAGTTTGTGTTAGTACTGCGATACAGAAATATTTTGCTTTTGCAAAAGCAAAAATAATTCTCCCAGGAATAAGTTGCAGAAAAATGTATGTGATATTTTTATCCAAATGAAATATATCCCACAATTTTTATTAATAGAATTGAAAAGGAACTAGAGGAAACTTTTAAAGCCAGAGTGCTTTGTTTCTTTGGAACCAGAACAACCATAATGAAAGCAGATGCTTACCTGGCATACAAGATTCACCACTTAAAACATCCAAGCAGCAAAAGGCTTGCTGTGTTCCTGGAATTATGAGATACACATCAAATGCTTAAATTAGTCAAAGACATAGTCATACTTGGTTCGAAGAAATCTGTGTGCTGCTTCATGTCTGCCTACATTCTGAGCTATTAAGTGTCTTAGATACCATTAATCCTATTCTGCATTTTCTTTTTAGAGCATAATATTCTCATACTACAGTTATCAGAAATTTTGCATCAAAGGTTTCATAATACGCAATTCCAGGGGGTTTATGTGTGTGCTTATAGAAAGACATCATCAGTTTAATCTCGTGGGAAGTGGAAGTGCTAACTCACATTAAACCCTGTTCCATCTTATAGCAGGCTAGAAAGACATTGTTGAAATGTGGAATCTGCAGGAATACTCTCACTTTCCTTGGGCACAGTGACTGAAGGTATTGCACTGTCACTGTTGGGGTGGCCATGACACACAAACACAAACACTGCACTGGATTTATGGCATGAAAGTGTTATATTTGAGGAAGAACACATATTTATAGACTATTCTATGTTATCATTCGTGTTATAATACATTGGCTACTAAACTACAACAATGGATTCGTTGGCTATCATTTAACTACAATATAATACTATTGGATACCTGTAACAAAAGCATTCAGACATTCAGAAAAATAACAGGTGTGGATATATTGCCGTTTTCTCTTTCTATTGTTTTGGATTCTGTAGTTCTGTTGATACTACACCTCCCCAGGTAAAGCTGATTATATTCTTCTCCTGGGCTTTTCTCACGAGTAGAAGTTAACCATGTCCGAATTGAGATCTGTGAAGCCTTCAGACCATCTCTCGGCACCAACATTGCACCAGGTGCAACACAGGATTTATCAAGAGACTTTATTCTCTTAAATAATAATTTCTAGCCAGATACCTCAATTTAAATACCTTTTAAATGGGAAAGCAAATCCTAGAATTTCTTATCTTTACTACAAATTCCAAACTCGGCAGTATATTTGGAAGAAAACAAGACATAGGTAAGGGACTGAGAATTACAAAGAAGTCCTGAAGCTCTACTCCTCTCCCCCTGAATTAACAACCAAACTAACAAATTGGTTTTGTTACCTCAAGACAAGAAACATACAGTGTGTACTGAGAATGCTCAACTGCAGAATGGAATTGAAATGCCACAGGGTTTTTCCTCCTGGCAGGGAGAAGAACAAGTACAAAGTTGGGAGGATATTATTAAAACTCTTCAGTCCATTGTGTAATATGTAAACTAGGAAACATTTCTTAGGGAATATACAATACCAGTGGTTACTATATATACCTACGTATCACAGAATTGTTGAATAATTTGGGTTGGAAGGGACTCTGAAGATTGTCTCATTCCAACCCTTCTGCCATGGGCAGATTCACATTCCACTAGACCAGGCTGCTCATCCAACCTGGCCTTGAACACTTCCAGTGATGAGGCAACCACAGCTTCTCTGGGCAACCTTTTCCAGTGCCTCACCACCCTCACAGTAAAGGATTTCTTCCTAATATCTAAACTAAACCTGCCCTCTTCTGGTTTAAAGCCATTAGTCTTGTCCTGTCACTACATGCCCCTTCTAAAACATCTCTCTCAAGTTCTTTTGGAGGACACCTTTGTACTGGAAGACTGCTGTAAGGTCTCCCTGGAGCTTTCTTTTCTCCAGGGTAAACAGCCTCAACTCTCTTAGCCTGTCTTCATAGGAGAATTTCTCCAGCCCTCTGATCATCTTTATGGCCCTCCTCTGGACTCACTCCAAGAAGTCCACATCCTTCTTACGTTAGGGGTCCCAGAGCTGGATGCAGCACTCCAGCTGGGATCTCACAAGGGCAGAGTAGAGGGGCAGAATCACCTGCCTTGACCTGCTGGCCATGATGCTTTTAATACAGCTCAGGATGCAGTTGGCTTTCTGGGCTGTGAGTGCACATTGATGGCCTGTGTCCAGCATTTCATCTACCGTCACCCCCTAGTCCTTCTCTGCAGGGCTGCTCTCAAACAATTCTCTGCCCAGTCTAGATTTGTGCTTGGGATTGTCCTGACCCTCCTGCAGGACCACACACTTGGCCTCTTGTTCTGGGTTACAGTGTATACTATTACCATCCTCATGAGCTGTTGAAACCAGGTGTAGCAATGTTCCCTGCCTCCTCCCTCCAGACTATCTCCTGTTAATGGGCCCATCAACGCCTTGCCTCATGACTCACCATCCCACTGTGAGATGCTGCGCCCAGGGGGAAGGAGCCAAGCATTCCCACCTGGATATAGTTTGGGGTTTGGAACAGCACAAGCAGCCTTTTTCCACTGGATTCCCAGAGGACAAGAGCTACACAACCACCACTGGACTTTCTGAGGAGGACCAGACTTTTCCTACAAGATCACTGCTTCAACGGAACCACTTCAGAGAGAACTGCAGCTATCACCTGATCGGACTGCTACCACCACCCTGCCTGGCAGGGTGTCAGGTCATACCCTGTCTCTGTCAGGCTAAACCAGTGTTTCTGTAGTATTGCTTTGTTATATATTTATATTAGTAAAAGAACTGTTATTCCTATTCCTCATATCTTTGCCTGAAAACCCCTCAATTTCAAATTTATAGTGTTTCAGAGGGAAGGGGGTTGCATTTTCCATTCCAAGGGAGGTTCCTGCCTTCCTTAGTAGACACTTGTCTTTCAAACCAAGACACCTTTGCACAGTCCCACCTCTCAAGCTTCTCCAGGCCCCTCTGGAGGGATCCCTTTCCTCCAGCCTGTTGACTGCCCCACACAGCTTGGTGTCATTGGCAAACTTGCTGAGGGTGCCTTGATCCTGCTGCCCATATCACTGACAAAGATGTCAGTGCTGGTCCCTATGCCAGCCCTGAGGAAGGCTGCTACTCACTGGTCTCCACTGGGACATCACACCACAGCTCTCGTAGTGTGACTCTGCAGACCATTCCTTGTCCATTGAGTGGTTCATATGTCAAATTCATGTCTCTCCAGTTGAGAGACAAGGATGCTATGCAGGACAGTGTCAAATGTCTAAGTAGATGACATCAGTTGCTCTTCCCTACATGCATAGTTTTGAAATGAGATAGTGGTTTTCTCACTGCTAAGATATAGTACAGAACAATTATTCCCCTATTTACCCCAGTATAGCTGGGATGTTATTAATTTCTTTGTTTCATTTTTGCTCTATAAGAACAATATCTGAAGTAATCTGTGTGGGTTGCTTTCTGAGACCTCCAATTTAACTGATTTCTCCCTTCCATTACTGGAACAATAAGAGGTATCTTTTTTCTTAGTTGTCCCAACCTCTCACAATCACAGAGTGAGATCTTATCAAGCCCTCTGATTTTGTTTTCCTGGGTGTTTGGTCTCATTAGAAGAAGGTTTTGAATGCATTTCTTTAAGAACGCGATACAGATAAAGAAATCTGCATTCAGTGAGGTCAGAGTTACTATAGGACATTGTGGGAAAATTACTGGTAGGAAGCTAAGGAGAGGATCAAGGAAAGTTGAAAGAGTTGTGTGAGACAGGCATTAACTTTTCTAGTCCACTGAGAATTTTAAGTATATTTCCTGGATCTGTGTTCCTCCACCCACACAGCCAGAAAATAAACTTCACGGACCAATTTCTAGGAGCATAGACTTCTTTACAAAGAACATTATTACCTGGAAAATACATTCTCTTTTTCAAAGTGCACCTTTTGGCTGTACTTGACCTAAAGAACTTGTCTGGCAAGAACGTGACTTTCTTTTACATTGGCATTGAAAGAATTAGTTCAACCCTTTTTTTTTCTCTGCCAGTTCTGTTTCTGCGGGCCCTGCAGAAACATAGTTGTTGACTGGTTCCTAGTACATTAATGGCAAAATAGCCTTTTCAAGAAATTGAAATCAAGAGCTTTCTCCTCAGTCCTTGCTAGAATACTTGTCCAAAAAAGATTGTAACTTGAAAGGAAAATAAAATACCTGATTGAAAGTAAATAACGAAATCACAGATAAAACTGTAGATGCTATAGCTCTTTGCTTAGCCTCTTCATCTTCCTGCAAAAAGAGTGGTTTGTCTACACTGTGACTTCTCAGTATAAAACAGTAGGAATTGTATTCTCTATTCTAGTTTGATATCAGCTGGTAATCACCTTAAAGACAGCATTCATAAATTACTCTATGTACTTGAGAGCAGCAATTCTTTTTTCCACGCCAAATACCTATACTGTATGTTGTACTGCTGGATTGCCTGGACTTGTAGGAAAGTTGGTTTTCCAGATGGTGTTTGTGAAAAGTTCTGAGCCATAAGTACAAATGAATCAAGCAACACCACAAAGAAGGGAAATAGCATAAAATCTTTCATTTCTACTCAGAGAGGTAATTTATCCAGTGCTGACTGTATCACCGTTGTGCATGTGTAGTGTGCAGTGAGTGAGTATTCCTGTCGTGCATGGATGAGCATCCCCATCACGCTTTCTAGGTACAGATTTACTCAAGGGTCAGGAGCCTGTTGCTCATTTCTCCTCCCTTCTCCCTGTACTGCTGCCACAGGAACACTTGCTGCTCAGATCATGTGAGGCTTGCTCTGTTCTCCTACCTAATACTGCTTGCAGCTGCATGCAGCCTTTCATGTTTACTTCATCTTGGAGTTGTTGGTCTGCTGGGAAGGAAATCCAGCCACGAGACATTTTAAGTAGTGGTTTGATCTTTGTCAATGAGATCGACTCAATTTAGACACGTTCCCTTGAGAGGTCAAATCTGGACTGGAATATGTTAAGGGCTGTCAGAACACTGTAAGCAGGGAAGGCAGACATTGCAGCCACCAAGGGTTTGATTCCAGCAGAGAGTCTTGTAAATGGGGATGTTTAATAGACCGTGGAGAAGTTAAAAGGAAGGATTAGACAAATGGTGGGGTCAAGTACACTTAAATAATCATAAATGCATAGGGTGGTGCTGTAATTAAAAATGCTCCTGGACTCACTCAGTTGGCCTCAGCATCAGAGCCATGCCTAGTACAGCCATAGCTTTGGTTCAAAGCAGCTTCTGTAATTGGCCCAAATCATATGAAAGCTTTAAAACTTATACTTAGGGTTAAACTTAAAAAAAAAACAGGGTGGGAGAAAATACACTAATGATTCAGACTCTTGAATAAACAATTTAACCATACTGTAAGTGTAAGTGAAAGTATTCATGATAGCTGTTTGGAAAGCAATTTTTTGCACAAAAAAAATTTCAATTCTCATTTTATCATGTTAAAAGGAAACTATTCTCAATAAGTTAAACGTGTTACCCAAAGAGCCCTGGTAAATGTTATTAGATACACTTTGATACTAAACATCTGTAAAAAGCATAAGCAACTTTTATTTTTTAAAATAAAATGGCATTTTTTATTGAAAAAATGTTTCTTGACTATTTTGCTATCTTTAGCAAACACACAAGAGTTATGCAACTCCATTAAATGCTTAGAATAATATTTCCTATGCGCACTTTGCTTGTTAGGTTGAAAGAGTGTTTTCTCACACACCAGGCCAGAATCACATGACGAAATTCAAACTGATTGCTTTAGGCTTTCATTCTCTTTGATTACTTATTTGGGTCAGACGTTTAGAAAGAAGATAAATATCATATTAAAAATATTGATCTTTTCCTTGAAAACACATTTTGACACAACTTTGAGAGCTGCTGCTCTGTGCTTTGTGATATGCTTCTTGGAAAGTTCAATTTCAGATTTACTTATATTTTTTGAGGGACAGGAAGTTGATAAATGACCTTCTCACAGCATTGATGGAAATGTATGAGCCTAAGGTCTGTAACTGCTGGCAAGAAAGATGAGGCAGGAAAGGGCAGCCTGCTAATAAAAGGATTATTCAGGATATGATACTTATGTGACCCAAAATAGCACTTCTGCTTCTCTCATATTATATTTCTTGTAGTTGGCATATGAAAATTCAGCTGTGATCCTGGCTTCTTAAAAACCCTTTTTGCATGAAAAGTGACCTTTCTTCCTTAAATGTCCTGGCCTCCCTTGGTCCTTATGCCAATTTCAGCCATGTAGAAAGGAAGAAAGTAGCTTATCCTGCCACTCTAGCAAAGGTTTTCAGGAAACTGAAACAAGGACTGGGTCTGGAGTTTATGTGAAAACTGGTGGAGCTACACTGGAACCTGTTTAGCAACAATTAAACTGATGAAGATTAGCTAAATTCTACTGCTAAAAATATTTTCTAAAGTTTTTAAAAATAACGTTTTATACCATAGGCAAAAGGAAGAATCAGTAATACAACGGTTGCCTTGGAATACCAGTTGCCTGACAGGAGCACTGGGGTCTGAGGAGCATTTCAGAGGGAGGTGGTGGAGTTGCCCTCCCAGAGTCTTTTCAAGCAGCATTTTCAGGTGTTCTGGTCAAACAGCTGTTAGGCCATTGGTCTGGAGAGAAAAGTTTAATAACCCTTGAGAACTCTTTTGCCAGATGTTGGTAATCACATTTCAGTTTTTTAGCATGAAGCTCTCAAGTGATTTGTGAAAATCCAGAATCCTGCCTTTCTTTGTGAATAAAGAAGACCTGTATTTCTTGCCAGTATAATGTGCAGAAAGTGTTTATTCCTTTATTCTGTCCCTGAAGGGGATACATTCTCTTAGTACTGTACATTTTGAGATTGGGCAAAGCATGAAAGCAAAATCATGAGGAGCTATGTTTCTGCCTGGTTCTTAGTAAGATAATAGGGACTCTCACAGGGGATAAATGTAAGCTGCTTTGTTACTTATTTTCTTAACATTATTTATTGTGTTCTGCCCATTCTGAAAGGTGCAGGCGGGCGAACAGAAAACTGCCTTTCCTCTTCAGTATTTTGCGTGAAAGGAACAGCACATTCTCCTGTGCCTTTTCAGTACTACACAGATACTTCTGAGTTTGTACAGCACAACAAGGACTTGCTCCAAGGTGGTAATTTCAGGCAACTCATTCAGAGTAGTGATTTTCTGTGCAAAAGCAGATCCGTTCTCTGCCAGTGATGCCCTGTTCCCTGCTAGGAGGCAGCTGAGGGGTTGCTCTTTGCCCAGTGGTCATGGGGTGGGCAAGCCTGTGCAAGGACCCTCTGGTTGGAACCTGGGGCTGAACCCCTCTTGCAGACGTACAACACCAAAGGCACCTGGTCTGGGCAACAGGAGAGGCTGGAGCTGCATCTCTCCATCAGGGCTGAACTCTTTCCTCACATGAAAGCTTCCATTTCACCCCAGGCACTCCTGGAACGTGGGTGCAGTGACCAAGACTGGTCCCACTACAGTGCCATACAGGCTGCAAGCAGTGGCAGATGGAGCAGCCTGCTGAGGAAAGACTATGCATCATGAGGTCTCAAGGCAAGTATTCAAGCAAGGGTTAAAATGGCTGGACAGCTTGCCCACTAGAAAACATGGGGTTTTTTCCATAGTCACTTCCCAGTCTTGGATATACAGTCTCTAGTTACTGGAGGGATTCAGAGCTGGCACAGGGAGCCTCTTAAGTATTAGGCTGCCCTGTGTGCTTGGCACCAAATTCAGACAATTTTGAGAGTAGTTCAGATCTTCTGGAGGGTGGTTTTATTTTGTTTTGTTTTGTTTTGGATTTTTTTCTATTTTTTTATTTCTTTCCATAAGAAAGCAGTTCTATTTTTAGGACTTGGCCCAAATTGTTGAACCCAGTGGTTTTACTGTTGTTGTTTTTCCTCTCTTCAATCAAACTGAAGTGGTTCTGGCTGATCCGACAAGCAATGTTGCTGCGTCTCTTAAAGTTACACTCAAGTAGATTTTGTGATTGCTTGGGCGCGTGTGTTTGCATGGAAAGTTTCTCTCAACTTCCAGGAATAAAAGGAGTCCTGACTTCTTCCAAATCTATACTCCATGCTTGTAAATGTCTCTATTAAGACTGGTTTTGTGGAACATTGTGAAGGGAGGCTGGCCTAAAACATGATATATTACTAAATTGAATTTTATATTTGAAGTTTTGCTCCCTAATCTCTTTTGTTCTTTCTTGCTGCAGCTGTTTCAATGTATAATGTTTGTCTTCAACCCACGTAGATACCAGAATACCCCATTTTTATCACCTGTGGAAAATCAGACATCATAACAAACTGATGACCGAGAGCAGTGACTGAAGCAGTGATAAGTATCCCTATCACCTCTCTCTTTGAATACAGCACACATGTAGACCCTGCTCACCCAAGTTAGCTTTTGGATGAAAGGGAATATTGCTTCCTCTTCATGGTGCTATGCTTCAACTAATCAGCTTTTCCATCTGTGCTGGTTCCAGGGCTCAGGGGATTAAGGGTTGTTTGGAAAGCTACCCGTTTTCTTCCTCTATGCACAGTGTTTATGTTGCCACTTGCACTCACTTCGTCTGAGAGCATCTGTCCTTCTGTTGCACAGGATGTCTGAGCAGGGAGGAGGGCACATGCCTGTGACTGGCTGGTTTGGGAGCTTTCCAAAGACATAGGATTTCCCCCAGTTTTGAGGGACCAAAGTGAGTAGCAGTCAGCCACTTCCCATGGAACCGCAAATGTCAACAAGGCCCCTGTAGACTGTCCTGAGGTCATTTTTCCAAAGCATGGCTGGACACCTCTGCTTCGTGTTGTAATTTAGGCAGTTTTCCTGCAGGCTGAGACTGATTTGAAGAGGGGAAGGCACCTTCCAACAACTCTGAGTACAACACATGGTGCCCTGAGGGCAGAGTTAAAAATCTGTGCCTGTCCTCAGGGTTTCCCTGTTTGCTGCTGGAGAGCTGTCTGCTTGGAGTCATTCTCAGCAATGCAGAGTGGATTCCCTGTAGCCACCTCCTGCACAGTGCCTGGTAGGGGCCAAGAATCACCAGGCTGGGTGCTGGTTTTCTAAACACATTCCTTCATCCCACCTTTGGATCACTTTCTGGATGTAGACTTATGCTCTTACTAATAATGAGTACAGGCTTCAGATCTTCCTTGCAGAGCTTAAAAGCATCCAGAAGATCTTTTTAAAAAAATTTGAGAGCTGTCATCAAAACCATAATGAATTGCCAAACCATTTTCCACAGTTTCCAAATGTAAGTCTAGCCCCAGGTCTTAAATCCTATGAAAAAAAAAGACATTTATATGAAGTTTAGCATGTCCTGGGTCAGAAATACCCCTGATGTTTTTCTGCCTCTGGCCCTGGCTTCTAGATGATCAGAAGTGTGTGAACCTCAAAACTAGCCATACTTTCCCTTGATTTCCATTTTGTTTTTCTTAGGCAGTTATGGCATTTTTTTTTCTTAGATCAGGTTAAAATTAATGAACATTCAAGAACCATTTAGTCTGTTTTACTTACTTTTTCACTTTTTTGCCAGCACTCTAACAATGCAATATTCACCTAGCAAAGAGACTTAGATCATTATATGCTAAAAAGTACATTTTTCAAAGGAATGGAGGCATTTGCTTCAGTTTCCTAGGCAAATTCTCACGCAAGTAATTACATTCTGCCTACTGCATTCCTCTGCCACTTCAATTGGATATGGTGTTCCTCCTCAGTTTGTTCCCTACACTTTTGCATAGCATTATTGACTACTGTTAAATATTTGCTGTCCACCATCCCAGCAGTGACTTCACTATAAAGCCAGTGATCGAAGTAAGCCACAAGATAAATAAAATTAGGAGCATATTCTTGTGGAATTTACCATCCAAAATACTTGTTAGTCCAGAAATTCTAGAGGAAAGTGTTTTTAAGCAGGACTAGGTAGTACAATAACTTATGACATTAATCAGCAACATAATCAGCTGTGGTTGTTTTGAAATGAGGAATATTTGATGTTGACTTTGGCACAGCAATATAAAAGGGTCACTGTGGGCCATGTGTACTGGTACCGTCAAACTGTGACCGCTGTTTTACAACAGAAGTTACACTGGTGAGTGAATTTGAGCATGTTTGCTGTTCGTAGAGGAAAAGAATGATCAGCACTACACAACCCACAGGAAAAATCTGGAGAAGAAGAGATGAGGGCTCCTCTCTTGGTGTGCTCACAGTAGGTGTAAGTTCAGGTCTGAGTTGAAACAGCCTGATACATGATCACTAGATAATTCCAGGGAACTTTTCCGCTACTCCCTCATAATCAGAGCATTTCAGAGCTCCCTGACAGAAGTAAGTCTTTTTTCCCCTCACATTTCAGCACATTCATTCAGTAATGGCAGAATTGGGAACTGTGAAGCTAGTGTTAGAATACTAATTTTAGCTTTTCTTTGATTCCCCTATGTTACAGAAAAAAATATCCCTTAATTTGCATAGTCCTTTTCCTTGCAACTCTCAGCCTTTAACACATTCAGTGGAGTCAACCAAAACCACTGCTACTTGCTTACCCTGAAATGATACCAATTGATTTGATTTCACCCTGGGCATGCTCTGTATTTCACTGGGAGGGATACCAGACCCAATGATCCCATAGATGTTCTTGGGTCGAGCCTGGGGCTGTGCTGCATTCCAGGCCCACCTGCTGGCTGGCTGCACAGGGGCTAAGGTCAGGGTGGACTTGGGGAAAGCCACCCTCCATACCGTGGAGTGACAGAACCTGATGACCAAACCATGCCAAAGTCTTTAAGAAGGAGGAGAGTTTTTGTGGGCAGAGAAGGAAAACAAGGCAAGGCAAGAATAATTTCCTCTAGAAGCTGTCATTATGGAGGAACTGCTGAATATGTCAAGAATTTACTGCTCAGATGCAGGAAATTCAGCTGAACAAACCTAAATGTGACCCAACATGGCTGCTGGAAAACTAAAATAATGAAGTATCTGACCTTATTCTGTATGTTTCCTATAGTGGAAATTTCTCTGGTAGCTCTGAAATCCAGTGGTCTGTTGTCATTTGGTGTTGAGCAGTAATGGCACAAGTGGGAAGCTGTGGAAAAGCACTCATGGAAGTGAGAACTGTGGCCTTTGATCCTGTCCTTATTCCCCTACCAGTCTTCAGGTTTTTTTAGTATCTGGCTTATTTTGATTGATATGTGATGCCATTATGCTCCCAGATTTATGTTTCATTGATGTAAATGGTTTTTGTTGGTCCATGCCAGGAAAGAAACAGTGGCAGCCATTGGCCTGCACTTCCATAGCAGAGTCAGGCAAGGGAGGGAGGTGAGGGTTCCTTTGGGGTAGAGGAAGGAAGGGACTCCAAGTCGGAACTGTCCATACTTTGAAAGGAAATAGAATTCTAATTTAATTGCCTCTAAATCTTAAAGTCTGCTTGTTACCAGCTGACAGATGGTGGGTGCTTACAGATACTCCAGCCCTCCTGGTCGTTTTCCTTCCTTCTTTTTAATTTTTCCTGAAGGAGATGCCAGAACTCATATTACCTCAATAAAGTAAGAACTTCAGAAAGCAACTCAAGCAACAGTTTTTGAACACAAAACTGTAAGACAGCATATTTTTGTGAAGTGCGCACTGAGTTCAGAATTGTTTATGACTTGTTTTGCTTAATCTCTTCAATTTGCACGTATATTCTGCTACTTTGAACTGAGAAGAGCAAATATCCTGCTCTTCTCAGAAACATTTTCGTGTACTTAGATGATCAGAAAAAACAAGGAAAAAATATTACGAAGAAATTGGTATTTGTGATGCACCATAACTCTACACAGCAAACATTCTAAGTTTGTAAAGCTTAGAAGCTTGCTGAACTTCCTCTGCGTGTTTCCAGTGTTTTAGTATTCCTTGTAAGATGTTTGCCCTAATGGGTTTCACAGGTGCATTGCTTTACAATTGCTTAATGTATCATATATCAAATGTCTTTCCAGTTTTTCTTATTTGTGGATCATAGAAATGTCACGTAATTACAATTATCTCTTGCTTGACAAACACCTGGAAAGCAATACAATTTGTTTCATGACAGAAGGTTGTTTTGATCAAGAAACCAAGGACAGATTTCATTTTTTGTTGTTGTTTTTGGATTTAGTTCTCCTAAAAAGAATTTTTGTCCTTTTTAATGCTTATTTTTTCCTGGTGGACTTGCCCTGTTTTTTGTTTGGTTGTATTTTTACATACATAGAGACAGAGGCTGGTAATCTTTCATATAATTTGAAATCTAGCACGAGTGAGTTCTGTACTCTGCAAGTTTTTTGGTTTCCTTTCTAGAGGAAACCTCTAACAGGGAGGTATTTAGACCTTCACCACACCCCCTAAGGCTGTGAAGCCTATGGGCACTGCCCATTGCAACAAACCAGAAGGTTCCTCATTCTCTTGATGTTGCACTAGGAGTGGAAATGTCAACAAAGGTGTGTTTAGAACAGAAGAACATGATATAAATATGTAAAGACCCCATTCCTACAAGGCAACAGTGATGGTGTGATCAGCAGTGTGATTATCAGAAAGAAGCACAAAGCTGCTCCCCCAGTGACACCAGCACAAGCACAAGGTTATAGCACTAGATGGTCAGCAGGCATGAAGCTTGTGCCACAGCAGATATGGGTGAGGATACTGAGTTGTTGAGTGCTGGAAGCATCCATGACTCAGTTGCAGCTATCAGACCTCATGAGAAGAAATAGGAAGGTTGGAGGGTGAGGGGAGATGATGAGGCAGGACCTCCAGGGACATCTGGTCAACCCCACTAGGCCTCTTCACCTTCTGACAGTGCTACAACATGAGGGCAAAGGGAAATAAAAATGTAGCTGCTTTACTAGAAAAGATTAAGAATCACTGGACCGGAGCTTGAGAGGGGAAAGAAAGAAGTATCTTAAAAAGTGACATCTGTAAATATTTTTCCTGTCAGTGTAACATTTCTTCTTTTGGGAGAGACAACTCAAATCCACAGGCTTCAGGAGTAAGAGAAAAGGCCACTCAGGTTTCCAGGTCAGGCTTGGGTCTCCTGTTCTGCATGTTCTCTCTGCTTGGTCTCCAGCTCCCTTGCTGGGAGCCAGGAAGGGCAGAGTATGGCCAACAGGCCAGGTTCTTCTGATCACAGCTATCCCTCTGTATGCTTGCCTGGTGTGTGGCCCTTGCTAATGCCGGCTGAAACATTCTGCATGTTTTTATAGAATTGTAGAATAGTTTGGGTTGGAAGGGACCTTTAAAGGTAATCTAGTTCCAAACCGCCTGCCATAAGCAGAGACAATTTCAGCTAGATTATGTCGCTCAGAGCCCCATCCAGCCTGACCTTGAATGTTTCCAGGGATGGGGCAACCACCACCTCACTGGGAAATCTGTTGGTTCCAGTGTTTTACCACCCTCATCATAAGAGAATTTCTTCCCCATATCTAGTCTGAATCCACCCTCTTTTAGTTTAAAATCATTACCCATTGTCCTATCACCACAGGCCTGCTAAAAAGTCTGTCCCCACGTTTCTTGTAGACCCCCTTTAGGTACTGGAAGGCTGCAACCAGGTCTCCCCAGAGCCTTCTCTTCTCCAGGCTGAATAGCCCCAACTCCCTTCATAGGAGAGGTACTCCAACCCTCTGATCATCTTTATGGTCTCCCACTGGGCTTGACTCAATGACATTCCTGTGCTAAGGACTCCAGAGCTGGATGCAGTACTCCAGGTGGAGTCTCACCAGAATGGAGCAGAGGGGCAGAATCACCTGCTGGCTATGCTGACACTTTTTTTTAGCAATGAGCATTTCCCCTTTGTACAAATAGGGGCAACACGGATAGCTTGGTCATTCTTCTGGCTTTAATGGGGTTCTGCAGGGGTTTGGACCATGAATATGCTTTACCACATGATATCCCTAAGAGCTGCTGTTCCACTGTCATCTCCTGGGTGCATGTGAATGTTTCAGGGGCAGCCATCTGTCTGTCTATGTGCACACATGGCTAACTGGGTGCAGCTGTATGGCCCTCAGCTGAAGGTCTGTAACACTGCCCTTGCATTTGGCTCAGCTTTCAAGAGCTTATTTGACTACCAGGTGTCCTGGCATGGTAGATGCAAGACCAGCCCACTCAGGGAGGGTTACATGGGAAATGCCAAGCACTATTACCACATGGATTTTTCAAGGCAAGAGAGATCTTCTCCTGGCCCATCAAACCTGCTGTAGGATTGTACCCCAGTCTCATTGTACAAAGTTGCTCTTGTATGGCAGTTCAAGACCATAGTCCCCTTGCTGCAGTCTGAGCTTTTCAGTCCACATGAGCCATGAGTTGCTTTCTGGATCCCCTTTGACAGACATCTAGAGACATATCTTGTATTGAATCCCTTTTCCCAAGAGATTGTTCTCCTTCTAAATACGCCACATTACAATCTAAATAACCAGATGGGCCAAGGTTTTGTTAGAAGTACCGACTATCAGATCTGAGAAAGTGAATTGATTTGATAATGGAATGAAAACCTTGGTGTTTTTTTAAAAAATCAGTTTACAAAATGGAGACCATGGAGTGAGGAGGGAGGGGAGAAATAAGTTTAGAACTTAATTCCTCCACACTCAACAGGCTCATTTACAGGAAGAATACAACAAATCTCTTGTTTTTGCAGCACAAGGCCTTTATACAGGTAAACATGTTGAGAATGTTGCCTGTAGTGTTTGCCCAGCTAGACCATAAAGAATTCCTGGTAGCAGAGGGGATCTGGTGCCATTGCCCAGCCCCAGCAACCTCTGCTTTCCTCCTGCCTCTATCTGCCCTGCTGCCAGGGAAGGAGACTGCTGGCATCATACTATTCCTCTGAAACTGTCCAGCAGGTTTATTCTGAGTACAGACAGAGTGGTCTTCCATTTTGCAGTAACAGAAACAAGAATATGCTGTCGAGCTTTCTCGCTTTCCTCCCTTCCCCACTGCCACCGCTTGGTATGACTGTAGGAAATATAAATGGAACAGGAAATTTGACCACATCCAGGATCAATGTCATTAAAGACACATCTTGTTTTAAAATCTAATTTTATATAACTGCTGTGTTATATAATATGCTTTTGTTTGTCATCTTGATTTTTATCGAGGTAGTGTACATTCCCCTGGACCTTTTCATGAAGGAATGTTTATACCTGTGGGCAGGCACTAATGGCAGTGAAAGGCTTGCATTCATGGGAACAGCATTTAGCAATTCATGGTTGCCAAGGTAAGCAACAAAGGCATGCCCTCTGCCACTCCACTGCCTCTAAAAGAAACAGTCTCTAAGGTAACAGGCTAGCACCCCTTGAGGCCAAAAATCTTTAGCTTTTTAGACAGAAAAACACATTAAATAATACCAAGAAAAGCATTTTTTTTTGTCCAGGAATTTTTTTCTTCACAACAGAGAAGGGGCTCAAAGTGTTCTATTTTTGGTTCTGTGCAGGAATTTAATTCAGCTGCTGCCCAGTCTTTGTGCACTCAACACCCCTTTGACAGTTTAGTTTCGGGGGCACATAGGACTAATGAGCCAAGGCATGACTGCAGTTGGAGACTGGCGCCTCCCAGGCCTGTGACTGTTGTTCAAGTGAATAGGCAATTTCTCTGATTAGCTTGGAATTTGCAGCATTATCTGGATGGTTATTTGGCATGAGCCCTTTTTCCAGGATCACAGTCAATTTGAGAGATTGAGTCACCTGAAGAAAAGGTCTGCAGAGACAGCAGTTGCTAGATGCTGCTTGTGGTAGGGTGGGAGAATGGACTTCTCCTCTTGACTTCATCTTTCTCTGCAGCAAAAGGGAAGAAGTAGGTGAGTCATCACATTTTCCTAGTGCAAGACTTTAACTGGGAGAAGAAATAAAGAGTAGAGGGCTGTTTTTAAAACTGAAGTCTAACAAAAAGTGAAATGCAACAGCCAGATCACCTTTCTGCTAATGCTGTTGTGTCAGAGACTCACTACATGCTGAAGACAACTTGTCTTTGCAAGACATGCATGACTCTAACATCGGTACAGTTTGCTGTATGTGGGGAAAAGAAAACAAGCATTTTCTGGAATATTTTTCTTTCTAAATGACTCAAGTTATCAAAATTGCTTGACAATTATAAAGTGACAATTTAGGGACTGTAACACAGTAATACAGGACCTGCTGGATGTAATACATCTTTTTATATCTGATGCAGTTCCTGCAGTTCCTAGAGTTCTAACAAAGATCTTAGAGCTCTTCATGAGAGGAGAGATGTGTCCTAGAACTCTTTTGCAGCTTGTTCAACAGACTTGATGCTGATATTAATAAGTTTTTACTCAGAACAGAGGCAGACTGATAATCAGACCTAGTTGTATCTTCAGGTGTTCAATATATGACTCACATTTCAGTGAGTCTTTGGGAATAAACTTCAAGTTGTTAAGCTAACTTACAACAGTGCAAGGAAAAGATGATTTGCCTACTTTTTACTCAGTCTGCCAGAAAGGTTGCTGCTCTCACTGCACTCAAAGAAAGGACATACGTTGCTGACAATTCACTTTCATTTCATGTTCTATAGACTAATTATGGAATAACTATGGACTTTGCAATGGTTCAAAGCAAAATAACACACAGAAGATTAAACAAGGAAGTGAATTAGTTACATCATCCACGCCAGAAACACCAACAATGTGACAATTTGTTATTATGCAAAAGATGCAAAGTTGAGGCCATGTCAGGAAGTATCCATACACTCCTTTTAAGTTCAGCACCTTGTCACGTCCACATTTTGATGCAGCGCACATTCACATGCTGTCATGCAAGAGGCATCGTGTTCCATTTGAGACACAGACTGACTGCTGCTCACTAACGAAGAAACAGTTTGGTATTTGTTTATTGCACGTCTTTATTCACATCTCAGATGCACAAAAGGAATTAAATGTCGCCTAAGGTAGGATGGAGACATGTTGCCATCTGAGCAATCTGTGCCTGTCTTCTGAGGAAGCAATATTGTAAGCAATAGCTTAGTGTGCTTAGCACATGCCCACAGCACTGAGTTGGGCAGTCATAGCCACTTCCAGCTGGAACATGACCAAGTTGTGAAATGAGTCTGGTCAGGAAAACAAAGCACCGAATCTCTATTTTCTTGCACATTCTCAGGAGTATCTCTGTAGATTTGGCTGAAACATTTCAGAAACATTCGTCTTGAGGAAGATAGGCCATATGCAAAACTTCAATTTGACACAATTTTAACTAACAGAAAATAAATTTCTGGAAGTTGATGTTTGAAACAACAGTAGTAATAGGGAGCTGTATTAGACTCATCATGAACTAGCAAATAATAAGAACTAAAGATTGATTTATAAAAACTAGTTTTTCAAAATGCTGGCTTCAGTTAATTTCCTTGAGTTTAGTGTTGATATTTTTGTTGACTCCACAAAGTAAGTTAACATAGGAACTGCATTCTGTTTCTATAATTATAAAGTATTATTTAATGTCTAAACTATCATTATTAGCTGAACAGTCTAAACTCTTTTCCGTCTTTTTTCCGCCCAAAAAACCATTATTATGTTACTGTGAAAAGACAGAACCTTGGGAAAATTAAAGTAAAAACTGATTGCTCATACTTTGACAATGTGGTTTATAAAAACTGTCTTCCAACAGCTATAAAATACTTGCATTTCCCTGTCAGAAAGATGAAAATATAACCACCATTTGCTTAGCAGCTCTTAACTGCAGCTGGAAGATATATTAGTTTCATATTACTTAATTACCATCACATTTGTCTCATATTTTTGATCTGTACTTTTTCAGATCCTAAGGCACAGTGGACACACGCATTTATATAGCATTACTTTTCCAAAGTACACATAATCTGACATCTTAGGGGCTGATCCAAAATTCAGCAAGGTCACTAGGAAGACTCCTAGCTAAGCATCAGTCTATCCCCCTTATGTTCTGAGCAGATCTTTTCCCCTTAATATATTCCCTAGATTTCAGTAGCTGCTCCCAGAGTAGGTACAGGGACTGTGTTAATGGGATTCTTTTTTCACATTCAGGTTTTATTCCACTGTTTAGCAAAAAGTTGACTGATGATAAGATTTCAAATAATCAGTGTTTTATACAGCAGGTGGCCACTGGAGCTTTTAGAATAGTCTTTCTATAACATTTAAATTGAACTAGTGCCCAAATATTTTTGTCCCAAAATTGGGAACTTCATTTTAGATTCAGACACATGCTGGAGAGCCCAGCCTCTTATTCAGACCTTATTAAAGTAAGTCAAATGTCTTGATGCTTCAAAATTGGAGAGGAAGTGATTCGAATATAAGAATTCTAGGACAGATTTCCAATATTTCTGGTCCCGGTTGCTGCTACCAGAGTTTTAGATTTTATTTTGTAATATTTTATAATTGTAATATTTAGGCATTTATTTCCTTGTCTATCCCAGATCTGGAAGAGGAGAAGTCCAAAACATTTGTAAAAAAAGACCAACCTAACATTTTAGGAAGCGGGGCAAGCTTTGGGCAGTACTGACTCGAAGAATCAGTAAAGACCTTTAATTTTGCTTCAACTACTTTGCCCTTCTTCACCTCAGCACTGGTCAAGAAATCTCAAGATATTAAAAGGCAGACCTTTTAGATGAACAAAGACAAAAATATTGATACCTAATGGAATATGTATTAGTAAACAGAAAATAATGGGGAACTGTGTTATCAAGGATAATTAATTGTATAGCAGTAGATACTCACGTAGAAGAGGAGCCCTTCTCTCAGACCAGTGTATTTATGGCTAGACTGAGCTCTGTCTACTGAATTGTTTGTCTGAAAATGCTCGTATAGGCCATGTTTTTTGTCTCCTTCTGTCTTAAAAAAAATTGAATGCATTTACTGGTAAAATATCATTAAATATTGTTTTTCTTTCAATCCCATGGGTTATGAGTATGGTTGATAAGTAGAAGCTAGTAATCTTATCCCTGTGCACTGCCACTTACCCAACCACAACTAACATACCTCATTGTTATAAATGATTGTCACCTTGTGGTGCTTTCCTGGTATTTGGGCTTCTCAAGATCTCCCCAGTTCTCTACATTAATGTCTTACTGCAACTAGGACTGGTTTAGAGGTGATGATACATGAGCCAGGAAGGACTCCACCTTATTTTAAAACCAAGAAACAACTCAATGAACTGACAGCTAAAACCACCTTTTGCTTTTAAACTGAGGAAAAGTGATGGGAAGTCACTGAGAGACAGTAAATGTGAACCACTTTTAAATGGCAACCTAGTTTTAAATGGTGCTTTGACAACACACTGAAAACTATTTATTTTGGGACTTACGGGACTTCCGCAGAGTTGGTGCAAATACAATGAAAATTGTGATGTTTACATAATCTATAAATAAAGCAGTAAAGAAACCCAACTCTCACCAGGTTCACAAGTCAAAAAGGAGTAGGGATAAACAAGATAATTAATACATGGATTGGTTGATTTTTTTTCCTTCATAAACAATGAAGTCCTTGATATACACATATTTGCAGATACGTATAAACATGCAAAACGCAGAGAAAATGAAAATGTTTATCGAGTTCCATTTCCCAAAATACTACAAACAGGAAGCAGTCAAAGGTTTCACAGAAAGGAACTGGTTTCTTGGATTCACAACTAGAGTTTCTTAAGACTGTGGGTTAGGTCCTAGAAAGGCACAAAACCACTCAGATAACATTTTCTAGAGATAAAATTATTCATAAAACACAGCCTGATTCAGACAGAAACATGGCCTGACACCACATGTATGAAATTGTCCACATGAACACGTGTATTCTTGCTCACTCACCGAAAACATAAAATCTTCACTGAAAATGTGCCCTCATTATTGTATATAGTAGAGAGGTGACTCTTGATAAATTGAAGTTGAAAAATATCAACCTCAAGCGTTTGAGGAGGCAGAGGGAATTATATCTTTTGGTTCTTAAATTTCCTCAGGATTATTTTTTGACAGTTCATCCAAAATTAATGGAAATGCTTCTTAATACTTTGGATTCAATGCAAAAGTCACTTTCTTTTCCCCAGAGTCTACTACCCATAAAATGTAGATGTTTCCATTTCTAATCTTCAAAGTAAATTACAACTGATGAAGGGGTAATGCAAAAAGTTCCATTAGGCTCATCTCCATAGACACAGGATTAACAAAAGTCTATTTCTCTTGTAGACGTCCTAATATATTTATGGTAATGGTATAATTTTTTTTTAAATACACTGATGAGGGAATCGCCAAACATATAGATAAAGCAAGATTTGAAAAGTGAAGATAATTTTAGTAGAATCAATAAAGTTTTCTCTGGGATTTCAGAAAGCTGAAGTGAATGACCTGGAATCCTTTAGTTCCTTACACTTCCCACAATATTGGCGGGAAATAATAAAATGCGTTTGAGAAATTACACATGATACTCATTAAGTGCCAGTAGAACTCGGGCATTCCATTTCTGCCTAACTCAAAAATGGAAATATAAGCTGTATGATTCTTTATACAGTATATATAAGGCTGAAGAAGACTTCCAGTCACGGAGAGCTATGCAGAATGAGAACATTCTTCTGTGTTTCCTACTGGTATTATATATTCAACTTGAAGGAAGGCCCACTGGAAAGGGTTTGGAAAGGTGTATTTTGTTTTTCAGTGGACCACTACTGCTCAGGTTTGTTAGATAAGAGTCACAGATTCTGGAAGTGGCAGGCTGTGTGCCAGGATTCACAGATTAGACAGGATGTAAGTTTATGCATTGTTATATTTGCAGACTTTCATAAAAATGGGTATACAGGCACCATTCTTCGGGCTAATACCAACAGAATACAGAAGATGATGAGGTCTCTGCTTAGCTTGAACTATTTGGTCTAGGAAGTTTGCAAAGTGTTTGCCAGATTTTTTACATCCTTATCAGTAAGTTTTCTAATATCAGCAAGGAAAACTCATAACCTTTAACTAAAGATTTTAGTTCTCTAGGCTTTATCAGCAAATGCCTACTCTTGAGTATGCTTAGGCTTTACACCTGAGCTGCTGATAAGTGATTTCCAAAAGCCCTGTTAGACTGCCTTCTTCCACTTGCATTGCAGTCAGGGAAAACTTACCTTCTAGTTTTAATACGTCCTTCACAAGGCTGATTTAAGGGATCTCCAGAAACTTCTTTTTGGGCACTGTTTCTCTAAATAATTTTTTTCACAACCCACTTCCTTGTGAAGTGTGTGCTTTGACACAGATCAAGAAAATGTGGAAATCAATGGGACAGTTACTACTAACTTTGCTGAAAATAGAATCAGGCACTTGAAGTTTTGAAAGTGTCAGGCCAAAGCTAGAGTGGCAGAGACAGCTGAAGGCCTGTCAGAACATTGCTCCTGGATTCTCAACTCCCTCTCACCGGAGCAGGTACCTAGACTTATTTGCACAGTAGTGACCAAGATTGGAATGACCCTACTGGAATAAAAAAAAGCTAAGAAGGAGGTCATTGTCACACCAAATTCTGATCAACTCTTTTTTTAGGATATGGAAAAAAGTTATGAAGAAAACCATTAGTTTTCATTTTTGTGTTGGTAAGAAGGAATAGAGAACATTCTGAACCATTCAACCTTTTGGAAGCTTTCAGAAATCATGCAGAGCCCATCAGCAAACAGGGATGTACTCAGTTGTCATTTGCAGAACCACCTATAGCTAATTAGGAAGAGGAGTTGAGAGAGCTAGGTGTTAGTTAGAAAAGCCAGAGGTTATGGATATGTCTACACTGTAACTCAGGTGCTAAGCCTGTTTTCAGACTCTGACTTCTATTAATTTTCTTCCATGGAAACCAGAGGTTTGAGCTGCCCTTTGGAACGAATCTAGTCTTCCCTGAGATGAAAGCCACTGATTATTTTGGGGATAATTTATTTTCAGAAAACACTAATTCGGCTTGTTCAGCTCTATGCAGTTTTTCTCTGTCATTCTAGCAAATTTGTTCTCTTGACTACTCTCTCACTAAGTCATAATATGCTCCATGGTGTGCATTACGTACACATCATGCTATAAAGACACCACTGCAGCAGGCTGAAATGTTCTGAAAGGTCACAACATAAAATAATTATGTCTTAGGCCATAGCGGCTTCCTATGGACTCCAGAGAAGACAGTAGGTGAGGCGCTCCACAGCATAGCCCTGAGCAGTATGGATGTGAGTCACTCTGTACCATCTGGTGTAGGATTGCTCCCCGAGGGGAAGTCTCTAGTAATGTGGCTGTAGCTATTGCTACAGAGATAAAATTAAGAGTTCCTAAACCAGCAAAGAAACAGAGGAATTTTAAAGGATCCTCAGAAGAATTAGCAAGATCTTAGGAGAAAAAATATTTACAATCTATTCAGACAATAAAAGGGATGATGGATGAAAAACACACCAATTGGATAAAAGAAGCTCATTCTACTTCTGCCAATTCTTCATTATAATATTCCTCAGCCAAGCCCCAAATAGAGATTTGCTCTACCATAATTCCTGCATTCAGTTACCATTGAAATATATTTATTGCTGGTGGTTAGCAGTTAGCCTTTGAAATGGTGCACTAAGTGCCTCGTTTTTATATTATTTAGGCAGAAAAAGTCATAATTAACTTTGTTTTGCAAGTATTCTGACAGACCAAGGAAGTCTTTCTTTTTTTGCTGTCCAACGGTTGGGTGAGTCCCTTGCGGAACATTTGGCATCCGAACACTTGAGTGTTAAATGCAGCATCTTTTCTCCTTGAGCAGGGTGATACACACTGAAGGCTCAGCCCTCCTTCCTTCCCCTGTCCCAGATCCTTGGAGAGAGAAGAGGCAGAACAGTTCCTCGAACCAGCATGAGGCTTCGCTTCAGAGACACTGTAGGAAGGATTGTGCCATTCTGGCAGAAATGAGGAGCAATTATTCTTGCTGTTGTTGAATCTTCTCTTCAGGAAAAGACATGGACCAGAGAGATGAAAGATCTTGAACTATAGACCTGCTGTGGCTGGCACAGAGCAGATCCTCCTCAGCACGGACCATCTGGGATATGCCACCAACTATAGGAAGAAACCTATGTGAACATGGAAAACGTGCTACAAATGCAATGGTCTTTTTCAAGAATTTCTGCTTCCCAGAAAGATTTGACAATCCTGCTTCAGCACCAGCTGGGGTGTGGCAGGCAGTCTGGCAAGGAAAATGGGCAGAAATGTGGGCAAATGCCAAGTGAAATCTCTTCAGTCCCATGCGTGACCTTCTAGCAACTCACGCAGAAGCGATGAGGTGTGGCAGCCTGTGAGAGCTCACTGCAGCAGCGAGTTCCTCTGCAGGTAATGGTGCTTGGCGGCCGGTCTGTCCCAGCCACCCAGTCTTGAAGGAAAGAGGATTGGTTTGGGCAGATTTGGTGGGTGCACTCACTATTTTATTGACTTTTTTCTTAGCACTGGAGGTATAAGGAAGTGAAGGATCTGTTGCACGTACAGAAGAAATAATGTGCATTTACTTTAATCTGAGGCTATTAACAGGCTATCTGAGGAAGAGCAGTGTAAAAGAGAGGAGTAGTTTTTTTACATCACTTCACTCCTAGGACAGCACACAAGGGGAATCACATCAGATTTCTTCTCTGATGTGCATTTGCTCTGCTTACTAGCTGGGAATTTGGGGTTTTTTAGTATATTGGGCAATATTGAAATGCTGGGACAGGAAAAAAAGCCTCGAACTGTTCCATAGGCTGTTACAGTCTCATAAATTTAAATAGTAAAGTAAATAAAGTAGTGTGCCTGGCAGTTCTCTTTAGCTGTGATAGACATATATACTTACGAGCACAATGGATTTTGTCAGCCATCACTTTACCTCCACAGCAAAAAAATCATCCATTTACTAAAAGTCTAGTCAAAAAAATGACCCTAAATTAATGATAATAAAAAACAGTTCTACAGGCACGCCCCAGTTTTGTTTTAATTGTAGAAATCTTAGTTTATGTGCAAAATTTTGTTTTAAAATCCTACGGCTCTTGTTCAGGAAGGCTTTTCTTCCTCTTTGGGGAGCTAATTCCTTTGCAGAGTTCATGCATAAATACCTATGTGTATTAGGCACACCCAAGATCTATGAACCAGTCTTTTGGTCTTTCTAGTACTACTACTACTACTGCTATTATTATTATTATTATTGTTTTGTTTTGTTTTGTTTTGTTTTGTTTTGTTTTGTTTTGTTTTGTTTTGTTTTAATTAATTTTATTTTTAGCTGCTTATGCTTCTACATGTAAGTAGTTCCAAAGTGAGCAAAGTTGCTGAGGTGGATATCTCATTCAGAGAAAGTAAGTACACTTAAAACATGCCTAGCTTGATTCAGTAATCATGGGATGCTCTACACTGGCACAGCTTTCCTTGTGCCCTCTTCCTCACCTTTCTTCAACATACACTGTGGCACATCCTGAAAGAAAAGTCTCCCACCACCACTCCCTTGATACTGATATAAAGGCAGCTTCACATCCACCCAGATTCTTCCCTTTCCTCAGTAACCATGAAAACACAACATCCATCTTTTCCTCTCTCTGACTGTGTCTTTGGACTTCAAGCCAGGTAAGAGTATGAGCTATAAATTGAAGTGAATTATACAGCTGGGTAAATAAAGTGAGACGAAAGGGAGAAAAAGGGAAATGTGTTTCCTATCACAGAGTTTAAAAAACAGATTTGGCACACAAGGGGAAAAAACAAAACAGGAAACAAGTTTCTACATATAAATTAAACTTTTTCACCCTAAAACTTTTTAGATAGCCCAGGAGTAATAAGTACGTGTGTTTCTTGGACCAGCAAAGCAAGCATTCCAACACTAAATAGCTTCCTGTTCAACACGTTCAAAGCCAGAGACTGTTTTTGGGGGTTGGTTAGAAATATGTGTGAAGTATGCACTTTTACTTCAGGCCAAATAAAATGTTTTTAATCTCCCTCCCATCCCCCTACCCCACCAAAAAAGAAAAAGAAAAAAAAGTCAAAAAAGCAAAATGTGACCAAAGTTTTCTCTTTCACTAAGGAAGTTCAATGATTAGCCTTCAGTTAATGTGCAAATATTCTCACTTCCATGTAAAGATACTTAAAAGGGAACTGGTCAATGTCATTCTACACTGGTATTTGATGCTGTTGAACTATAATAAGTAGGTGCATACAGAAGCTGAAGAACTTGGCCCCATGCAAAGACAGGAAAACAGCAAATATTTGAGGGTGCAGTGTGTTACAGCATTTTCCCCCATTAGTGTCAAAGCCATAATTCACAAATTGTTGATCCATTTTCTTCTTCTACATCAGCCTCAAATATGATTTGGTACTACATTTTGTTTGCCCATAGATCTTTAAATTTTTGTTTGGGTTTTTTTTAGGTTTACAAGGCTTGATTACATGGCCAAAAGTCAAGGTAAGACACACGGGAAAAAAACATGAAGCACCATATGCCATGGATGTGCCAACGTAAGGGGGTTTTCTAGTTCCTCAGTAAAGCCACAGGGTCTTTTTTGCAAAAAAAAAAAAAAA